>OU343218.1:10121149-10142777 GCA_910596185.1 Chrysanthemum makinoi | reverse complement strand
AGTTTAAGAATAATGTTCTCTTGAACGTTGATAATTCTTGACGGAAAAGTGCAAGAATGTTCGTTCACTTCCCATATATAGAAGTAATGTGAGGTGTGAATGAAGTTTTCGATAAGGTTCAATGCAACTTTCCTTATCCTTTGCACAAGCATTCAGTAACATTGACTAATGCATTTCTATTTTCGTGAGTCTGAACCCTGAGATATCACATCCTCATTGACTGATTCAATCATCTTTAACCGTTCAGTGTAGCAAATATTCTCATGATTGTATACAACATCATACAATTTAAGTACTTCTGAAATAACTGGGTCAGAGTGTAAGACATGATGTTGTAGTATCCACGGGATTTTACAAGTCTATGATTTAAACCGAGAAATAGAATCTTTCGCGGATTTTACTAAAATCAAGACCAAACCGTTAAGCAATGACCAATGGAATGTGTTAAGATGACTGATGGATCAACACAATGATAGACAATTGTGTGTAAGGACATATAATTGTTTTTTGTAGGATTAGCAGAGATGTTGTTTGGTTGAGATTTGGATTGGTTTATGCACGATTTTCCCGAGAAATTTAGGTCTAAAAACATAAAAATCTCAATAACTTCTGTTCAGAGCGGATTTAGCCCTTGAAGGTTGACTCATTTATTCGCCGTGACATTCTCCTCGTTCTCACGGTCGTTTTGATGGGTAGAATGCTGAAAACGGAGTTACGGATCAAAAGTTATAGCCGTTTGAAGTTTTGTCGGGAAACGTCAACAAGTCGCTAAGAATTCTTGAACCAAGTCGCTAAGACCAAGTCGCTAGGACCCAAGTCGCTGGACACAAGTCGCTAAAGCACCAAGTCGCTACACAGTCAAGTCGCTAAAGAGCAACTGGCTAAGTATCAAGTCGCTAAGAGCAACTCGCTAGTTACAAGTCGCTAGATGCTTAAGTCGCTAGAGACAACTCGCTATGAACCAAGTCGCTAAAGAGCAACTCGCTAAGTGGCCAAGTCGCTAAAGAGCAAATCGCTAGTAACAACAGATACAAGTTGCTAGAAATTGTAAAGACAAGTCTCTACCAAAAATAGGCGCCAAGTCTCTACGAAAATAGGCTACAAGTCTCTACAAAAATAGGCACCAAGTCTCTACTGAAAATAGGCTACAAGTCTCTACCAAGTCTCTCTGAAAATAGGCACCAAGTCTCTACTGAAAATAGGCTACAAGTCTCTACGCCAAGTCTCTACAAAAATAGGCACCAAGTCTCTACTGAAAATAGGCTACAAGTCTCTACGCCAAGTCTCTACGAAAATGGGCACCAAGTCTCTACTGAAAATAGGCTACAAGTCTCTACGCCAAGTCTCTAGACAGATACATTGAATCTGGACATAACCACAAGTCTCTATGAAAAACATAACTGCAAGTCTCTACGAAAAACATAACTGCAAGTCTCTACGAAGAACATAACTGCAAGTCTCTACGAAAAACATAACTGCAAGTCTCTACGAAGAACATAACCACAAGTTTCTACGAAGAAATATAACTACAAGTCTCTACGAAGAACATATTCAAAAGCACCACTTTCTAATCCAAAACAAGCTCAACCACAGTGATTCAAGCTTACCAAATCAAAACCCAAGCACTTATAATGATTCTAAACACAAAAGTACCATGAAAATTCAAACTTTAACACTAGAAATATTCCAAATGATGAAAATACCACTAAACTTTTTCAACCCCAAAAATCATATAAAACCACTAGAAATCCAAAAATCATATAAAAGTGCAAACTCTTCACCTTAGTAGCCAAATAAAATTTGAACTAGATGAGAAAATAACCAAAAATTTGAACCATAAAAACCCAACAATAACCAAACTAAAATCGGAGCACACACAATATCCAAGATCAAACCATGGCTCTTGATACCATTTGTAGGATATTGGTTATTGTTTTAATCAAAGAACTTGTATAAAGATTGAATCAAACAAGAAGGTTTTAGAGAGAGAGAGATGGGTAGGATACTTTCTAGAGAGAGAAAGAGATGAGAGAAAAAGAAGTTGTATGATTAAGAGAAATGAAAGCACCAACCCTCTCCACATGTGGAGAGGGCTATTTATAGTTCTTACAAATAACGCCACCTACGGGCTGTGGATCAGGCATACATTGGGTAAAGACCCGTTCGTCCTCCACGGTGTTGCTCTAAACTAATTAACTAACTAATAAATAACGTAATTAACTACAAGTCTACGAGCTAACATATGCTAGACTATAATTGGGGTGACCGACACTTTAACATGGAATTTCCAATTCCTAACAAATGTACCAGAAAACACATATTAGTTATGTGTCCTCTTTAGCATTCAAAAGATATGAGATGCAATGAAAATGGGTTTTTCCTTTGTATTAATAATGAAAAAGCGATTTGTCCTAGAAGTGAGAAATGGCTTTTGTGAAAGTGATACGAGAAGAGGTATCATTTTTGAAAAACATTTTGAAAAGTGGTTTCTATGTGTGAAAAAAAAATGTTTACCCTTTGAAAAGAAAATGATGTAATTACGTGTTTGCAACTTGTACTTATCTTGAAAAATAAGAGAAAAATGTGAGTTATAAGTAAAAAACTTATCTTGGGTTTTGAAAATTCCCGTATTTCTTGTGAGTTGTGCGTGAAATAGAGATCCTAGACTCAGAAAGTAGAAGGCTAGTGTTTATATACCTTGTAGAGTTAAAAAGCAAATTACGACGATTGTTCCATGAGACCAAGACCAAGACGAAGTAGGTTGAATTGTTCCTGCTTCAATGGTTTGGTGAGGACGTCGGCTATGTTGTCTTCGGACGCTAGCTTCTCAATAAAGATGTTCCCCTTTTGAAAATTGTCTCTTAAGAAGTGATGACGAATCTCTATATGCTTTGTGCGATAATGCAATACCGGATTCTTGCTTAAATCGATGGCACCTTTTTTGTCACATAGAATGGCTATGTCACTTAGATGAATGTCGTAGTCAACTAACACTTGTTTCATCCATAATGCTTGTTGGCATGCTTTGTCGGCGGAGACATATTCGCCTTTGGTTGTTGATATTGCTAATGCCGTTTGTTTCTTTGAGAACCAAGATGTTAAACAACATCCCATGAAAGTACATACCCACTTGTACTTTTTCGGTCAACATAATCTCCTGCATGGTCAGAATCTGCATATACAATTGTTTCTACTCTCGTACACTTAGGATAGCATAATCCTAATTGAGTTGTACCCTTAATGTATCTAAATATCCTTTTGACGGCTTCTAGATGTGACGTTTTAGGATCTTCTTGAAACCTAGCACATAGACAAATACTAAACATGATATCCGGCCGACTAGCCTTGAGGTAGAGAAGACTACCAATCATGCCATGATATTTTGTGTTATCAATGGATTCGCCGTCTTCATCTTTTGTGGGTTTGGTGTCGGATGAAATTGGTGTCCTAATTGGTTTTGACTCTTCTAAACCGAATTTCTTTAACATTTCCTTTATGTATTTCGATTGATTAAAGAACATACCATCTTCTACTTGTTTGATTTTGAGACCAAGAAAGAAACTAAGTTCTCCCATCATACTTATCTCGAACTCGTCATGCATGATTTTAGAGAAATCATCACACATGTCTTGACAAGTAGATCCGAATATAATATCATCTACATATATTTGAACAATGATTATATGTGACTCCTTTTTCTTAGTAAAAAGTGTGTTATCAACTAACCCTATGGTGTAGTTGTGTTTGATTAAGAATGACTTGAGTCTATCATACCAAGCTTTTGGAGCTTGTTTGAGACCGTAAAGGGCTTTCTTTAGCTTATACACATGTTTGAGTTTTTCAAAATCGATGAAGCCTGGAGGTTGAGCTACATATACTTCTTCATTAATAAAACCATTTATAAAAGCGCTTTTGACATCCATTTTATAAAGCTTAAGATCATTAGCACAAGCATAAGCAAGAAGTATTCTTATAGACTGATAACATCAAATAGTCCTGATTATTAATTGTCAATTTCCCCCAATAATGCTTGTAATTTATATCATTTATATGGATTTACGCTTGTTTTCCATCGTTTTCCACTTTCAGGTAAATTACGAGCATTGGAGCTAAAGGGACGTGGAATTGGAGAATTATCTAAAGGTTACGCTGATTTTGAAGAAGTTACGGCGTAACTCGTCTCCATTACTGCAACAATCATGCGTGACTCGTAAAACCAACTTATCAGAAGGTTGCGGCGTAACTCTTCCCAAAGGCTTCGACGTAACTATATTAGGTCAAATGAGGTTCCACGCCGCTGATACCTACGCCGTAACTATTACCTCAACTACGGCGTAACCATGTTTATTGAAGACTACGGCGTAACCACTTATTAGGTTACGCCGTAACCAGCAGATCTAGTGCAAAATACGTTGAAATAGAAGGTTACGACGTAACTCTTATATTAGTTACGCCGTAACCCAGATCTGGCCTATAAATACCCCACGAATTCCATCATTTCTAATCATCCCATTCCAAAAACAAAAACCAGAGAACGTGGGAAAAAGCTCAAGGCAGGTCTAGAGGTGCATACGGAGCTGTCTCCAAGAGAGAAATCACTCCCGTACGATAAGCATTAGCATTTTATATTTTCTTTACATTCAATTCATGTATTTCGTACCTTTAAATATTGAATTGGTTTGTATGATTAATATGAGCGGCTAAGCACCTTCTGGTGCTGGCCTAGTTATGATTCCTTAATTGTTTTGTTTGCGTTTACTTTTCTTCCTTACAATTATTTCTAAGTGTTTTCATGCATAGTTTATTGGTAGCCACCCTTGGTTCGGTAGTTTTGAATGGCTGTAGAGGCCAATTGCCTAGGAGATATGACCAACTGACCCTAGGTGAGCGGACTGAGACGGGAAGGGTAAGATATGACCAACTGACGACCCTTTCTACTTGTGCGATTTGACCAACTCATCACCTACCGTTTGGATGAACTTAAGAATTAGGGGGTGAGTGTCTAAGTTCCTAATGGCCGGGCACTCACTATTATAAATCTAGCATGTAGCGGAACTTAATGACTTGGTTTAGGTGACCAGGAATAACAGGACTCATGAGGGGACACCTGACTTCTCCTGTGGTGGCATCTTTGCTGATAGGTTAGGGCGAATTTACCAAATGTTGTCCTCTCGACTTTGACCCCACCCGAATTAATTGGAAGTAAGTAGGCATAGACATAACTAGCTAGGAGGATTAACTAGGTTAGCACCACTCTCCTCTATTGATTTTCCCTTTACCATTTATTTGCTTTTATTTGCCTTATTTTGCTTTAGTAGTTTAATTAATTATTTCCCTTTCAAAACCATTATAAATCTGTGACACCTAGACTTAATAATAATCCAACACACATAGCTCTTGGGACTAATTCCCTGCTTTACCGACATTACACTACACACACTCCATCGGGTACACGCCTGTAAGGCACTAGGGTAGACCATAGGTATAACGAGACTTTATAAATATTAAAAGCTGGTCAGTAAAACCTGCATCATAGACTCTAATCTAGCCACGTGGGCATAGGTCTCATCAAAGTCTATTCCTTCTTGTTGGTTATATCCTTGGGCAGTGAGTCTAGCTTTGTTTCTAGACACTACACCATTTGCATCTAACTTGTTTTTATAAACCCATTTGGTTCCTATTATGGTTTGATTACTAGGTGGAGAGACAAGTGTCCAAACATCATTAGAAACAAACTGATTTAACTCTTCTTGCATGGCCATTACCAAACTTTCATCTTTTATGGCTTCTTATGTATTCTTAGGTTCTATGGTTGAAACAAAACAAAATAGGCTACTTTGGTTTTGGACTTGAGACCTTAAGGTTCTTTCGTTTAACTTTCCTATGACCTTATCTACGGGGTAATCTTTGGACTCTTTAATATTTATGAGTTCATTATTTAAAGGTTCTTCTTCTTCTTCATTTATCTTTTTCTTTATTACAATAGCTTCACTTTAAACAATCTCATCATCCACAAGAGGTGGAGAGGGTTTGGGTGGACTTTCATCAAATTTTACATTTAATGACTCTTCTACCTTCATTGTTTTTTTATTTAATATGACGAAGCTGCTATTAGGAGAATAACCTAAAAGGATACCTTCGGTTGATTTAGGATCAAATTTTGTAAGGTAATCTTTAGTGTTAAGAATGAAACATTTACTACCAAAGACTCTAAAGTGATTTAACGTAGGCTTTTTCGTCAAGTAACTCTCGTATGGAGTTTTACCTAAAATTGGTCAAATTAAGACTCGATATATGTGTACGCTTGAAGTATCAACGGCATTGCACCAAAAATTTTGAGGTATGGATTGCTCATTTAGCATTGTGCGACTCATTTCTTATAGGGTTCTATTCTTTCTTTCAACTACCCCATTCGATTATGGAGTGCGAGGAGCCGATAAGTTGTGAGTAATACCTTAAGGCCACAAAAGGCTCCAAATTGCACTTCATTATCAATTCTACTATGATCCATTCTAATAGACACTATAGGACTTCCTAATTGTCTTTGTATTTTCTTACTTAATATTTCAAAAAAATTGAATGTTTCAGTTTTGTTCTTTAAGAATTTAGTCCATGTGTAACTAGAATAATCATCCACTATAACCAAAGTGTAGTAGTTGCCTCCATAAATTTGGATAGCGGATGGCCCAAATAAATCCATGTGTAATAACTCTAGACACTTAGTTGTAGACACCATGTTTTTAGCTTTGTGACTAGAATGGACTTGTTTTCCTATGTTACAAGCATCACAAAAGTGATGTTCATATTTTAATTTCGGTAGATCTCTTACTAGATCTTTGGATGATAGCGATTGAAGAAGTCTCAGATTGGCATGACCCAATCTTCGATGCCATAAGGTCGAAGTATCATCCATAGAGGTAAGAGAAAGTTTTTCTTTAGGTTCATTACCAATTTTAATGACATAGACTCCATGTTTCCTAATTCCTCTACCTATGGTGATGCCGTTTTTTAATATCTTACTACTGGTTTCGGTAAAAAGTACATTGCACTTTTATCACATATTTGTCCTATACTTAAGAGGTTAAAGTTTAGGTTTTCTACGTGACACACATCGTTAATGGTTAGAGATTTATTAGAAATCATACCTTTAACGATGATTTTGCTTTTGCTATTTCCAAACACCACATTTCCTCCATTGAAGGATTCATATGTGGAGAATAGATCTTTATTGCCGGTCATGTGCTTCGTGCACCCGCTATCCTTGACCCATTCATCCAGATCTAGGTTACCTTAAGCACACCTAAGAAAACAATTAACTCAAAAGTTTGGTCCCCATTTGTTCATGGGTCCATTAGTGTTAAACATTCCATTCATGTTAGACATGTATGGATAAGGTGAATATGCATTCCATGGTGCAAAGTTTTGAAATGGAAAACCATTTTGCATATTTGGGTTCCATCCCATTTGATGGTTACTTATTGGGTAAATGTTATTAGGTCTCCAAGATGTGTTTGGTTTTGAAAATGATGGACCTTTTTTTCTTACAAAACTTTGATTATATCTTGGGGGTGGTTGTAATATGAGTTGGTTTCTTCTTATTAACGATGACAAAATCAGTTCTAGAAGAAGAAGCTATGTTATTACCAATGCTTGTTTGCTACAGACCCACGGATCCCCGGCCGTACACTACCGGTTACTTTGTGGGATCCGTGGGATCTACCACAACAAAGGGCTTGTTTTTCTATTGCTTTACAAATTGTGTTTCTTTGTTTTCACTAGTTGACGATTAAATTGTTAATACCTAAACCTCTTTGGTTGTTTCCTGTTTTAACATTATCTAATATCATATCTAGAGTATTATTACTCATTCTAGCAATTTTAGAATCTAGTTGATCAACTAGTGTTTGAAGTTGAACGCAAAGTTCACATTCTCCACTTGCTATCTTGCCCTTTTCTAGTCTTTTAAATTTTCCCCTTAACTCTATGACTTCCTTATCTAAACGTTGGTTTTGATTTTTCAAAAACTTGTTTTTGTTGATTACTTTTAAGCTAATTTTGCAAAGTTTATCATATTCATTATGTAATGAGTCATCATCTATTGATGAGCTACTATAGTATTCGTGACATACCTCGTCATTTGCCATGAGACAAATTTCTTCATCCTCCTCCTCGCTCATTCCCCACGAGCCGCTTATGAATGCCTTTTGATCATCGCGTTTGGGAAACTTACTAATAAAGTGGTTTGGAACCTCACATTTAAAGCCAGCACGATCATCCCTAGGCTTCTCGTCCTCTTTGCTTTTCCGAAATCCTTTCTTGTCGTCATACAGTTGTTTGACGTATCTTCCCTTCCTTCTAAAGAACTTTTTAAAGTCCCTTACAGCCATGGCATACTCCTCGTCATCACTATCCGAAGAGGAGTTCACTTCATCGCTTGAGACCTTCTTGGCCTTAAGTGCAAGAGATTTGTGTTTCTGTTTCACTTTTGAGGCTTCAAAATCTTTATCGAGGACAAGCTCATAGACTTTTAAATTGCCTATGAGTTCATCAAGGGTGAGGATTGACAAGTCTATAGATTCTTCGATTGCCATCACCTTAGATCTCCACTTGGATGGAAGTGCCCTTAGATATCTCCTAACATGATTACGGCTAGAGAAGGATTCATCAAGTGCTTGTAAAGATGTAATAATAATATTAAAATTAGCAAAAGAATGATCTATATTATCCTCATCCGATATTGAAAATTGTTCATATTGTTGAACAAATAGATCAGTTTTATTATTTTTAACTTGTTGATTACCTTGATGAGTTACAACCAAAGAATTCCAAATTTCTTAAGAGGTTTTAAGCATAGAAATTCTTTTCTAATTCCTTTTGGGTAAAGCATTATATAAAACCATTTTAGCTTCACTAATTTTGGAAAGCTTTTTCTTAATGTCATCGGTGAGTTTATCATGAGGTATGTTAACTAAATTTCCTTTATCATCTTTTGATGTAGCTTCAAAATCGCCTTCAACAATGATGTACCAAAGATCAATATCTTTAGACTTCACGTACGTTTCTAATCTATTTTTCCAATATATAAAACCATTAGTTTCAAGTAGTGGTGGTCGTTGCATAGATTGCCCTTCCTTGTAGTTTTCAGAACCCATAGTGATCAAAAAGTTTTTAAAATACGGTTTACTTTATAACTTTCTCTTGATGCCAATTGTGGAAAACTAGAAGGGGGGTTGAATAGTTTTGCCGATTTTAAGTTAGTTTCTAAAACTTTAGATTCGATGTTATGTCAAATCGTATGGATGTGAAGATAGTATAGATCTAAGAGTAAGGAAAGTAAATAAAGTAAAGCAAGGAAAAGAAATGACACAACCGATTTATAGTGGTTCGGCTACAAGGACACCTTTCTTGCCCTACTTCACTCCCCGAGTCACCTACTCGAGAGTTCAAGCACTATGTCAACAAACTCCTTCAACTTGGCGGAGAAGCCTACACAACGTTGCTTACACATTTTTCTGGTACAAAGCTAAATACCGAGTCCGTAAAACGGAGGACCAAACCAACACGACTATTACACAACAACTATGTGAAATATCAAGTACAAGATCTTTGCTACAGAAATCTTGTGGAGGAACAAATCAATCAAGGACCCCTTGCTTGGATGACTTGTAGTGAGCTCGTGATCTCGCCTTAGAGAAGGACCTATATGAGAATCACAATAGAAGAAAGAAGAACAACTCTCTAGATCAAGTGATCTTTTGTTAGAAGAGTAAGAGTATAGAGAGATTTAGAAAGAAGAGGGGTGAAGAGAAATGAAGAATTGGCTCTCTATTTATAGGCAAAACTTGCCACTGTTCCACGGATCCCACGGATCCCTCCCTTAAGGGATCTTTCTAGTTTAAAACTAGGGATCCGTGGGACGCTCCTATTTGCCCATGGGTATTTTGGTTATGGGTCATGGGTCATGGGTTATGGTTTGGTCCATGGGTATTTCATTAGATACAATGTATCTAATAGATGCAATGCATCTAGTCAAATGGGTATGGGTCAATACCATGGGTTATGGATATGCTCCATGGGTTGTGATTTTTACCCATCCTAACAAACTATTACAACAAATGATTTATTACAACAATTTGTATTAAATGACTATATGTAAATGCTTTACAAAAATAACATGTATCCTTATAATTTTACTTATCATAACATTATATTTGTTATCAACAAAACACAAAGAGATCGCAAAATATTAATAAACATTTTTACGGTTTATTCGTATTAACAAGGTGCACTTTTCTTTCTACGGTTTATCTTGTGAAAATATGGCTTTGCAGGCAATGGCTTTGTTATTACTGGTCTCAAGGTTTTTAGCTAACTGCCCAATCTGGGTTTCGAGGTTTTTAATTGCGGCATCTTGGTTCCGCAAGTTCATGTTGGTGTCTTCTTTTACCTTGATCATCCATTCTTTGAGTCTATCGCTTTTCTTTGTAGATTCCTCGATATTTTTATGCATTATTTCTTCAAGGCTTGGTCTAGGAGGGTTGTTGTTGACTCTTGTATAGAACCCTCGGGATTTTTCTCAGACCGCCCTACATACATTGTATCCGTTGAAGGGACTTCCACCTCCATATTTTACTTCTTCAATCCTTTTAACTTCCTCGTTGGAGGAGCATTGCTTAGTAGGGAGAGCTCCATTGTGTTCATTTCGTTTAACTTGTATGGAATGCACATTTTCCTTGAGCTTTTTCATGTCTCTTCCGAGACATTCTAATTTGTTGTTTATCACCTGCAAGGCCTTCCATATTTCCACTCTTACTTCGACTGCTTCCCCCATTCTGCCATTTGTGAGAATGGTCATCCATCTTCTGAATAGTCTCAAGAGCCAACGTAGGAGTCATCCCAGGTATTGGTCCCTGAGAATCGATCATTTGTCTTGAGGAGATGTTCGGACTTTGTAAAAAACGTTCACCTTCTCACGCCTGTTGAGGTCGTGAGTAGGGCACTTTATAATAATAATCTGTACCCTTCTCTTGCTTGGTACAACGTTTCATCACCCTCCCGCTTGTTTATGAATTTATTCTAATTGTTTAGCAAGTCCTGGATGGAGGACAATATCTCTCAATGAAATATTTTTAGGAGGGCTGTGTGTTGACTGTCCAGAGGTAATCGATCAACCCATCTTTTAGCGCCCCAATGAGAAATAGGAACACACGTAACATGACAAAGATCGCTTGAGACTCTAGGAATTTTGAATAGCCGACAATGTATTCCACGTTGTCTATATGCTCATAAGCATCATCGGTAATGCTTCCTGAGAAAGGGTTTGCACGTAACTCCCTCATAAATTGAGGTTTGATTTCAAATTGAGCATCTTCAAGGATGGCGGCCTAACAATCCCTGGTACTTGTTCTTCTCTTGTCAACGCCAAATATTCTTCAAGAGTGAGCTCATCAATGTTAACAACTTCCATGGTACCTGAAACTTGAAAAGAGATCATGAGAATTTGAGAAAAAATAAATAAATAATAAAAATGAAAGACTTAATAGAAATCTTAATATAACTCCCCGGCAGCGGCGCCAAAAACATGATGCAGGTTTTACTGACAAGGTTTTAATATTTATAATTACTCGTTATACCTATGGTCTACCCTAATGCACTAATGGGCAGTGTACCCGGTCGTGTGTAGTGTAGTAATCGGTAAAACCGATGTCGTCCCAAGAGCTATGTGAGTGGATTTATACTAAGTCTAGGTGTCACAGATTTTAATATGATTTCGATATGGAATTAACTACTAAAGAAAATAAAGGAGAAAGATGTGATCAATAGAGGAGAGATGTGCTAACCTAGTTACTCGTGCTAATTAGTAATGTTTACGTATAATTACTTCCAATTACTTCAGGTGGGGTCAAACTCGGTAGGGCAAAGATTTGGTTAGTTCGTCCTAACCTATCAGCAAAGGGTCCCACTGGAGAAGTCAGGTGTCCCCTCATAAGTCCAGTTATTCTTGGTCCCCTAAGCCAAGTCATTAAGTACCGCTACATGCTAGATTTATAATAGTGAGTGCTCGGGTGCTAGCAACTTAAACACTCACCCCTTACTTCTTAAGTTCATCTAAACGGTAGGTGATCAGTTGGTCAAAGCGCACAAGTAGAATGGGTCGTCAGTTGGTCATATCTTACCCTTCCCGTCTCAGTCTACTCACTTAGGGTCAGTTGGTCATATCTCCTAAGCAACTAGCCTCTACCGCCTTTCAAAACTACCGAAACAAAGGTATACACTTAGAAATAATTATACGGAAGCAATGTAAATGCAAAAAACACAATTAAGGAATCATAACTAGGCCAGCACTAAGAGGTGCTTAGCCGCTCATATTAACTATAACAATCAATTCAATGTTTAATGTTACGAAATACATGAATTGAAAGTAAAGAAAAGATAAAAATCTAATGCTCCTCTAGATCTGCCTTCGACTTCTTCTCACATTAACTGATTGTTGTGTGTGAAATGGGATGATTTGAAATGCTGGAAATCGTGGGGTATTTATTGGCCAGATCTGGTTATGGCGTAACTATTAAAAAAGTTACGCCGTAACATACAATTCTTCGTATTTTGCACTAATAATGCTGGTTACGACGTAACCTCTGGAAGGAGTTACGCCGTATCTTCAATAAGTCTAGGTTACGCCGTAGTTGTTGCATGAGTTACGGCGTAATTAGTAGCGGCGTGGAACCTCATTTGACCTAATATGGTTACGTCGTAATCTTGGATAGAGTTACGCCGTAATCTTCTGTTATGTTGGTTTTCTGAGCCACGCTTTAGTTACGGCGTAATGTGAGAGAGAAGTTACGCCGTAACTTCTTAAAAGTGAGCATACTATGATAAATCTTCAATAAACTCTCCAAATCCGCGTCTCTTTAGGTCCAATGCTCGAGATTTACCTGAAGGTGAATTATAATGGAAAACAAGCGTAAATCCATATAAATGATATAAATTACAAGCATTATCGGGGGAAATTGACACTTAATATTCAGGATAATTTGATGTTATCAATGTTATTTAGAAGAAGAACACGATGGTATACGGTACAAAAAGAATACAATCAGCAATCAACAACAACACATTGTCAACGCACGGTTGTTTCCAAAAAATTCATATATAACCTGAACCTTTACCCCACAAAAGAGAAACGTAAGAGCAAAAGTAGATGCTGAGCCAACCTCCGCGACCATTCACAACACTCCTTCCACCAAAACCAATGTCCAATGAAGTTTGCGTGGGCATACCGAGACCATAAGGTATACCAAATGTAGGAGTTTAAAACAAGTAAACTATCATTAGCCCTTTCAGATTTTGGTAGTGCAAATAGTTCCTTCCTAATCTAGGCGTTCGCAAGCGGAACAAGGAACTATATCACGAGAACTGGGTCGAAAGGAGTGATGGAATGTGCAAAGAGTTTGGTCCCTAGGGAAGGACAACAAAGGAAGTGGGGGACAACGCAATGCGTAAAACACCCCCTAATTAACAAGAAGCTTCCCTAGGAAAGACAAACAACAAAGGATGAAAACTATGCCTTCATTCTTGTTTTTATACAACCAGGCCCCTAAACAAGCGTACGTCTACTAATTCAGGCATATCGGGTTGGATAGACTGGGTTTAAGGAACAAATGATCAGCTTGTGGGCGTTGGGATAAAACAAAAGATGTGCGATGGAAAAAGAAACCTCACTAAAATCCCTTCCACTATCGCGCAGCAGGGCAGGTTCAGACGGGAAACCTCTTGAAAGGCTTATTGAACTCGCTATATACACTACAACACTATAAACCCGCTGATGAAAAAAAAACAAAGACGCAAGGGGAAGCATCACGGCCTTTCAAGAAACAGTTGCAAGCCCTAGAACTTCTTAGGGAACCCCGTAGGGGGAATGTAGCGGCCCCATGAGGAAGCGAGGACCGGAACTCCTTCAAGATACGGATAGCAGACAAGAAGGAGGATTCGGAACTCAGAAGAGAAAGGAAAATACCCGCACTAGGAACGTCAGCGAAAAATGACAACGTCAGTAAAAGCGTATCCGGCAGGAACATTTCTTCAAGAAAGAAAATTACAACTATTATGCATAAGGCAAACTGCCACGAGCAACTATTAAAACAAAACTTCCGCAAGAGCGAAGAGAAGCAGAACTACAAAAGCAATTCTCAAGAATGATGTCCGCCATCAACAAAGTTTCGGAAAGGACAGAGCGTCGCCAGTTGTAAGACTCAGGATAAAAAGGGTAAGAACAATTGACAATGGAAAAAATGTACTTGAATTTACAGTTTTTGAAATTTTTGTAACTTATTTTGAAATACATCAAATGAATAAAAAAGTGAAGATTAGCTATCTTCATTGTTTTATTTTATAAATAACTTCATTTTGATTAAGTGCATAAGAAGCGTAAGTACAAAGATTGGGCACGACCCAAATATGTTATATCCGAATAACAAAAAGTTATCACGAATAACCAACAGGTGAACAACATAATTACCAAAGTACATAAGAGGTATTGCAAGCCCAGTACTAGGAGGATAGCCCAAAATTATCCAAAGACTATTACAAACGTGCATATCTCAGATAACGTTAAAAATAGCACTGCACAAATAAAAAGAGATATGTGCGCAAAAGACTATTAATTACGTTGATATCCGTATAACGTTAAAATAGCAACAAAAAAGTGAAAATAACATACATAAAAAGTCTCAGAACTTGCATAAAGAAAAAGTCGTAGCATAAGCACAAAGTAAATGAACAACGTGCAGAAATAAAAACAAAAAGATGCACGCAGCTATCAGAGGCATCACAAACATTGTTCAAATGAGTACAAAGCATCTAAGAAAAAACAAGAAAAACTAAGTCCGCATCAAGGAAGCCGCACTCGCTTCATGCTCGAACAGAATAGTAGGGACCTCACTAACACCAGAATGCGAATCATTCGCAACTTCAACAAGAGCACTAGACCCACCAACATCATAATCATCAATAGAAAGAGGCCTCATAGACATATCAGAAGCACTGGCAGGAAGAGACACAAGTGTCAAAGAAGTAGTACAAGCCAAAGATAACTCACCACTCGAAGATGCTTCCACACCTACAACATTACGGGCGGACAAAGCATGAATGGAATAACTATAAACATCGGCAACAGATAACCGATGAGCAAAGAAGGCACTTTCTAACCTGATCAACTCTCTTCTGAACCACTCCCAAAGAATGGGACAAAGAGCTAGTGCCAACAATAGCATTATCATCCTTATTATAAACAGGAACGATAAGCTGCTCAAGATCCGGCTGTAACCCTGCAATCATAGGAGCATCCGCAGAAGGCCCATCAACACGAAGAAGATCCATAACCTCCGCAATACCAGCATCCTTGCTAGACTTAAGCACGGAGAGTAAGGAAAACTCCACATTTTGAAGGGCTCTTACGGCGGAAAGATATGAGCCTACGTAAGGGTCATATACGCAAAGCTCACAGTTTCTTTTCCTTACCATGAATAATACCCGCTGCTAAAACTTCTTGCATACCCTTATCGATAGCACGCTCAATAACTTATGCCATTGCCACAGTATACTCCGGAGAATTCAAGCACTTAAACACAACAAGGCTCATGCCGTTAGTTAGCAACCAGCGCCGGCTAGACAACAACATAAGGAAACGAGGATAAAACTCCTCATCAAGATGACTAGCCAGTGCGTATAAATCAGCAACAACCGAATCAACTTTCTGCATACGTACGGCTGTCTTAGTATCCTGAATCTTGCAAAATTATTCCTCCAAAGAAGCAAGGGAAGGAACTCGGCTGCGGAGCTCAAAACATGACTCCTCTAAGGTGCATATCTGCAAATAGAACAAAGTCAGAAGACAGCAAAAAAACAAACAAGCGGAACAACTAGCCAAAAAAGGCACGGACGCATACCTGTCCAGAAAGATTGGAATTCTGAGACTTGAGAACAACAACTTCAGCTCTCAAAGTAGACGACTCAGAATCCTTCCCATCAAGAGATGATTGAAGTGTTGCTACCTCAGCTCGAATAGAATTTCGTTATTGGTCAAGAGTATAATTTTGGCTCTTCAAAGACATAAGTTCCGCAGTAGAAGCTGCTAAGTATGCAACGCGGAAGACGGCCCAGAAGAAGTAGCATCATCAGCTTTAGCCATAAGAACTGAAATCTCCTTATCCCTACTTGCCAACAAAGACAATAAGCGTTTTTGCTCCATCGCATTATACTCCAAACGCAGAAGAAACTCAGAACTAAAGCACAACTGTCATGCCATAGCAACATTAAATTCACCAAGGAGACGCTCATACCCCATTTCACGAACAGAGGAAAAGAAGTTAGGAGGAGCAAACTCGTCCACCATAATGCGACATTCATGAACATCATCAAGAAGAGAACTCTTGGTAACATTCTACTTTGGAACATGAACATCAGCCGAAGAACTGGAGTCCGAATCATCAACAGTAAGAATGTCCCCAGCCGAGATATCAAGATCCGAAAGGTCGTCAAGAATTGGATGAACACTACTGGCATGAAGAAAACTGTCAAGAAGAGAGGAAGGAACACCCGCTTGACCTTTCCCCTTCTCAACAGGAAGGACAATAGTAACAACATCATCCGTCCTAACCGGCGCAGGAGAGCTGCAAATAAACAAGTAAAGAACAACAAGTGAATGGAAGGAAGGAAAAGTAAAGGAATCGCGAAAAGACAATAGCATAAATAAAAAACCTAGGGGGAGAACCATCAAGATGGAGCAAACCAAAATCAGATTCAGTAGATGTTCCAGCTTCATGAAGAGGAGTAATTGATAATGAAGGAGAAGAAGAAGAATGAGTGGGCAAAGCATTCAAACAAAATTCAAGAGTTTGCGAACTTTGAGCTAACAACTTCTGAATAGATTCTGAAGACTTACCACCAGTAGAGGCCCTACCAGAATCATTGTGGTCGCTCCTCACGTTTTTAGGAGGATGGAAAAGGTTGGTGCAAGCCTTCCTCCTCTTCCTCCCAAAACCGGAAGTTATACCACTATCAAAACCAACCTCAGAAGCCGAATAGTTAGGTCGCACAACAATGTCACCATACAGTCGAGAAGTCCCGGCTTTCGAACAGATAACTATATTTCAAACCATCACCAGAAGAGGGAGGGGTAAGAGAAACAGTCCGGTCTTCGGTCTATTTTAGCAAAGGAAGCTCATTTTCCTCCCGCGATCGGGTATCAACAATCAACTTCATAGGGTCCTTCTTCCTAACCAAAGATAGCAAATCCATAGCTACAGAAAATAGAAGAAGAAGAAACACAGGTCAGGTTAAACAAAAATATATTAGGAGAAGAAGAAACATAGATACGGTATACCCACCCCGATTCTCCTGATCATAGAACACATGGTAAGAATCCTCGCCCAAAGTATAATTACGACTTAACCCAACTAAACAAAGGAAAGGCTTCGGAAACTTAAGAAAAGGAGAAGCATTGGTAACAAGGGAGGCAACATGTCCAGCATCAAACTCAGTATCCCTAGGAGTGGCATCCTTAGGAATATTACCCCCAACAAAGAAAGGATGAATAGTGGGATAAGCAAGCGAGTTAACCTATAAAAAATGGTCGTTCCAACTTTTAAGAGAATCAAGAGGTTTAGTATAGCAAACTCCAAAGCTATCAACTCGTTTACTAAAAGAAAGCCAACCATGTTTTTGAGACAAAACATAAAAACACCTAAATAAACCAACTGAGGGTTCAATACCGAGGGCAAAGCAAAGAATCTCAAATTGAGAAACTTTAGCAAAGAACGGCGACGTAAAGTCATGATATATGAATGTGATAGTAGTCAAGAATTGAAACAAGAAAAACATACAAGGAGAGGCGAAAATTAGCATACTTGAAAAAATAGGTATATACACCGATCTTCCCAGCTGGAGCTTCCCGAATACTTTGGTCAGGATCAGGAAAATTTCGGATGAACAAATTGCGGAATCGAATAGTCAATACAGAAACGGTCAAGCACCTTTTGCGATAGTTTAGATTTGGTAGATGAAAAAGTACCCATAACGGAAAAAGAAAATAGAATCAAGAACCTAACCTGAATGAGGAACTTGGAAGGCGGATACGACCAAAGGTAAATCGGATCAAAGAAAAAGGAAGCAGCATTTGCAACAAAAGAACAATAAAAAGAAAAAATGGGCTAAAGCAAAAATAAAGGGTATTTATACAAGCAGAACGGTGACTCCCCAAGAAAAACCCTAAAGGAGTACACGCGTCTAAAAGCAATCTGATCCAACGACCCAAATCAAAAAGACGGGGATAAGGATGGTGGAAGACCAATGGCCCACAGACTCCAATCAACCAGAACACGAAAAGTCATTAACCGTCCACGTTACAAAAAACACTTTCCAAGAAAAGGGAGCGTCAGAAAAAATGCTTCAAAAGTACGGAAAAAGAAAAATTCCACAAAAATTAGTCTAAGTAATATCCACCACACGCGACAATATCCGCATGCAGTGCACATACTACACTGGGGGGACTTGATGACGTAGCAGTCCCTAAAAGATAGGGACACCAGAAGAACATTTAAAAAAAACGCATGGAAAGAGAAGGTACTCAGTCAACTCAGTTCTAGTAGCATCCACCGCACACGACAACATCCGTACGCAGTGCACATACTAGACTGGGGGGACTTGATGACGATAGTATATAACAGGCCCTTTCCCAATACACACTATACAATATGGCCGTCTCGTGCCCAATCACTATAAGATAACTATAAACCCTGGGCCTACAGTAAGCCCAATGATGAAATTGGCTATGGTCCAGACCTCAAGACGCACGTAAGATACACGGCGGGCTGAACCTTCAGCCGATAAAGATATCTTACGTCCGCATCCGCGATTGACACGGAACCTTGTCCGCCAAGGGTCCAGCTCCGGCAACTAACCATTATATTTGAGAATCTAGGAAACCCTAGCGGTAAACCTCGCCTATAAAAGGGGCTCTAATCCCCATACAAGGTACAACTTTCTCTCTCATAATTAAACATACATATTCTTATCTCTCTCTCAAGAATGTTTACTTACTCTCACGCCAGAGTCTAATCGTGGGGTCCGTCCCCACATTAAGACTAACGGTTTACTCTTCTTGTGCAGGGAAATCAATCAAACTACTTGGATTAGTACAAGATCAACTCATTAGAAGTTTGTTGGCCCAATCCGGCAAGATGTACTCATACCCATTACGACCCGTCACACTTTTTGTACTAACATAGTATTTCTTGTTTTATCTTGGGTTTTAGCACTTCTTTGATTACAAATAAGTGTTAGACACCTTCTAGAACAAGAAAGTTACAAGCTTTATGGTTAAAATTTGAAAAATTTTAAATTCGTAATTTTTTCATGAAACTTTTGAAAATCCAAGACTTTCCTTAAAAGTGTTAAAGTTTTCAACTTTCCTTTAGTTTTAGTATTTTTAAGATTAGTTGTACAAGAAAATCGTGATTAGAAACAATCCTTCGTGAAATTTAAGAGGTTAGAAAAATATGTCAAAGTTTCAAGTAAACCTATTCTGACCAAGTTTCGAGGAACTCCATACGGCTATATCTTCAAGATTTTTTGATTACTCAGTACTTCATTTTCTTGTATAAGTTTGAGAAGTACTTCGACTCTTTGGTATTCTTCTAATTTGTACAAATTAGAAGAAAACTTTCGAATTTGTAAACTTTTGAGAAAGTTACAAAGTTTCGGATTGAAGAACTTTGGAATAAGTTCCAAAATTTCGAATTTGGTGTTTTTTCGAGAAAGTTGAAAAGTTTTGGATTGGTGAACATTCTCATAAGTTCCAAACTTTCGAATTTGTGCATGATTCAGTAACTTTCTAGGAACTTTTCGAGGAACGTTTCTAATTTCACTTCAAGGACCATTATTTATCAACACTACAACACACTTCTTAATCGTCTACAAGATCCATCCTTAATCAGCAAACAATGTCTCAACCACCTTATTCCAACTACTTTCCTCTGCAATATCCCTAGCAACAACAATACCTACAACAATTTCCTCAAAGAACAACAATTCCCTCAGCAAAAACAACCCTCACCACAAAAAAAATTTCAACAACTACAACAACACCAACAACAATTTCCTGGTTTATCTCCAAAACAACCACATTGGTCTGAACAAATGTGTGAAGCTCTCACTAGTAAACAATCAATCCATGAAGCTGGTTCTCTTAACAGACCTCCAATGCTCACACCAAAAAATTATATTCAATGGGCTAGCAGATTCTTAAAGTTTATCGAACTAAGGAAACCTAATGGCAAACATCTCAAACTTGTAATCCGTAAAGGACCATACTCCTGGCCTACAACAACGGTTCTAGAAGATCCCACTGCTGTTCCACCACATGTTGCGACTTCAAATTCTATTGCAGAGAGTCATCTTACTCTAGATCAAATACTACAGGTTGAAGCAGATCAACTAGCCATGGAATACATTTGTCTGGGTATACGAAATTCCATTTTTTGAAGCATTGACTCTAAAAATATAGCACAAGCCATGTCGGAAAATATACATCTCCTGATGGAAGGAACTGAATTGAACCAAGAAGACATGGAATCTAAGTTGTATCACTCATATGACTCGTTTACCATTGCACCTAGAGAGTCATTGGAATCATACTATTATCAATGACTTGGACAGGCAGAATGTAAACATACCAAAAATCGCCATAAATACTAAGTTTATGAATTTCTTAGGTCTAGATTTGGAAAAATACATCACGTTTGTTCGTCAAACCAAGAATCTCCATGAAGCAAAACATGGGTTGATGTTCGATTATATGAAGCATCATGACAAAGAAGTTTCAAAAGATCGTGCTATGTATGCAATGCTTCCACCGTCTACACTTGAGAATTCACTAGCACTCATGGCTCAATCTCAAATTCCAATGTCAAATCACGCTTTTGTCTAGCAGCAAAAAAACTTTACTCATCCTTGGTCATCCTCCAGCAACCAACTTGTTCCACACTATTCGGACACAATGCACTATGCACAAGCAAACGACCAAGATGAAGATGTATTCCAAGAGTTGACTGATGGATTTGCACTTATTCCTAACGATTTCAAGAGATATGTTAACCTTTTTAAAAATCATCTACAAAACTCATCCAATAATTGGAATCAGAATATCGTACAGGGTGGACGGGTTAAAGTTCAGAACAGGAATAATAGAAGTCAGGTGGTTACTGGTGGTTATACGGGGAATACAGGAACCGGATAAGTGATTACTGGAAATGCGACCAATATGGGTGCTGCTCAAAGAAGGGTTCATATTGAAGAACATTGAGAATACAACAACTAGGAATGCAGTAATCAAGTGTTACAACTATAAAGGAATGGGTCATCGAGCCAAGGATTGTCCTAAACCAAGGGTTCACGGTAGTGAATATCATAAGCAAGATTTTCTACTCGCCCACACAGATGAAGATGGAGGAGATATTACTAATGCAATTAATAACTTCTTAGCTGACGGTGGTTCTGATGATGACATGGAGGATTTGGAAGCAAATGAAACTGTCGTTCTTATGGCCAACATGTAGGAACTACACATGAA
>OU343218.1:10004949-10121049 GCA_910596185.1 Chrysanthemum makinoi | reverse complement strand
CTATAACATAAAAGAGCATGATTATTTGGTTTTGTATAACATAAAGAGCATGGTTATTTGGTATTGGATTTTTAAAGATTTAGGATATTGTTTTGTAGGCGTCCTTATAAGTAGAGAAGCGGGTCCATATTCACTGCTGTTCTTCTTTTGTTTGAGAGAATACACCAAACCAAACAACTAATAGCCTCAAAGAAAAAGGTATACTTAAAGCGCTCAACAATTGATCGATGAAATGCCTCAAACAAAAACAAGGTATAATTGTCTTCTTTGCATTTTTTTAGTGTAAAGCATAAACTTTCTCACAATTTTTTACATGGGTTGATTTTCATTATGAGTTTCACTAATCTTTTGATTTTCATTATCACTGACTGGATTATGGTGTTTATAAAGTTTTTTTCCTTATTATTGAAGGAAATGCATGCATTAGTAATTGTGAGGTTTGCCGGGGCGGTACAACCATCGTTCTAGGTTACGTGGTAATGCTTTTCAACTTCACATTTACTTTTGTAGAAAATGCCCTTGCAATTGTGCTTATTTGCGTTTGAATAATTTTATTTAAAGTAAGTGTAGTATTCAAATCTTGTGATTTCTTTTAATAAAGTCTAGATAAGTTTTTAGAGTTTAAGCTTTTTGTAGTTTGATTGTCAGCATACATGTGTAATGCTAAATTTATTGACTTTTTGTAGTTTCATTTTCTTCGTACATATGCTACGCTAAATTTATTGATAATTTAGATCATACATAAATAACAAGTATATTGATACATTTTAATACTTAAAAAGCCACTAATTTACATTTGCATATAACAAAAATGGTCAATTACAATGACTATTTAAGCAATGTAATTTGTCATTTAATCTCCAGGTATGATCATGGGTGCACCCGGTATCTTTGTTACTACAAGCTACAACATTTGATCGCCCATCGAGTGATTATGTTTGGTGTAGTTAAATTACATTAATTGTACTTTTCATAGGTATTGCTATGCTTATACTATGTAGTTGTACATATCACAAACCCGCATCTTCCACTAACCAAGTGATTGCTTGCTCGGCAGGGTGTGGAACAAGCAAAGGACCATCAAGTACAAGAACAACATGTATGTATTTCCTAGGAACCTTGATGGGAAGGTGACTTCACTTCAGCTTGGAAGTCTTGGAGCCAAGCTTAGTAAGGACAATGATTTACACACCCGTTCTATTGGCAAGCAATATGGTGGATCATGTCGGGTTGCAAATGAACATGTGATAACGGGTGCGTAGTAACAAGGTGCTTTTGTTCATATTTTGTTATGGACACGTTAAAGGTGCTTATGAGTATAGAATTTTGGCTCACGGGTTACAAGCAGATTCAATCACCACAAATAACTCAGTCCACTAATAAGATCACCCGCATATGTGAACGACCAAATCTAGGGTTGTTCATCTTTCTATTTCCATTTAATTTTTTCTTATAGAAACTTTGTATTTTATTCATAGGTTTATGTTTAATTCGAGGTTTGAATATGGATCGCAAAAGCGGAAGTGCCGCTGCTCAATTTTTTTTTACTCAAGGTATGTATTTCTTTATCCTTTTTTACTTATTTGTGTTTAGTTTAAGTGGGTATTCATAGGCTTTTGGTTTTGTGATCCGAAACGTGGTTTCACAAATAGATTGAGTTGTTTTGGAAAAAACAAATAGGTGGAACAAATTAACTAAGATTTGGGCCTTTTAATTGATTTATGGTTAAGAAATTTTTGAATATTGGGGGAATCAGCTTTTTAAGGGTTGTTTGGGATATGCTTATTACGGATACTTATATGTTTTTTTTTGCTTTTCATAATAAAAAAAAACCACAAAACAGGTTTGTGACCATTTGGGATTGGTTACTGAAACTGCTTATCTGATATGTTAAAAAAATGTTGAATTATGTTTGTTTATAATTTTTAAATATGCATAGGATCTGGGCTTTAATTGTTGTTTTTATTGCAAATGGTACTTTCATCTTCCCGCCGTTACGTGGTAGTCCTTACGGTCCATAGAACAATACACTAATCAAAATGGGATTGAACTTTTACAAGGAATGATTAAAGATGGTGAAAGACTTTACATTTTACATTTATATGTGATAAGAGGTAGGGAAATTCTTACAATTACACAATTATTATAAAAGCTAAATAGTTTTTTATGCAACAAACTCAAACTACTTCTAAAAATTGAATGCTTTGATTCATGCTGCTACATCCGCTTAGGTGTCTTGGTTGTGTTTTCCATACAGGCATGTGGTGTATGGTGTAGACCTTTCTTCCCGTCCCCCCTTTGTGAGGTGTGTAGGTGTTGCATGATAGTTGCAAACTTGCAACCGTCTAAAACAAAGTCACAGTTTTGTAGCATATCCAAACGCACATCTGTTCTTATGCTTACTACATGAATGTTTATTTATTTAATTCGTTGAATATGATAATGTCATAAAATAGCAACATACATATCTTAGTATTCCACATATTTCATTATATTTATGATCGTTACCAATTTAGACATCAAACTTCGTAAATATATTCTGTCTTGATCAGGTTTATGCTATAAAATAGCAGCATATCCATACACAATGTGCACCTTTTGACCCATATTCTACTTTTCTTTTTAGCTAGCCTCTTTCATGTTATCATTTTGACCCGTTAGAGAAAATAAATAACCTGAGTCAACTTATCCCTATGTAAATACATTAAATATTTCACCTATAATTTGAGCAGTCTTGACATGTGATGTCCTACAAGACAACTTCCACATTAAATAGTTATAACAAAAAACTGTAAATACTAACTCTTTTTCAAGATAATATTTTACTTATGCTATGTGTTTTCTAACCATTTTTTATTTCTACTAACATATGTTGTGCAGATCATATTTGAATCTAAAGCAAGATGGACTAATCATATAATTAGCTCCCCTACCCATGAAAGCCAACAATTTATTATTTACAAAGACATGAGCTCATAACCAAGGAGAAATCCTAGGAGAAATGGGTTTTGCACATAAAGAAGTTATAGTACATTTGACTCATAAACAACTTTGTTACAACAATACATTGGACTTTGTGGCTTATTTGACCCCGAGAACGGAAGACACTTCTACTTGCATATTTACTCCTTAATGAATAACTTAATATACGGAAATAGTCTTTGGGTAATTATTTCGATTCAAATTTAGATCTACCACATTCGACAGCGCACATGGGGCACTACAACCATTGACTAACGGCCGGAGTTGCGAGACCTTCAGATGCAAAAATGAACGATAGAGACATTGGGTATTTATTTTAATTTAATACTCAGCGTGTATTTTTAATACAATGTAAAAAACGAACGGTGTATTTTAAGTTAAATTAAATTCCAAAAACTGTCTTTGCAGTTTGACTTAGTTACAAGCCTTGATCCTTAGAATTTCGAAAATGCAGGTGTAGTATATGTGAGTAAAACATAATTAGTATTGGTCTAACAAATATTTACTTAGAAAACATTACAATTGACCCAAAAAAAAATGTGTGTGTGTTGGGGAATAGTCCAAAGATAAGATAACGACTAGTAACATACCCAATTTTATATTTTACACCTCAGCTAGCCAAGAACCAACATATTGAAACTTGAACCAAAGCTAAATTTAAGTACTCAATAATTTTACTAGTTTTTGCACACATCCAAATTTGGCAAAATAGTACACACCAACTTGGAAACAATTTAATTGGTTGAAGCTAAAAGTAGACATTTATTTTAGAACAACTCAATATAGTTGCATGGACATTTATTTTAGAACGAAATGTGAATGCAGTTATGCACTAGTTGCCTTTTAACATCCGCAAAAGATCTTTAAAGATTATTTAAAAAAAATAAGTTTAACGTGAAATCTTAACCGGGATCTTTATTTTTACTTTGAACGAATTAATTTAGATTAGAGGTGAGCATCGGGTCGGGCCGGACGGGCACCGAGCTGAGGACCGAATTAGCCACAGATCGGGGCCGGACCAAATGTGTGGTCGGCGGTCAGTCTCGGTCGGTCCGATCAACAAAGCCAAAATAATCGGTTTGTGGTCCGACGGACCGGACCGAGGACCGAATTATCCCAAAGCTAGACCGAGAATCGAACCGAATGTGGTGGTCGGTCCGATCGCTCACCCCTAATTAGGATCCATCTTAGATACAATGCGACTTTTTAAAGGCGCATCCTAGGCAATATTGAATTGTTACTATGAATGGAACAAATTTGTACAAAAAAAGTTACCCAAGATAAGTGTCTTATCGGTTTGCTCTTTCGCTTTTAAACAAGTGTTCATATTACTATTTTAATTTTTTTAAATAAGTGTCCACTTTACATTTCAACTAGTGCTAAGAGCTTTTAGTGACAAAAAATATTATTTAATTAGTGAAGAGTGTAATAGTTAGTGAGAGTTCTTAAAATTTATTCATATTGAAAATTAACGCTTAATATGGCATTTTATTTCTCGGTCTTAGTTTTGAATATTTTCTTTTAATCCTCGGTTTTTTTTATCAAGTTATTACTTTTACGCTTTGTATAATAACAGCAATACCCGATTTTACCGAAACAAGGTATGAACCTTTATATGCCGTAAAACTAAAGTTTGAGATTTTTCATGTAAGAAACCTAGGTGTGGTCACAAGATACCCACGCCAAATTAATTCACATGGCACGACGTCAAACCCAAGCCATCATACCAGATCCCTCAGATGCTAAGACGCGAGTGGAGCCTTTGGGCTAATTTGTAATTTAGGCATTTTTAGCCTCATATTTTTTTTAAAATGAGCATATATGACCTATTTAAAAGTTAAATGGCGTTAGACACCACACATTTTCTCAACTGAAAACAATATTAATGAAGAACTTATAAATATAATGTATTTAATTTTTTAAATATAAATAAGGTGTTACGTTTGAGGAATATATTTCATCGTTTTTAGTTTTTTCTAAAAGGATTCGTATAACATGAATCCATATAGCATATCGCTTTAACATGCGTTTAAACCGAGACCGTACCGACGGAGTCCGTTTTGATACCTCTAACCGTACCTTTTCGGTTTGCTTTGAGCCCATGTTCTCAAATAATTGTACCAAGTAGTATTTGTACGTGGCATTTCGGATACTCAAATGAATAAATTATCCTACGTGTTACAAGCACCTTAATTTCCTTCACAACAAGGTCACCCCACCTGTCACATTTTCCACTTGTACCCTCTAGAATAAACACAAACCTTAAAAAATATCTTATATATATATATATAGATATATACTCACCGCTAATATATATTTGTAACAAAAAAAATATATATATATCACACAACAAAAATGTCTAGCAAGTCACGAATGACACTTTTAACGTGACCGAATTCGAAACTTTTTAACGGGTGGTTAGAGACAAGAGGAGTATTTACACGAGCTGCGCTTAGCTTTGCAACACGTGCGACTTTAGCTGATAATGACGTGTTACGCGACCATCACGCGCGTCATCTCGCGCATTATCGCTCGCTATAGCAGTCGCGAATAGCGAATATGCGAATGCACGATGTTTGTTGTGTTTTCGCCTCCGTGGTTTTCGTCTTTTGAGAGGAGTTTGTTTTGGATAGCCGGGTTTAAGCCCGGGTTGGCGTTTCGGATAGTTAATAGTTCTGTTGATGATTTGGATGGTGATCAGGTAAAGTTAGCAGTCAGTAGTTAATAGTATCGGTTTGTTTTATAAAAGTGTTTATTAATGTAGATGTATTTATACTTATAATGTGTAGTAGCAGTTAGCAGTATTTGTTTGTTTTATTAGTTATGCTTTGTCGTACATGGATTTGTCCTTGTACTTATATGGAAAGTTAGCGATTGGATGATCTGTTTATTTTATACATTTTTAAAAATGTATGATAGGTTCTTTTATTAGCATTTTTAGTATTACAAAAGCTAAAAACTTGTTTACTTGGGCGTTTCGGTTTTAAATAAAAGTGTTTAGTAACGTAGCTTAATTGATAATTATAAAGTGCAAATTATATAAAAAAAAGGGATATGATACATGGACCAATGAGAGGCCTAAAACGCTTGCAACATTCGATGGATTGTAAAATAAGTGAGTCCCAGTTTGGTAGTGAATCTTGCCATGTTTAGGCCTCCCATTAGGCCTCCTAATTAGGTCCATTTATCATATTCCAAAAAATAAAATATAATGTTGAGTGTTTGTTTTATTAGAGACTAGTTGTTAGCTGAACACACTTGTGGTTGTAATTATAAGATGCAAAATGACGTAAATATTAATTAGTGTTTTGTGACCGGATATGTCTAACGACTTTGTTTTACACAAGTGTTTAGTAGTATACTAGTATACATGCGCTAGGCAAACGCAGTTGTGGTGGTAATTATAAAGTGTAAAATGACGTAGATATTAATTAGCGTTTTGTGACCGGATATTTTAAAAAGTTTGTTTTATACAAGTGTTTAGTGGTATACATGTGTTAGATGAATGCATTGTAATTATAGGTGTAAAATGACTCGGAGTTTTATGACAGAATATGTTAACAACTTTGTTTTATATAAGTGTTTAGTAGTATACATGTGTTAGATGAGCAGTTGTGGTATTTGTAATTATAATGTGTAAAATGATGGAGATATTAATTCAGGTTTTGCGATCGGGTATGTTGAAAACTTTGTTTTATATAAATGTTTAGTAGTATACATGTGTTGGATGAACACAGTTGTGGTTGTAATTATAAGGTGTAAAATGACGTAGACCGGACATGCTAGAAACTTTGTTTTATAAAAAGTGTTCAGTAGTAGTATAATTATACGTGTATGTCGTTATAGCGTGTAAAATGACTTAACAAGTTAAATAAAAATGTTACACTTTTTTTATTAGCGTTTTAAATAAGAGCGCGTGTGCAAACAAAATCCGAGGCTAAATGCTCGTTGACAAACAAACATTATATTCTAGACGCTAACTATGTGGATAATGATCAGGTTGAGAGAATGGAACGTTAACAGCGGAAAAAAGCTGAAGAACGAGAGCTGGAGAACGAAATGGCGAGGATTCAGGAAAGTGTGGCAGCACCACCAATAGTCGAGGTAGTTAGGAGGATGGGTCGCAATGTTGAGGGATGTGCGATGAAAGGCGACGAAGGGTTGAGAGGCGAAATGGAAATTGTCTTGGCAAATGCTGATATGCTGAGGTCTAGGACAGCCGAGCGTGTTGTGGAGATACTGTCCCCGGTTCAGAATGTGAAGTTTTGGCGTGGTGGCGGAGTTGCAGTTGAAGATTAGGATGTGGGGGTGGCAAATCGACGGTGATAGACGACGGTAAACGATGGTCGTTGTTAGGTGTGTTAAATACATGTTTGAGTTTGTTAGCTTTCTTTTATTTGATCTAGCTTATTACTCCGTATTATTTTTCCGTTTCATATATAGTATGACATATTATAAGTGTTCATATTTGGATTAAGCTTAAGTTGCTAATATATTTGGCACAGTTTGTTTTGATCGTTCTTTTCCGTAAAATTTGAAACTATGAACAGCTGATGAGTACTTGCATTGTAAAGTTGTAGATATAAAGGTCTTCACATGGAATATTTTTCGATTTACAGGAAGGTTTTGTAATACGTAAAATTGGCTTATCAGTAAATTTTCCCGGGTCGTTGTTGACTATTTGGATTTTAGAGTTGCAGCTGTAGTGATATTCAGCAATTTAAAAGAAAGCTAACAAACTCAAACATGTATTGATCATTCTTTTCCGTAAAATTTGAAACTATGAACAGCTGATGAGTACTTGCATTGTAAAGTTGTAGATATAAAGGTCTTCACATGGAATATTTTTCGATTTACAGGAAGGTTTTGTAATACGTAAAATTGGCTTATCAGTAAATTTCCCCGGGTCGTTGTTGACTATTTGGATTTTAGAGTTGCAGCTGTAGTGATATTCAGCAATTTACTTCATCCCGCAACAATAAAGCTATATGATACTTTGATCCTTAGCGGGTTCATGGTTTATGCGTTTGCAAAGGTTCGACTCTTATAGTGGTTCATGGTCGGTTTGGAAGTGGTTTGAGATGCATTTTTTTGAGGTTCAGTGAGTTCGGGTTGGAGATACGTGTAGGTCTTAGTGCTTCGGTATCTGATTCGTAAAACCGATAGTGTAAACTTTGGTTTCGATACAGGAAAAAAAAAGGTCAAAGATGGAGATGCGGGGTATCGATCCCCGTACCTCTCGCATGCTAAGCGAGCGCTCTACCATCTGAGCTACATCCCCTTTTGATTATAATGTCCAAGTTACGACTGTTAACACATTTTACCACTAGTTAAGTTGATAAAGTATTTGATAAAGAAAGTAACATAGATCATTGTATTAAGATGTTGATGTTAACCATCTTGAAACTTTTGTAGCCCAGATAACAAGCTAATATAGCAACTCAACGCTCTCGGACGGATTTGGTATTGTTGTTGTCGAGTTCGAGTTCGGAGGGAATCCGGAAGATATATGTGCATGAAGGCGAAAAAAGGAAAGAGAGGGATGGGGTTTCTCTCGCTTTTGTAGTAGCATCTAAATGTGCAAATGTCATAGCAGGCCTGTGATTCATTTGTTGAAATAAGGACAAATGGTTTGATTAGAGATTTTCTAGTGGGGCACAGCTCGAGGATTAGAGCACGTGGCTAAATATAGCCATCCCTGCCCCCTCACGTCAATCCCACGAGCCTTTTATCCATTCTCATTCAACTAAGAGATCCATTCGAGGAACATGGGGACTAATTGAAGTAATATTGGGAGGCTCATTACTTCAATTGCGATAATGAAAAATCATTTCATTTTTTTTTATTTTTTAGTTTGAATTGTTGGCGGTTTTCTAAAAAAGATATATAACACAAAATTTCTCCGCCTATTCCCCAATCTTTTACTAAAAAGATTGAGCCGAATTCAACATGCATATATTTTAGATAGATACTTATATAGAAAATATCAAATAAAAACTCGAACTGAGGGAACGTTTTCTACTTCAGGAACTAGCAGCCTAAACAAATTAATAACCCTTTTCCCTCTGCACAAGCAAATTGTTGATAAAACTCCAAAATAGCATTTTCTTTTGAACCTATTTTTTTTTTATCATTCAGAAAAGACAAAAATAGTTCAGGATAGCGGACTCGAACCGCTGACATCCGCCGCAGGGTAAACCACCGCCTCTCAGGTCCCCAGAATGGATAAGAGGCTCGTGGGATTGACGTAACATAGGTCATCGAAAGGATCTCGGAGACCCATCTACAAAACCTTCGTATAGGAATTCACAAAGAAACAATTCACATTAAATCTTACTTATGAAACGCTAACACCAACACAATGTGGTCTATCGTAGGAGATGTATACGAAATTATGAAGCTTGAAAAAAGAACGGTAACAGGAGAAAGTGGCTCCTATACGGCTATACACGCGCACTATGTTAGTCGTTAGTGGACTCGTATTGTATGTATATTATAGTTTGTATTGGGCTAAGCCCTTATAGCAGTTTAGCATATGTCGTATCTTTATTGATTTATGAAATAAACCCGCTACATGTATGTATATTGATTTATGAAACAAATCCTACTTACATGTAAGTATGTAAGTTGGATTTTTTTCATAAATCACTAATGAGGATGGTTTACAACACATAAATAGAGATACGACATGCTAAACTATTATATGGGCTTGACCCAATACAAACTATGATATACATACTGAGAATCCACTAACAGTTAGTGACAAGTCTCGAGCTAAAAATCATCACCGACCAACAGCTCAAGTTTAACCGATAATAGCATGAAGCTAGTTTAAAGTGAAACATGAACTCGGCGAGGTTCTTATAATATGGTCCTAAGATGAAGGAAAACCAAAACATGATAACTTAGTTATCTAAGCAAACGTTTAAGAAAAGGTGAAATTGGTCAAAGTTGTCAAGTTTTGTTTAACGTTGACAAACTTAGTGATTCGTTGTTTTGGTTGATTTAGCCAACTTGAACTACGTATGCAAAATAACAATGCTAAGAAACCTTTATATAAATCTTTTGACCAGTTGTTCAAACTTTTATATAAAACACTTTTTTAACAACAAACTTAAATTTTATTAATAATTCAAACGTTACATAATAATTTAAATAAAATTAAAACATTACAATACTTATCAAAAACTTAAACTAATAACCTAGGTCGTAGCATGCCTTGATTATAAAAACATGAAAAAATTACACATTTGTATGGTTTAACTCAAATAACTTGTTAGTCTCTAAATAGTTTTAATTACACTACACATACTTTTAAAAAATAGGGATCAATTGTGTATTTATTTACAAGTTTTTTTTATTATACATATAGTCTCATTTCTCATTGTAGGGACTAAATGAGCAACAAATTTTAAAAATAGGTATGTATAACATAATTAAATCGATTTAAAGACTAAACACATTTATTTGGATAAACCACAAGACCAAACGTATAATTTTGTCTAAAAACATTATATCAGATTTTCATGACACATCGAGACCCCATTTGTAATCGACGTTGTTTAATTATTTATTGTTTATTACTAGTATATCTATATCTATCTATACTATATATAATAGAAAAATAGTCAAACTTTGAAAAGTGAAAAGTTGAAAGTCAAAGGTGAGAGAAATGTATTTTGTAATTAATACTATTATTAAAACACCCTTCTTAAAAGTACAATAATTTATTCACATTTACCCATTAAAAGCATATTTACCAAATTAAAACAACCAATTAAAACACCCCACGAAAAAGCAATAAAATTTTCACAATGTACAATTTAAATAAGCTACAACATAATCCTATATATAAAATAATTAAACACACTAATTAATTTTGTTTATATAACACCCTAAAATGAAACGTACATGTTATTATACACATTATACAAATTAATAAAACACACAAGCTTCATACAAGCTAACAAGTTGATGGTACATATAGTTTTGAAAATCGGACGGACCAACGAGTTAACCGGGAACCGTGTCGCCACCGGTTCACTAACCAATAATGACCATCGAAAATGAACTAGAGAGGACCCGTAGAAACCGATACAAACTGGTGAATCAGGCCTAATCGAGATCTATTTCTCCGGTTAATCGTCACAGGGTACCACCGTCGTAAGCGCGGTACCTACTATACTATATATAAAGGAAAAACCAAAAAGTAAAAAGTGAAAAGTTGAAATTATTAATACATATCGAAACGGGTTGACGGGGCGCTTCAAACGTTGGGTTGACCCTGTGAATTTGAACCATTTTGACCCAACCTGTCGGGTTGACTTGGTTTAAATCGACCCGTTTTTCGACAAGAACGGTTCAACCAGTTGAACCACTCCGGTCGAACCGTTTTTCGTCATAAACTTTTTTAACACAAAACGATCTGTCGCTATATAAATATATTATATATATATATATATATAAGTTTTTCTTTAAAAGCGATTATAATGTTTACAATTATGAGAAAATATGTGCCCATTAGTGCATATTTAACTTTGAATAGGCTAAATCGCCAATTTCAAAAGAAAAAAACAAAAAGAAGGCAAAATGTTCTCAAATCATTTACAAAATAGCTAAAATTAACCATTTTTTTTTATTTTTATTTTGGGGTAATCACATTCATGCTAGTTTTGGTACTTGCGTTCTTCTTAACAACGACACCATTAATCTCATCCTTGTTAATTTTCGCGACAAGTAGCGTGTGTTATTAGTCTTTATCATAACTAATGTATTTTCTTTGGTTTCATTAAATGTTTTTATATGTTGTTTACTTGTTTGATATATGTTAAGAATTTTGTCCAGACTTTAGTTATCGTATAGTACAACCGTTTGCAATTGCATTTTCATCGGTTAACGTTCTATTTTAAACGTTACACAAAAAACTCACTACAATAACACAAATCATTAATTATCTGGCTGCTGCTTTGCATTTGGCTGCAGTGCTTCGTACAGTGTTAAGCAAGATGGCTAGTTTGAGTAGTTGACAATTTCAAAGTAGTAATCATTAAATGTTTATTTTTTTATTTGATACTGTATATCTTAAAATAAATATACCTTTTATTTCAAATTATTGTTCGCAAATAAGAAAACACATATTAAATATTACAATTTTTTAACCAATCAAATATCATATTCATTTAATAAATTCTCTTTTAATCAGTAGATACAAGAAAAAGATTATTATTTTTGAAACAAAAGGAGTATTTTTTATGTTTCAACCAATCAAAAGTGATTTTAGCGAATAAAAATGATGATCGACTAGTGAATAGTATAGTTAGTGGAAATGTCTAAAATTTTGTGCATGAATATTTATTTTGAGACGCTGAAACAAAATACTTTTTAAATAAAAATTATTATCCACTGACAAAAATCTACAATTTAAGTTATTATTTTGATTTTGCAAAAGGAAGGAAGAAGAAGAGTTTACACTTTAATAATAAATTAATTTTTTTTATTTTATTTTTCAAATAATAATTTTAATTTAGAGTAGTTGGATAAATTTAAATAATTTTTATTTTTATTTTTAGGAGTTGACAATTTTTTGAGACAAAAATGCTTGGCTCGAGTTCGAGTTGAAATGGAAAAAGTAAATGAAATGAAAAGTTTTGTGTTCTTGAGTTTTTTAAGGATGAAAGAAATGGAAAATAGGGAGGAAGATTTGTTAAGTAAAGCTTCCTCTCACTTTTGGGAGGAAAGAGAAAGGAAACGAAACCGTATGTTGTATAAAAACTAATATACCATTTTTAAAACATTTCACATTAACAATTAAAGTATATGTAATTTGAGAGTTATTTTCCTTTTTCATACCGACGAACATGATTATGATTCTTTTCCTTCCTCATATCTCCGAGAACATACAACTAAAACTTGGTTTCTTTTAACTTTAAAAAATACTGATTCTTTTTTTCTAACGAACAATGGAGTTGATATTAAAAAACAGGTGTTGCTAAGAATAATATACTGAACGACTGAAGAAGACTTCAAAGCATTCTTCTTCTTCTTCCTTGGATACAAACCATTTCCCAAAAACACACACAATCATAATCCTATTTATTAATTAACAGAATCAAAGTGAGTAAATTATTAGGATTATGTTTGCAAAGAAACTGATACAAAAAGCCACTACTAAGCTTCACAATAACAATAATAATCCTAATCATCACCAGGTACATCTTCTCAGTTTAATTTCATTCATTGTTTTTGATAATGATATTAATAATTGTTTATTGTACTTAATTGAATGCTTATTTGTTACGATCCCACATCGGCCAAGTATGAGATTGGTTGGTGGTTTATAAAGTCTAGGTGTCCCCTCCTCTTACAAGCTAGCTTTTTGACTGAGTTCTACACTTGGACTTATGAACATCGATACGAGCGCCTAGTACCTAGTACGGGATAGGTCCAAAAAATGTGCGGTACCCAACTGTTCAAAAGGCTCCAAGGCGTGGGGGCGAGTATGGCGCCCACCTTTATAAATATATAAACTCGATAAGACGTGGTATAAGGCGACACAAAGTATGAAGCTAGCTTTTTGGTGAGTTCTACTTGGAGTTATGAACATCGATCTGGCTAGAACCTAGTGGGATAGGTCCAAAAATTTTTGTATGGCATACGCCCTTTATGGCACATGTTTTTGTAAACTCGATATAAATGAATTATGATATAAATATATAAATATTTTCATACTTTGCTTGCTTATACCACGCTATAAACACAAAAGCTTCGCCTTAGCCGCAAAGCGTGAGGCTTGGTCATGCCTATATTTATAACCTTGTAATCACCATTCAACACATCACCACTATCACTTCAATCACGGCGTGGAGAGATGGGTGCACAAGGGCCGCGTGCGCCCAGGAGAAAAAATTGTAGTGTAAATTTTCTAAAATATTTCTTGAACTAGTTTGTAGTGTAGTTTCTAAAATTTATCAAAGTGTGCACTGAGAGCAAAACTTACTTTCGGCTCAGCCCCAGCTTCATGGTCATCACCGATAAAATACACTTTATACAAACATACCCCAAAAATGCCCACACACACTCACAAACCAAAAAAAGCGTAATGGTGAGGGTGGTCACCGTTAAGTGCAAAATATAACGGTGATGGGGTGATGTTGGTGGATGTCACGCGTGACAATGGACCCTCCATTGTGACTAGCATAAAGATACATAGAAGTACAGTGAGAAAAATTTACAACAATTGGAAGTACCTTCTTTTGTTCCTATTTATGTTTTAGTAAACCCCGAAAGAATGTGATTATCTCTTGAATTTAACTATTCAATTCGTGATAGAGCTAAATTCTTTAGAGCAGAGAGATCTTCTCTAAGCTTTTGATTTGCTTTTTTCAAGTTAAAGGGTTTGGTAGTGAGCTTTGACATTCTTTTAGGGAGTGTTTGGCTAAGCTAATATGATGGGCTTATGAGCTTATTAGCTTATATGTATTAAATAAGCCTAAACTAAGTGTTTGGCTAAGCTTATATGAGTGGGTTTATGATCTTATATAAGGGGTTTTTGATAAGCCCAAACTTTGTGGCATATTTGAGGAGGGGTGACTAGGTGAGCTTATATAAAAAGACTTTTATACCCTCATTTAATAGTTACACCCATTTATTGTTCATGTATTTTTTTGTCATTTTACCTAATTAAGTATGATAAGCTAAGCCAAACCCCTAATTCAGTACTACAGTCACTTAGCTCTCTATGGATAGAGGTAAACTTGTTGAGCTAAGAATCGTGTTTTAGTAAATGCTGCAAAGGTGTAGATTTATATTAGAGTTGGATATTAGTTTAGACGATAGGAACAGATTTATATCAAAAAAGCATAATTCTATGGGGTTTGATCAAGCTAAATTCAGTGTACTCTTTTTCTTGTCGTTTGTTGTCTAGCAGAATCTAAAGGGCTGCCTTACACCAGAAGATTTGGATTTTCGGATAGCGGTCCATTATGGTATCCCATCTACTGCATCGGTTCTTGCCTTTGATCCTATTCAGCGTGTGTTAGCCATTGGAACATTGTAAGTTATTTCATTCATTTATGAAAAACAGAAATTATGGAATTATTGTTTGGGACGGTGTACTATGAAAAGTATTGTTGTTCCTGTGAGCTGTTAGAGCCCCACTCGTGATCCATCTACAGTAGTAACAACAGATATCAGCATTCGATAGAACATTGACCAACACTTATTTGCATGCTTTCCGGAGCTTAAAATTGCACATCTTCAACATCATTGCCTACGTGGGCAATGGTCTTGGTTGTGTGTGATATAATCTCTCGTAAGTACTTAATCTGAAGAGCTTTTAGTAAATATGTTTCTTATTGATTCTATGCAGAGATGGGAGGATAAAAGTGATCGGTGGTGATAACATTGAAGGGCTCCTAATTTCTCCAAAGCAATTACCTTTTAAGTATTTGGAGGTTTGTTCGCTTTTCATTTCTTAAATTTCATCATGTTGATTGATGTACTTATAAGCTCTTTAGTAAGTTTATGATGCACCCTAGAGGAGTTCAAAACATGTTTTAGGATAAAAGTTCGTTCTTTTTCTTGCAGTTTCTATCCAACAAAGGCTTTCTTGTGAGCATCTCGAATGACAATGACATACAGGTAATGACAAGTTCCTTTTAATACACAGGACGCTACCAACCTAGATACTTAGGCTTAAATCTGCACATCCTTTTTCTTTATAATGCTACATCACAGGTGTGGAGTCTAGAAAATAGGTCTATAGCTTCTAGTTTGCAATGGAGCTCCAACATAACAAGTTTCTCTGTGATATACGGCTCATTTTTCATGTATGATACTTAAAGAGCACAATACCACTGACTGCAATATCATAAGCCATAAAATTGCTTAAAGTCGACGCATGGTCCATTAATTAGCTGTCTGTACCATATACAGGTATATAGGAGATGACAACGGTGTGATGACTGTTTTGAAGCATGAAGAGGATGCAGAGCTTTTGGTAATGCCATATCATATTTCAGCCGAATCTCTTACGGGTAATATCCGTCAATCACCCTTTTGTTTTAGATCATAAATTTGAACGAAGTTATGGTTTGTTACCTGTGGCATTGTTCTGGTAGTCCTCTATGAATTGGACGAATTTAAGCTCTTTATTTTTTATTATTTTGCACATTACAATACTTTATATTTCTATATACTCTGCAGAAGCAGCTGGCTCATCATTTCCAGATCATCAGACGATTGTTGGAGTTCTTCATCAACCGTCTTCTTCTGGAAATAGGCAAGATACAAGTATTGTTTGAAGTTCTCGCTTTTATATTCTGCCACATTTAGTTCAAAAGAAAAAGCCCTTTTGCACCCGTTCACTAATTTGCGTATGGCCTGAACTAAGTAACGTATATTCTGATTGGTTGTTCTTTTGCAGAGTTTTGATTGCATACGAGAGTGGGTTGATTATTCTATGGGATCTTCTTGAAGCTCAAGTGGTTGTCGTCAGAGGTGATAAGGTTCTCGAATTGAAGGATGGAGTTGTTGATTCACCGCGTCAAGATGATCAACTTTCGGGACATAATTTGGAGGACAAAGATAACAACTCTTTGTTGGGCATCATCTAATGGGACCGTTCTTGCTGTTGGATATTTGGATGGAGATATTATGTTCTGGAAAACATCAACCACTGCCTCTGGTAAAGGCCGAAAAGCTGGAGCGTCAATCAATAATGTTGTAAGGATGCAGTTATCATCTGCTGAACGGAAACTCCCCGTCATTGTATTGCACTGGTCGCCAAACAGTAAATCCCAAAACGATTATGATGGTCAACTGTTTGTTTATGGAGGTGATGAAATAGGGTCTGAGGAAGTATTAACGGTGAGTTCAGCAAATTTGTAGAACTGGCAATTTCTACCCATTTACTTAAGAATGGGTCGTTTGGGGTTGTGTTTTTTCTTAAACGGGTAAAGGATTTTGGCTAAAAGGGAAATGAGTCAAATGGGTTAAAAGTCGCCGAGTTTTTAATTTTGCCATCTTTTGACCATATGCTAGAGAACACTCGGTATGCGCTTATTGATGGATTTTGCAGGTTTTGACTCTTGAATGGGCGGAATGGAGACTCTAAGATGTGTTGGTCGTGCAGAGCTGACTCTTAGTGGCTCCTTCGCTGATATGAGGTTATTACCAAGTACTCGAAACAATCATGGTGCTGATTTATTGGTACTCACAAGCCCGGGACACCTGCAATTGTTCAGTCATGATAGTTTGTTTTCCTTGACTTCTGAGCATGACAAGAGAATTACTCTCTCGTCCCTCGAATGTCCTGCAGTCGTACCTACACTTCATCCAGTTCTGAGTGCAACAAAACTTATCTCACTAGTTGGCAGTGGCGCTTCAAAGTTTTTGTTGGAGGTAATGCGAATACATTACACGTTACACTTATCGTTATGCGTTTACTTTTGTGTTATTAACAAAAGTTCTGTTTACTTAGATAGCCGCAAATATGAAGGCTAATTCAACACAAAAGTTGGCGGGAGGAAATTGGCCTGTATCGGGAGGCATAGTTCAACAATTGTCGTCTCCTGAAGGTTATGTAATAGGGAAAATATACATAGCTGGTTACGTGGATGGATCTGTTCGAATCTGGGATGCCACCTCTCCAGTCTTATCAATCCTTTGCATTATAGGAGCAGTGAGTTATTACTTTATGTTTTATGTTTGTAAGGAGTCTAGGTGGCTTAATGATCGGGTTGGGTAACATATCTGATCCAATGACAGATGAAAGATGTGGAAGTGACTGGTTTAACTGCTCCAGTATCTGAACTGTGCTTCTGCTCCTCGACATCAGGACTAGCAGTTGGCAATCAACTTGGTTTGGTAGGATTTTTATATAGTCGATAATTCTATAAATTTTAATGGACTTAACCTTGTCTGATCTAGTTGCATTATGTTCTGAGTTTGTAGGTCCGTGTATATAACTTCAATTCCAGCTCTCAAGAGTCGAGTCTTCACATTGTCACAGGAGCTAAAAAAGAAAGTATGCTATTTCCTACATTTGAGTTTGTACCCTTATGGGTTTAGTACTTTCCCCAAACTTGTGTTATCGAAACTTTTTTCAAGTTAGCATTTTTTGAACTCTTTTCAGGTCAGAAACAACCTCAAGTTGAAGGGCCCAAGTGCGGCTTTTCCAAATTCTTGATTCCCCGGTTCAAGCACTTCAATATGTGGACCATGGAGCTAAACTAGCTGTTGCATATGAATGTGGTCGTAAAGTCTTTAGTCTATCGCTTTCTGTTCAAATATGATTACTGATCAACATTCATATAACAGTTGCTCATGGTCGGGAATGCTCGTTAGGTTGCAGTGCTTGATATGAAAACGTTCTCGGTTTTATTCCTAACCGATTCTTTACCTAACCCTAGGAGTCCAGTGATATCCATGACCTGGAAATCATTTTTCTATAATGACGGTCATGTAAAAGCCCAAAGGCGCCGGCCAAAGGATCTTGACAAACCTGTTGATAAATTGATGTTTGTATGTACCAAGGATGCAACGTTATATGTATATGATGGTTCTGATTATCGGACGATCAACTCTAAACCAGTGCAATTGAAAAAGGACACAACTGCTATATCCATGCACGTTATAGGTAAGTATGACAAGTCTAGGCACACTTCATGATATTCGATTTACAGTTTGTGCTATATTAGTACAAAATACCAATATTATACATATTCTTTCAGAGGGGAATACTTCCGTGGTTGAGCCGGTGCCACAAAAGGAGTCACCAAAGTCACCGAAAGATGTTGCAGCAAAGAAGGAACCTTCTACTGAAGTAGATCAGCTAAAGAACGAACATCTTTCTCAGCCCGAGCATATAAATTCTGGACAAAGTGCAATGGATTCACTTGTTTTACTATGTTGCAAGGATGCTCTGTGCTCCCTTTAAAATCGTTTCAGGTATGGCTGCACTATGTGTTTATTTTTTGTGGAAAAATTTGTAAATGGGTTTTAAATGGGTTAGGGGCAGAATGTGCGGTCAAATGTGGTTTGACCCGTCAGATTATTTGAGAATAGTAAAATCTAGTGTTTCTAATGAAGGTTGTAAGCTTTTAAATTCACTTTGAGCCATCCTTTTCATTAATAAATACACACTGGCAGAGCTAATGATAACTTCTATTTTGTTAGGCGATAAGCCATTGTATAAGGTTAAACTTGAGAAGCCTTGTTGTTGGACTTCAACTTTTAAAAAAGATGATAGAACTTGCGGATTAGTATCACTCTATCAATCTGGAGAACTAGAAATCAGGTCTCTCTTCTCTTTCTCGGTTTATTTTTCTTTCTCACACGCATTTTTCTATATTTATAACTGTTTGTATGTTGACACTTATCTCTATGCAGATCTTTGCCCGACCTAGAACTGGTGAAGGTAACCTCATTAATGTCGATATTAAGATGGAGTTTCAAGGCCAATATGGAGAGGACCATGAGCTCTATGGAGAATGGGCAGATTGCCATGGTATTGTTCTCGAAGTGATAAGGACGTTAACATCGAAATTTGTCATAATTATTTTCCTATGGAATGAGTCTCATCTGATAACTTACAAGTATACAGGTACTGACCGTCTTTTTTTTTTTTTTTTTTCATAAATTCCTTTCTTATGTAGACTAATGGATCAGAAGTGGCGTTTATCTCTCTACTTAATGATGGTGATAATATCAGGTATCATACCTTTATGTTAGACATTTTGTTTGTCGTCAAGCTGCATGCAGTCACTTATATATGATGACGTGATTCCATTTGTTGCTGTAGGGATTTGGAATCTTTGCCTTCTCTTCACGATAAAGTGCTTGCAGCTGCACTAGAGGCTGTGATTAACAGTTCTCAAAATCAAAAGAAAAAGCAGGTTCGCAATTATTAATTTGCTTATCCATCTACTAGAGTTGGTAATAATGACCCGTTAATTTATCTTTGTTGGCACAGGGCGTTCCTGGAGCACTTGCTCATATACTTAAAGGATTTAGATGGGAAAAACAAACGGCATCAACTTTCATGAAGATTTTAAATCAGGTTTTGGCAATCTGGACAGAATCTTTTCAAAGGATCCATTTCCGGATCCGCTTGAAAGTATTACTAATGATGAGGACGATGTAGAGCTCGATATAGGTAATCTGGCTATTTGTTTATATAGCTTCTAAACTATACATCAGAATTAAAAAAAAATGGCCTTATTTCTAGAGCGGTTGTAACGGGTACATTGATTTTTCTATATTTTAATGCAGATGACATTGAAATCGATGAACCTGTATTAGTAGTGCCTTCGTCATCACATCTGAAAACAAAGAGGAAACTGGTATGTTCGCAATAATTCTTCAACCCATGCATTATATAAATAGTAATGACGAGATTAATGTTTTACGGAGTACATCTTATGATGCAGGAAAAAAAAAAAGGGCAAAAGTTATTCGACGATGATGATGCTGATCCAACGCCAAGACTCAGGACACGTGAAGAGATCATTGCTAAATATAGAAAATCCGGGGTAACTCTATAGTATAAACTTAAAACATAAGTATCTATTGTTGTCAACGGGTATCTAACGGATCTTGTTGTACCGACTCTTTCCAGAATGACGCTTCCTCTGCAGCTGGAGAAGCAAGAAATAAGCTTCTAGAACGCCAGGAAAAACTTGAGGTGCGATTGTTATCCGTAGATATAAGATTGTTAGTACATGGGTTAATAAAACGTTTCTTTTACTATTAAAGCTAACCTTTTTCTCGTCTTATATAATTTCAGAGAATTAACAAAAGGACTCAAGATTTAAGCAATGAAGCCGAAGACTTTGCATCCTTAGCGCAAGAACTTGTTAAGGCCATGGAACGTAGAAAATGGTGGCAAATATGATCAATTTTTGCAGCAAATCCATTTCCTGACCATATTTATTCAAAGCATAAGAAACTCCTATACAGCGTATCAGAAATGATACGCTACATTTTCTCACATTGCAACCATTTGTGGCCAAGATTTTACGAAGCTTGTTTCACGTATATATGTACTATACAAAGTTTTTTAACCCAAAGATTGCGAACAACGTTTAGTTTGTATCATGTATTATGGTTCTTGGTGTATAGGTCTTGAAAAGGTTTGCGTTGAAAAGAGGTACCATGATGTAACCCTTATGGATGTAAAGATTGATAACTGCTGAAAGCTGTATATTAGCAGTTGTATTTGGTTTTAAGTTTGAAATACGATTCTGCTTGTAGAAAATGTGGGCTAATCTGGTCGGGTTTCTGAGCTTGTTTGATCTTAAAGGTGGCGAAATGATACATGAATTGTCTCACATTGCTCACGGATAGAGGAGATGCTAGGTAATTAAGTTTGAAGAACCAAACCTTAAACTAGCAGACGCGTTTGAGTATAATGTATGGGCATTGTATTAAGAACAAAACCGTCTTGGCAGAGGTGTTAGAGCGGACAACATCTACCAAAACGGGCTAGTTATTATTCTATGAGCAAAAATCAAATGTTAATCGATTAACTTATAAAAAAAAAAAACCTTCATCTTCCGTTTTAGTCTTTAATTTAGTTTTAGCTCAATTTCAACTTGTTTTTAAAACATGTCCTTAGTCGGATAGAGTGGGTGTTATTAAGATAAATTAAACAAATGTTCATTAATAATCGTAAGTGTAAATACTAAACCTTATATGGTAAGAAAATTTATTAACACACCGATGACGTATGTGGGACGACAGTTGAACCGTATATGTTAGGAGGACATGTGGGGAAACACAACTAGGTCGAACAATTATGTGGCTAAATGATGTGGACATTGCCACGTGTTGAAAGTAAGCACTCCATTAACCAAGTAACATCTTTTATCTCGCGGTCTCCAGGGCCAGAGCGTGGTATCACACACGATGATTGTCGGATGTTGTTCCACATGTGGACATGCCGCCTAGCATCTAGGCTAGGCATGCTTCGGCTCACCACTTTCTATGTTGTCAGTGTACATGTACACTAATTGAGTTATATAGATGCACCAACCTTTCATTCAACTCATTTATTCTGCATTTACTCTGCATTTATTATCCAGGCGTAAACGGCATACACTAACTGGCGGTATTGAAATCAAAACCAAAACAAGACTGACACGTTTCTTTCACTTGTGTCAGGTGCTCGAAGGACGTCACTTGCCACGTTCGAAGAAACCTACACGTACCAAACACAAAAAAATAATACTACTATTACCATTCATCAGCTGCCAGCTAGTCAAGTGTGAAATACCTTTATAAATGAAATGGTTGTTAGTAAAACATAAATGGATTAAAATACTAAGTCAAAGGTATTTTTAAAGTCATTACATTAACACTATATGTTAACGTCCTAAAATAAAACATGCAAGACGTAGTCATGTTGAACTTGCCCTAACAAGGCTAGACTTTTTTGCCAACTTCTGCCTAGCAGAGTTAGTCGAAAACTTGTCGCATGTCTAGTAACGTTGAACATGGCTTCGAAATAGAGATGTTGTAAAATATTTAAGCGTGAGTAGTGATGGGTAGGACATAGCGATTAATCGGAGATGTCAGTTGAGATTTTATACACAAAATTGTAATATTAGATATTATATTATATTATATGTATAAGATAAGCATAGGGCATCAAAGTTCAAATATTTCAAGTGTTCAAATATAAACATATACATAATTCTTCTTCAAAATTTAAAGTCAAACATAGATATTATTGATGCGGTGACCATTTTAGCGATCTTTTGACGATTTTGTCCGATTAATCGGTTTGTTGACTAATTTTAGCGTTTTGTCGATTTTAAGCAATTTTGTTGACCGATTTTTAAGCAATTTTGTCTGATTAATCCGATTAGACCGATTTGTCCGATTAATCTGTTTGTTAACCGATTTTTAAGCAATCTTTGACCAAACCGATTACTTAGGCTAATTATGATAAATCAGTGACAATGAAGCGTCGGCGATTATCTTGGTGTCGGCGACTAGACCGATTTTACAACAGGCGAAATAGTAAGACCTTCAAACTCGTATCGGCATGGGTTCATTAACTATTTGAGCTAACAGTCGGATAGAAACACCACATGTAAACCATTTTGGCACAATTTTGTATTCTAGCTTATTGCATGTTATAGAGTTTTAAAGGTTCCAAATCAAAGAGTCCAAAAGTAGGTTAAGAAAAGTTAGGTCAGAAGATACAAATTGTGGAGTTGTTTCTTTGCGTATGTATTTATGTAAAGTGTATCAATCAAGGTCATGGTCACATAGACATCTATAGTAAAGCAAAAAGTCAATAAATGGATACATGCTAGACAAAGTAGCAGAAAATTATCTTTGAGGAACATGCTTTTATAAAAATTAAACATTATAGGGTCGATAAGACATCGATGAGATTCTCACTTAAATAAGGCTATACATCTTCAATGAATCTCATATTAAAAGTACATCAAACACCTTGTTAAAGATAAACGGGCAATCGGGTTATGTTCTTTCTGTTCAAGTTATTCATGAAAAATGAAGTTTTGACTCAAAATATCATGATGTTGTATCTTTAAAACTTTTTTTGAAGTCATTTGATGTCAAACACTAGCCACCTTAAAGCGGAATGCAGGTGGTTTGGAGAGAGGTTCTGCGTAACCGTGCTGACTGGTTATATGGCTGCGGGCGACACGAGGAGCTAAGCCATCCGTTCGATGGCGTGCTACTTGACACCGTTATCGTATTTTATTTTATTTTATTTGTGTTTTATTAGGTTATGTGTGGGGCATGAGGTGTCTTATAACGCTAACTTTTGAAGAAAAAGTGTTTTTGGTTTAAGTTATAGGTTAGAGTTATAGAAAAAGTGATGAGATGACAACCGTCTTTGTAACACGAGCCTATGACTTGTGGGCATCTGATGCTCTATAAGAAAGAAGTCACAATTATGACATGATATTGAAGTTAACATTTTTTATCTTATGTAACCTTTGAAACTTCAATGGTCTAATTGAGCTAGCAGTCATTCAAAGTTGGTTAGGAAGATTAGGTGGTAAGATAGATACTTGTAGAATTCCATCTTATTTTATTAACTTTTGATCAAATATTGTAATACTAAACTGAAAAAGTGATTAAGTTATTGCATGAAAATGATTGAGAGGCATGTGTAATTAATTTTGTGCTTAAATGCATCTAGTATTGATTTATTGATTTGTGAAAAAGTGAGTCTTTTTGTAGTCATAAACATGATCTTGTCAAATACTTTTAGGCATATAATTAGATACTAATTAGTCATGTCAATCAATACTCTTATGAGATATGTTGTAAGCAAGGCGGATCTAATATTTTTAAGAAGGTATTGAACAAATGAAATGTTAAAATTTGCTTAAATGCAGTAAAATGAAGTAGCGAAAAGAATTTGGGTGTTACATTACCACAAAATAGCGATTTAAAATCTTTTGCATTTCATGACTTAAAATCAAGTGTAGCGTGCACTTTCCGCCATACACATGTGAGTCAATCCATGGTTGTAAGCATACTTATTTAAACTACATAACAAGCTACTACATTTAACTTCTAATTATATAATCGAAGATGTTGTTGTTGTTGTAGATAGTCGCGACTAGATGCGATGGTGATTAAATCCATCATCGTCATGACTCTACATTAGCATTCACTCATTTCACTAACCCTAAAACATTTGTAGGTTAACATCAACTCACGACACAAACATACCTTATAATTCGTCTCACACGAGAAAATCGCTCAACCACACAAGAAACCACGCATGAACGTAGTCTCATTTCTGAAGCCAGGTGGTAGAACGACCATTTATTTGGGGGCGAAATTATTTTGGGTGAATACGTCAATTTGTTTGTAACCCAGTAAATTACCCCTAAAACCTATAACATTTACACTGGAGTGCGTAAATTTTGGGAAGGCCAGGAACCCTCCCTGCCCTCATAAAAGGTCCGCCATGCATCTGAAACGATCGATTATTTATCCCTTTTAAATATAAAAAAGAGCAAGTGACTTTTAGATATCTAAAATAATTCGCTGACATCAAATCTCTATGATCTATGCTTTAAATATTGACCTTATACTTAAGCTTAGGTCTTAATAACTTAAAATGTCCAATAACATTTTTTATTTATACTTAACCTTGTCTTAAAAACATAAAAATTAAATAAAAATTGTCAGCTACTCAAATGTTTCATTAAGCTAAGTTTGAAAAGTCGGCATAATAGGTGAGTCAAGTTAAGTGTCTAGATGTGTTTAGGTCTAAATGGGTTCATGTATAGTTGGGTCTTCTAGAAACATGAGTCTAAATAGTTAGGGTTTTAGATGGTTTTGGTGGGTTGGCAGTTTTGTTTGTTTTTTAAGGATGAAAGAAAGAAAGATAAAATAAATTTGACCCGTTAAACTTTGTCTAGACATGTTAGTTAATCATTTCAAGTATATAATTACATCTTTTATCATATAAGCCGTTAAAACCATCTATATATTTATTCGGACTCAACTAGACTTCCTCGCTAATAAATATACGCATAGACCTAGCGGTGAGCAAAACCGGAGTGTAACCCGACCGAAACCGACAAACCGAACCGATTGAAGAAGTGGTGTAATTAGTTACACATTTACTGACAGTGAATTACGAAACCGGCAAAACCCGACAAACCGAACTTCAGCGGGCGAACCGACGAAACCGACGAGTAGGTTTGGTTGATCTCAGGTGAGTTTGAGGGGAATACGGTTTCGGGTTGAGTGGTTTGGTCGGGTTGACTTCAATCTCCACTACAGACCTGTATTTAACCTACGGTTCCCAAACTTAGATGTGGTCACATATGAAAACACAACATAAGAGGATCTAGTTGCACTTTCATCTCAACAACAAGGACCACCCATACATACATAGTACTTATCACATCAATCAAGATCTACTGCAGTACTTACCACTTGCACTTTAACCCCATTGGTCCTTTTTGCCCCCCACTTATATAAATATCCCAACCATCTTCAGGGTTTAATACCATCATCTTCTCACAATGGCTGGATTGGTGTTATCAGGTCTTAACCTTAAACCCCTTAACACCAAATCTTTAGCCTCCTTACCCACAAAATTCCTTAAAACCAACCAAGAAACACTTTTTAACCTTAAAACCCCAAAACCAACAGATGGTTTCCAAATGGGTATTGAATGTTAGTGCTCCTTTTAAAGTGCCATCTTTAGATGAGCAAGAAAGTTTCAATCTTGATGATGAAAACCCATCAAGATCCCATTTTAAACCTTAAAACCCCAAAAAAAACCATCTTTTCCAAATGGGTATTGAATGTTAGTGCTCCTTTTAAAGTGCCATCTTTAGATGAGCAAGAAAGATTGAATCTTCTTGATGATGATGATGATGATGATGAAAAAAGTACTGTATTTGATGCAGGGGCTAAGCCAGGGTTTAAGCTGAGTGATGTTAGAAGTGCTATACCTAAGCATTGTTGGGTTAAGGATCCTGTAAGGTCTATGAGCTATGTTGTGAGAGATGTTGCTATTGTTATTGGGTTGGCTGCTTTTGCAGGGTTTGTGAATAGTTGGTTTGTTTGGCCTCTTTATTGGGCTGCTCAAGGGACTATGTTTTGGGCACTTTTTGTGCTTGGTCATGATTGGTGAGTAGCTTTTTACATTTGTTTGGTTAAGGTTGTTTGTGGGCTTATGAGCTTATTTGATTTCGGATTATATTTTGTAAGCTCGAATTTTGGCATTTTGAGACCTAAATAAGTTTATTATGATATAGTGCTTGGTCATGACTTACGTGTTATATAAGCTTATTATGATAGTGCTTGGTGAGTAGTTTGTGGGCTTACGAGCTTACTTGATTTCGGATTATATTTCGTTAGCTCAAATTTTTCGGCTTATTTGGAGACATATATAAGTTTATTATGATATAGTGCTTGGTCATGACTTACGTGTTATATAAGTTTATTATGATATAGTGCTTGGTCATGACTTACGTGTTATATAAGCTTATTATGATATAGTGCTTGCTGAGTAGTTTGTGGGCTACAGCTTATTTGATTTGGATTATATTTCGTAAGCTTCGAATTTTAAACTTATTTTGAGGCCTATATAAGTTTATTATGATATAGTGCTTGGTCATGACTTACGTGTTATATAAGCTTATTATGATACAGTGCTTGGTGAGTAGTTTGTGGGCTTACGAGCTTATTTGATTTCGGATTATATTTTGTAAGCTCGAATTTTTCGATACTTACGTGTTATATAAGCTTATGTCAAAAGTCAAAACCAATACCAAAATCAAAACTTTAAGCGTGTTTCTTTAAGCTTGTTTGTGGGCTTCTGAGCTTATTTGATTTCAGTTATATTTTGTAAGCCCAAAATTTTCGCTTGTTTTGAGACTTATATAGTTTATTATGATATAATAAGCTTATACAAGACGTAGAATCTCAAAATAAGCGAAAAACTTGGGCTTATGAATTATAAGCTGAAATCAAATTAGCTAATAAGTCCACAAGTAAGCAAACAAACACACCCAAGTTTTGATTTTTGGTATTGGTTTTGACTTTATGAAGTCAAAGTGGCTATTTTTAGGGTTTATGTATATGCACACAGGAAACAAGGAATGGTATGATAAGTAATGTTTACTATTTTAGAATAAAGAGATTGAAAAATATCAAATGTTTGACTAAAAATGTCAAAAGGTGTCTGCTTGAATTATGGGTACTTTTTTCTTTGCTTGGTCATAATGCAATCTAGATATTTTCTTTTTCCTAGCTATGTTTGACATTAATTTTCAGTTTTTGTTATTAGTTTTGACTTTTTATTGGTCAAAGTAGACATTTTCAGAGTACAAATTGGATATAACTTTATGTAGATGTAAAGGAAACAAGAGATGTTATGACATAAGATAAACAGAACTAGCGATAACTAGTATCAAGTGTTTTAGGTAGAAAAGGTAGCCAATCAATCATTTGACTACCAAAGTCAAAATGGGTATGCTTGAGTTTAGTGTTGTCATATATCGGGTTTAAAATTGGTGGAAAATTTATCTAGGTGCTTAGAAAACAAGAAATGCGATGAAGCCATGTTTGAATAAACTACTGCCCGCCCACTAATGTTAATTATTTCTTATCTTAGACTAAAAAGAATAAATCGTTTGACTACACGATTCAAAAGAGGTAGGCTTGAATTTTCGGGTTTGTAATTGTGTTGATTTGATTTGCAGTGGTCACGGAAGTTTCTCAAGCAACCCAAAGCTAAATAGCGTGGTTGGGCATCTTCTGCATTCTTCTATACTTGTGCCTTATCATGGATGGTATGCTTTTAACTAACTCCACTTTCTGTGTCGTTATTTTACGGTATGCTAATTTGGTTGTTTGCTCCATGCATGGACCTACATGAATGTCAGCGTATCCACACTTTTACTTTGACAGATAAATAAAAAATGTACTAAAAAGAAATAGAATGCTGTTTTATCGTGCATCCCCTGAACTACATAATGCATGGATATCTAGAATGTTGGGACTTACCGGAAGGTAATCATGCTAAAAACATTCTACCTTGGATAAAGTAATAGTTATGACTTATGCACTTCAGCACTTGTGTATCATATCAGATTCGTCTAAGAAAACAGTAAATTGGCAATATGTGAACCGAATCAAGATTCAAGAATCATCATATTATTTCCATGAGTTAGGAACTGAGTTCTTCGAGAAAGAAGGATAATTTATGAGTAGACACAAAAAGTAAAAACTCTAGAGATAAGAGATGGGTATCAATAAAGTGTAGCTCTGATTAACCAGTCAAGCTTTTGCTATCTCGTTAGCTATTTGCAACTTTACTAAAGCTAAAAACCGATATTATTTCATTTGTGTATGATGTTTGTAACTAGCAAGTCTTGGATAACAAAATTTATACACAAATATAAGAAAAACGAAAGCATGTTAGATTAGTCTGGTCTATATACAAAGAGTATGAGTACAAGATTGGTCGATATGGTGGTGAACTTTGTATCATTTGCATGATGAATCAAATCAATTAAATAATCATCATATAAGTTAGTTGTATCTTTTAGAAAAACAAATTTCATGAAGAACATGTTAAAACATAGCTCTTTAACGTATTATGAATGAATGTAACAGGAGAATCAGCCATAGAACACATCATCAAAACCATGGACATGTTGAAAACGATGAATCATGGCACCCGGTATGTTTGATACTTGTAGCATTTTTTATTGATGTTATTTTACTTGCAACTTGTTGACCCTTATAATAATACTCCGTGTTTTCTCTTATAGTTATCGAGAAAACATTCAAGAGTTTGGATTGGATAACACGAACATAGTTCACCTCCTTTTCAATGCTCGCCTATCCTTTTACTTAGTAAGTTCATTTCTTGATCATTTTTTGTCAGCTAGATGATTGTGATACAGTTATCCTAATGACTTTTGCGTTTTGGCTTTTACAGTGGAATAGATCACCGGGAAAGACTGGTTCACACTTTGATCCAAACAGTGATTTGTTTAATGCGGTTAGAGGAAAAGATGTGCTAACGTCAACTATTTGTTGGACAACAATGGCCGCCTTGTTGGTTTTGAACCGTTGTTGGTCGATGCAGATGCTAAAACTTTATGGCATTCCATACTGGGTACTTGCATATACCCCTTATCTTTTATTTTCTTAAAATCCTTCTTAATAACCTTGACTTCTGATTTTGGATTTTGGTTTGGTTTCAGATAAACGTTATTTGGTTGGATTTTGTTACTTACATGCATCACCATGGCCATGAAGATAAACTTCCTTGGTATCGTGGCAAGGTATCAACTCATTTATTTATTCTGTAAATTTGTATGTTAACTACCCGACTGTGGTCCTGTTTACATGGTTCACCGGGACCCAAAACATTGATGGGACCATGAAACGGATATATGAAATGGCTAGGCTAAAAAGAATGAAGACTTTCGTGAAATTTTAATCAAAATGCTTTTGTTTTTGCAGGAATGGAGTTATCTAAGGGGAGGATTGACCACCATTGATCGTGATTATGGCTGGATTAATAATATCCATCATGACATTGGAACTCATGTCATTCACCATTTATTTCCTCAGATCCCGCATTATCACCTAATCGGTAGTGGTATTCCTCCATGCATCGTAGATTTTTCATGTTTCTTATACCATGCGTTTTCATGTAATAAAAATTGGGGTTTACATACATACAGGAAACAGAATATCGCTGTCAATATTTATATATAGGTTTGTCCTTGATGCATACATAAAGCATATAAATGGTAACTTTTAGTACCGAAATTGGGATCTTCTCTTTGTTATCTGCTTCGGTTATGTCTTGTAGAGTCCTAGCCTGTACAATTTAGGAATTTAGGTACATTTTGGTATACTCCAGGAAGATGTTATACTTTTGACTTTTTTAGTCAAACATTTTCTTCTAGAATTTACTTAACGTGATACTGGTATGCATTAATTTTCTGTAAATATGTTCGTTAGTACTTCATATTTTTATAGTGGTTATTGGTTATAAAGATCTAAAATTTCTAATCATTACTAAGTTAATAATAATTTCAGAAATTGAACCGTTTGACCCACAAAGTCAAACTGCGCTCAACATCTACTTGTTAAATTCCAAACATCATTCAATCATATTGATATGTTCTTGAATTTGTACTCATAATGACTTAGCTCTCTCTTGCAGACGGAGGCTGCAAAGCCGTCTTTCGGAAAAATACTATCGAGAACCAAAAACTCATGGCGCTACCTTTCACCTAATAGGTGAACTAATCACAAGCTTGAAAAAAAGACCATTATGTTAGCGACACTGGAGGCGTCTTATACTACCAAACTGACCCAAACTTAGCGAGAAAAAGTAAGCGAAAAGATTATTGATTTATACATCAATTTTTGCTTGGTGACGACCCGTCTAAGCAACATTCTTTCAAAAAAGGAAGTGTTCTTGTTATATGTCAATAGAGTTTAGTGATACAAGTTTATTCATTTGGTTTATTTTATTTATTGGTACCATTATTTTCTTCATGTAACATTACATTGATTTAGATGGAAGATATAAATGAAACTGACCTTGTTTAGCTTGGTTTCTATGATTAAAGTTCACAAGAAAACATAAGCCATTAACTTGACAAGGATTGCCACCTTGTAAAACTCAATGAACAAGATGAAGACAAACACAAAATGAGGGTCAAGATCAGTCTTAAACAAACACAAATATACACAAACAACACATCAAAACACACTTCCTCTCTTACTAACTCTTACAGAACTGCCAACGTTTAACCGAACAGATTCAGCTCAAGAGGTAACATAAACATGGTTATGTACTATATCGACTATGACAATTTGCCACCAGCATGCGCTTTATTAGTCTTGGCAAAGTGTTACGGTGGCAGACTACTTTCATAAATTTCAACATAGGTTAGTTACACTTTTGTTTGTTAATATTATCATGGCTTTTCAACTTTAATCTATGTTATCTTTTGCATAGTTTTTATATAGGGAGGTGATTCTTTCACGGAGAAAATTACTTTTTTTAGATTTGCCGATGAAAGTTATCTTTACAACAACATAGCTTATCAACAATTTGTAGTTTTGTACGACAAAGCCTTTAAATATCATTATATGTCGGTGATAAAAACATATATGTAGAGCATGTGGCATCTCAAGCAAGAGAACACAAGGCATTTTCAAAAAACATTTAAATGTTAGCTTGGATTTTTGAAGTTTAAGCATTTAAAAAAATGTGTTGGTGATGATTGACAGAAATATTTGTACCAGAATCATGGTAAGAATTAGCAAACAACATCAAGTTGACTGGGTTCATCCAACCGCATTAAGGGTAACAGTCTCATACAGAGTTTAGTGATACAAGTTTATTCATTTAGTTATTGTTACCATCATTTTCTTCATGTAACATTACATTGATTTAGATGGAAGATATAAATGAAATTGACCTTGTTTAGCTTGGTTCTATGGTTTCTAATTATCATATTTATTATCTATTGTTCAAGTGAATATCATATCTAAGCTTTGAGATAACTTGACAAGGATTGCCACCTTGTGAAATTCAATGGACAAGATGAAAACACATGTATGTCACAACAAACACAAATGTAATGTCGAATTCACTCGTTTCTCCCTCAGTTATGGCTACCAGTTCGTTAGGTACATTTAATGCCTCATAACTAATTACACCCACCCCGTCTACCTTCTTCAACCACCATTTGCATTTCTCTCTTTTCTCTTTGTGCTTAAAAGAAAACTCAAACACATCTCTTTCTGCATCTCTTGATTCAATTTTTCAACAACATTTTGAGTTTAGTCTTTAAAGAATCATAAGAAATCTTGATGATGAAAACCAGTCATATAACACATGCCCAAAACCATTTTTCATTTTGGCTTTTACTTTTGACACAAGTAAAGAAGTTTTTTATGATGTTATTGAAATGGGTGCTCTTGGAAATAAGGTAGTTAACATTTTGTTCTTTTTTTATTAAGTACCATTATATTTTCAGAACCAAATAAATTGCGAGCTGCAGTAAGATGTAACTAAAAGAATGTCTACATGAATTACTAAATTAATTATTTAACATGAAGTCTACTACTAAAAGAATGTCAACATGAAGTCTACTGTCTACTACTAAATTAACATGAAGTCTGCTACTAAATTAATTAATTAACATGAAGTCTGCTACTACAAGATTGTCTACATGTAACTGCTACTATAACATGTCTACTGTAACATGATGTCTATTGTCTACTGAAACTGAAACTATAAGCTGTAACAAAGATGTAACAAGTCTGTAACTACTACTATAACATGTCTACTGTAACAGAAGCTGTAACAAGTCTGTAACTGCTACAAACAGGAAATGATAGAAAATTAGAAATACCTTGCATTTGACCAATCATCCTCGTTAGAACCTACACGTTCTTTCTCTTCTTTTTAGTTTCGCATCATCCTAATGCCCTCCTCACCATCTTCAGAACATTGTAAGTAATCTGAGTAATCACGTTAAATAAGTTCAAGCCTAAACAAAGCGTACATCACCATATTAGCATAAAAACATATTTTTAGTATAGAAAAATATTGTAATATGTTAAAATTGTTGGAATTAAATAACATGACATTCAAATAAATAATCACAAAACATCAAAGTAATATTGCGGGAGCGTATAGGATGTATTAACGAATAATTAATTAACATAAAGAATATTACACCTTTGTTGATTCTAGCCGAACAAGAATCAAATCCACAAACTAGCAACGGATGAACCCTAATTTGATTTAGTTAGGATTATATGAATTACCCCTTACCGTTTTGTAATTCAATCCAAGATAATAACAATAATGTGTTATTACTATGTTCTTGTACACGTACTAAACGAATTAAAGTAATGCTAGTTTTTATAAAACAAATAACTTGGTTTTGTGGAAAAGACTTGGATCGACCCTATAGGGGTTCGGCCGTTTTGGAGAGACAAAAACACACAAACAATTTTAGGGTTTAGCTTGTGAATACAATAGGTGCAAAAACAAGACCCCTAGCCTTGTTTATATACCCAAGCAAACTTGGTGAACAAGTTTTGGCTTGTTTCCTTTACCCTAGCCCGATCGGTTCTAATCCCACAAGGGGTTCGGAATCTTCCAAACTTTGCAATTAAGTCCTTTTCCAAATACCTTTAACGACCGTTAGTCCATTACATTAATTACTTAACGTCCGTTAGTTATTTCGTTTAATAAATAAATAAATATAACGTTTATATTTAATTATTAACTTTAAATTCTCATACGTAAAGTGTGCAATCCCATAGTCTCGAGTTCGATCCTAACTCACGTCTACTAATTTAAATCCATAAAACCAACTTCCCTTGGATATATCTTAATAGAGTGATCACATTCGGTTAGCGTCTAGCAACACTTAGATGCCTCTAGTACAACTCGAGCAAGGCTCTGAAAACCTTTTAATGATTTCTCATTATTATTATCCTTTTGTTTCTAATACCACGTTAAATAAAGATATGGAATTAAGTCATTCTTTATATAACTATTCTTTTCTCGTTTGTAAGTGATTGACCAAGATTACCGAATCATCTAAACATATTTAGATTTGGGTGCGGCCGCACAAACATCTTGTCAACCCTACGAGGGCCCAGATGATTAAACTCCAAATAAATTTGAAGGAACAAATTCTATATTGACTACAAGAATAACACACAAACTTTGTAACATTTAGAAAACAACCCTTATGACTACCAGATTCATTATAGCGTTAAGTTGTTCTCAGAAATGCACTACATTCATGACACTTATCGGTATCTCAAGTCGAGGATAACTATTCACAATTTACTTATAACAATATCCACAAAGTAAATTATGTAGTTGGGATAAGTCCTATATTCAATTCATTGAATATCATTCGAAATTGGTATGCATTCTCATCAATATACTTTCAAGTATATTCTACCACATCTATCTGATTTGTCTTAATTTAATGATACTCCCATATCATTAATCGACAACGGACATTTTGAATAACTTAGTTATTCACGGATTAAACATGCAAATATAGGACAACAATATTATAAATGAAAATAAACATAATCCAAACTTTATTTCATTAAAATAATAAATGTTTTACAATATTCTTTATCCAAATACTAATTATGCATGAAACTTTTAGCTAAACGAAGTCCAATTCCATTGGCAAGTCCTACAAGCTTGTCTTTAGCTAAAGCCTTAGTGAACGGATCAACTAAGTTATCATCTGTGTGAACTTTCAATAGATTTATTTCACCTTCCTGGACTTGTTCCCGAACATAGTGATACTTCCGTAGAAAATGTCTGATGCCCTTCATGACTCGGGTTCATTGGCAAATATGATTGCAGCAGAATTGTCACAATACATATCAATAGGCGATTCAATTGAAGGCATAACACCAAGCCATGAAATGAATTTCCTAATCCAAACAGCCTCCATTGCGCTTCGAGCGGCTATGTATTCGGCTTCTGCGCAGAACGCAATCGTACTCGCTTCTTGCTCTTCCATCAACTGCTCCTCCATTGATGACAAAGACATAACCGTCGAGACTTCGTATCATCTTTATCACATTGCCAGGACGCATCACGGTAACCTGTAACACCAAGTTCGTGTGCGGATTTCCTCCATACACTAAAAACATATCTTTTGTATTCCTAAGATACTTTAGAATATGTTTTACAGCAATCCAGTGAAGTTCACCCAGATTTTGTTGATATCGACCGTCATGTTTTGGCGAGCATACATCCTTTGTGCATCTCACAGCATACATAATAGATCCTACAGCCGAAGCATATGGAACTTTCTGCATGCGTGCCACCTCAGCCGGTGTTGAAGCACACATATCGCTACATAAGCCATGCTTTACTTCCATCGGCAAATATCCTTTCTTGGAATTTTGCATATTGAATCTCTTCAATATTTTATCAATGTAAGCGCTTTGACTTAAACCAATTAACCGCTTTGACCTATCTCGGTAGATCTTAATTCCCCGAATGTATGCAGCTTCTCCTAAATCCTTCATGGAAAAACACTTCCCAAGATATGCCTTAACATTTTGCATACTTGGAATGTCTTTTCCCATAATTAATATGTCATCGACATAAAGAATTAGGAAAATTACATCACTCCCACTAACTTTGTGATATACACATGGCTCATCAAGATTTTGAATAAATCCATACCTTTTGATTTCTTCATCAAATCTTTTATTCCATTGCCTTGATGCTTGCTTCAATCCATAAATGGACCTTTGAAGTTTGCACATACGGTTTGGAAATTGTGGATTCACGAACCCCTCAGGTTGCTTCATATAGATGTCTTCATCTTAGCGACCATTTAAGAAGGCGGTTTTGACATCCATTTGCCATATCTCATAGTCATAGTATGCTGCTATAGCTATGAGAATTCTAATAGCTCTAATGTCCGCTACTGGAGAAAAGGTCTCCTCGTAATCAATGCCATAAGTTTGAGTAAAACCTTGCGCTAGACGAGCTTTATAGACGTGTACATTGCCATCCATGTCAGTCTTAATCTTATAGAGCCACTTACTCCCAACCACCGAGGCGTTTGGAGGTAAGTCAACCTCTACCCAGACTTCATTTTCTCTCATGGATTGCATTTCCCCATTCATTGCAACCTGCCATTTAGCCTTGTCAGGACTTGCCATGGCAGCTTTATAACTAGTAGGCTCTCCAAGATCTCCTAACATAGTTTCCTCAACCTCTACTTTAAGACATAGACGTTGGTGCACGATATTCCTTACGGATCTGACGGGAATCACTTCAACTTCGGTGGAGGACCGACTATCGGGTTCTACCGGAATGCGTTAGTATTTTCAGAAGGTAATGCATCTTCTTGATCATCTTCCAGATCATAAACTCTCCCACAGAATTCTTGAGATACGAGATCTCTTTCAAGAAAATCTCCATACCTAGCAACAATTACTTTATTTTCAATTGGATAGTAAAAGTAGTAACCCATAGTTTCCTTAGGGTATCCTACGAAGATACACTTTAGAGATCTTTGTTGGAGTTTATCTGCTGAGTCACGTCTAACATACGCCTCGCAACCCAGACCTTTAAATAAGACAGGTTAGGAGCTTTACCATGCCATATTTCATATGGTGTCTTATCAACCTTCTTTGTGGGAACTATATTTAGAATACGAACAACGATTCTAAAGCATAATCCCAAAAGGATAAAGGTAGAGTGGTAAGATTAAACATAGATCGTATCATGTCCAACAATGTACGATTTCTTCTCTCCGATACACCATTTTGTTGTGGAGTATATGGAGAAGTGAGATTCTGGACAATTCCATTCTCAGCTAAGTAATCTTTAAACTCTTGGCTTAGATACTCGACTCCTCTATCGGATCGAAGAGCTTTAATCTTCTTTCCCAATTGCAGTTCTACTTGCTTTGAAAACCTTAAATGTTTCAAACACCTCATGTTTATGCTTAAGTAAAAAAACATAACCATAACGTGAAATCATCATAAAGGTTAAGAAGTAGCTAGCACCTCTCTTTGACACATGTCTAAGTGGTCCACACACATCAGTATGAATAAGACCAAGTAGATCGCCCTCTCCATATTGCTATGAAAAGGTTTCTTAGTCATCTTCCCGGATATGCATGACTCACATTTATCAAATGATTCATCATTGATATTTTGCAAAAGCCCTTCTTGTTGCAGCTTATGCATGCGAGCCTTGCCTATATGAGCAAGTCTACAATGCCAAAGATAAGAAGAATTCAAGTCTAACTTTATCTTCTTGTTAATGCTAAACATTGAATTATTATTATTGTTAGATTCATTTCCAATCACATCAATTTCAAACACACCATTCACAGTAATTGCTTTAAAATAAAATACACCATTTAAATAAACATCAATTCCATTACGTGAAATAGTATGAGTAAAACCATCATCCAACAAAACTGAAAAGGAAACAACACCTCTAATTATAGAAGGTGCGTAATGACAATTGTTCAATAACAGTACTAAGCCTGAAGGCAATACTAAACTAAACGTTCCTACGGCTTCAACAGTGCATGTGCCATTTCCCGCGTGCAGATATTGCTCCCCATAGGCAAGCTTCCTTTCCACTCTAAATCCCTGCTGTGTATTACAAATGTGAATACCACAGCCGTTATCATATACCCGGGAATTATTATGATTTAGAGTAAATAATTCAATGACAAATAAATTACGAAGTACCGGCCCAGGACCCTTCATACTTCATCTTATTTGCCCGCAATTCATCAAGATAGAGAGCACAATTTCTCTTCCAATGCCCAACGCTTTTACAGTGATGGCATGCTTGATCCTTTTTAGGATTATCCTTCCTAGGAGTAGGGTTCTTCTTGGGTTGAGGTTGATAGGCCATCACTTGTTTGCCTTTGTCAACCTTGCCCTTACCCTTCCCCTTCTTGTTGTTCGCCGCTGCGGTTTTGGCTTATTAATCCTTCCACCTGAATAGCAAGTACGGTAGGAACCTTTTGAGGCAACCCTTCTCATAGTCAATTAGCAATGCGTGTAGGTCGATGCTGTCTTCCCCACGCATGCATATTGAAATTCGACAAAACCATTAAAATCCTTGTTAAGGGATCGATTAATCGATTCACACCATGTCATCATCATAAGTTTTGCCAAGTGCTTTGGTCGGTCCATGTAACCTTTCATTTCCATACATGAGCACTCACGGGTTTACCCTCACGCCTCAGCTGTGTAACGCGTCGGTCAAGTCATAAATCTCGACGGCAGGTGGTTTCTCAAACATAGTCCGAAGTTCATTGAGCATATTAAATGGGAAATAATGTTCAAACTGCTTTTGAAGAGCCGATTCCATTGTTCCCAACATAAGACAAGCCACATCATTATGACGCTTATACTCAAGTTGCCAAGCATCAATTTGAGCTTGAGTAGCATCGGGACCAGTTGGTTGTTCAGGGCAAGGTTCATAAAGATATTTCAACCGTCAGCAACTCTAGACAATTCTCAAAGCGGTGCCAATCATTGAAATTCTTAGAGCCATCAACTTTTCTCGATCAAAAAGCTTTTGAGCAGAATTTAGAGCGATGTTAGTGTTATCGTGTTTTGAGCCATTTCTACAGAAAAAAGTTCAAGTATTAGTATTTTCGATAATACACTTTTCAAGAAAATAAATATACCCAACGGTAATATAAACATATAACCATATAATTTTCTCGAAAACTAGGATCCAAATTATCATAGGTTCATTACATCAGTTGATCTGCTAGCAACAAAGCATATAATAAGGTAATCTGTCGAACATTAATTGGCAAACAATTTCCAACTCCTAGATCATTATGGGATTTATATTTTCCAACGCTATTGCAAATATAAACATGTTTCATCCCATCTTATGCCATTGAGTCCAAGTCTCACTTCTTACTCAACTTAAGTGTCTAACTTAAGAGCTGCAAATATGTCCATGTAAGGTCTCACTTTACATAGAGATTTACCTCTCCATCACAATCTAGCCAAGTACTCTCATGACATAAATTGCAACTTCAAGTGTTCCTTTTAATTAGATGGTATATTCTTAATTTTAAAGGGTACTAGTTTTGATTTTATGTGGTCAAATCAAATATGTACAAAGATGTCATGCATTCATCTTGTAACATAAATTTAATAAAAACTTTTTATTACCAATTCATAAAGATCAAATTATCAAAGTTTTGATTGAGGTATTGGGTTCACCAATCAAGGAATTTAGTGTCAATTATCGTCCATTATACCGTACTTTTGCATAAGTGTAAACACTTAGTGTTTGGATAATTACCACCGAAGTGGCATGGAATTAACACTAATTCGCCCTTAAGATGAGCTTGTACATTATATGGCTTACTAAGTAGCTCCACTCGAACTTACAGAGGGCAGAGGACAGTCGCGCTAAAGCACAACCTAAGACATCCATTCAGGTGTGACTATGCGCACTTCTTTAAACCCCTTTATTAGTTCATTCTCATGGGTGAGCCGTTCAGACCATTTGTACCAAAGTCACCAATCAATTAAACTATTGAAAACTTAACTCTTCCAAAACAAATCAAATTTCGCTATTGTTTAGTCCGTATTATTTTTCTATTCAAAATTACCCTTTGCTTAAAACTGTCTAATATAATAAACAAACAAGTAACAAATAAAAAATAAACTACTAAAAACAATGCGCACATAATAAACAATTTATACGTGTAAACAAGTAGCCACATGCAACTTATTTGATAAAATCCTATTAATAATCAATATCTAGGTTAAATTAATGTATATATTAATTAGGGCTTTCACTCCAGCAATAGAAAGTGAGCCACATACATCGACGAATCGATTGCGTAAACCCATAATTAATAGTATACCAAATTGCACATAATTGATTCATTAATATATATATATATAATTGGAGTCTTCCCCAATTCAAGATTTATCGTAAATAAATATGTCATAACAATTAAACAATTTATCAAAGCAACTTATCCATGACTAACATGCATGTATAATCATGGATATCATAACAATTATACACATAAGTCACAAGATCGCATATAAAAATTCCATGACACATAACAAATTATTCACGAATTAATCACGTAATCAATATTAATTCTAGGTTTTAATATGGTTAGCAAACAATTTTCAAAACCCTAAAAAATTTATACATGTGTCGATCTAAAAAATAGGGAGCATGCATGAATAAAAAATTCGACCAAAACATGAATAAAACATAAACCCTAGATTAACATATCAAACAACATACAAGTATTTGTTTTATTGCGCGTTTATGTAATTAATTACTCATTAAAACCAATGACTCGTGATGCCACTGTTGGAATTAAATAACATGACATTCAAATAAATAATCACAAAACATCAAAGTAATATTGCGGAAGCGTATAGGATGTATTAACGAATAAGTAATTAACATAAAGAATATGCGTACCTTTGTTGATTCTAGCCGAACAAGAATCAAATCCTAGCAACGGATGAACCCTAATTTGATTTAGTTAGGATTATATGAATTACCCCTTACCGTTTTGTAATTCAATCCAAGATAATAACAATAATGTGTTATTACTATGTTCTTGTACACACGTACTAAACCGAATTAAAGTAATGCTAGTTTTTATAAAACAAATAGCTTGGTTTTGTGGAAAGACTGGATCGACCTATAGGGTTTGACGGTTTTGGAGAGCAAAAACACACACAAACAATTTTAGGGTTTAGCTTGTGAATACAATAGGTGCAAAAACAAGACCCCTAGCCTTGTTTATATACCCAAGCAAACTTGGTGAACAAGTTTTGGCTTGTTTCCTTTTACCCCTAGCCGATCGGTTCTAAGCCTCCACAAGGGGTTCCGGAATCTTCCAAACTTTGCAATTAAGTCCTTTTCCAAATACCTTTAACGACCGTTAGTCCATTACATTAATTACTTAACGTCCGTTAGTTATTTCGTTTAATAAATAAATAAATATAACGTTTATATTTAATTATTAACTTTAAATTCTCATACGTAAAGTGTGCAATCCCATAGTCTCGAGTTCGATCCTAACTCACGTCTACTAATTTATATCCATAAAACCAACACGTAGAGCTTTAATTAGAGAGTAATTATCTAAAAATGCATCCAACTTGACACATTTTCTTTTGTATACAACGAACTTTTTTTATTTTCCTATTTAATTATCAAACTTGCTAATATTTTATATTGTAGGCATTATTACGGGTAATGCATGTTCAACGTATCACAAGCTTCAATTGAACATCTCGGCGTGTTTTAATGGTCACGTCAAACCTTACTCGTAATAATGGCTACAACAAAAAGTATTAATAAGTTTGACAATTAAATAGAAAAACTAGAAGTTGAGTTTATACAAAAGTAAAATTTGTTAAGTTGATGCATTTTTCAACAATTATTCCTTTAATTAGTTCATTAGCATTTTACTTTGCGCATGTAGGTGTTTCCACCTAAGCTCTTATTCATGATTAATTAATCAGAATGCAATATTAAATATTATTAAAAACTGATATTAGCAAAGATTTAGCTAAGGTCTTGAGGAACCTATAACTTTCGGCTTAAAAACAAAAGGAACGATCACATTCACTTTGATCAAAATTTCTTCTTCCTTTTGTCTCTAGAAATATTCGTATTCCTCTTGAACCACTTTATGACTTTGAAATCAATCTTACATATATTATTTGATAACGATAAATGCTGAATTAGGGCACCTGAAAGATGTAGAACATCATATTCTTAATTGTGAATACTAAAAGCACATTCTTGGGTCAAATGCGTTGCCAAAGGTCAAAACCTAGTCATTGTACATAAAGAAAGCATCATATAAAGAAGTTTTTATCAAAATATTGGTTGGCTTATATTGAATAAGAGGCCAAGGCAAGTTAAAGGTAGCAATTTAGCGTTAAAAAATGTAACAATATATCGAACAAAAAATAAATCTATAGTTCTGTAACTTTCATGAAAATGTGTGTAGATTGGTGGATGGCTTGGACTGTATGTCTTTTGGCACCCAAACCGTTAATGTATGGGAATAGCTCAAACAACTCTCTCTGGCTGAAGTGGGGCACCAAGCGAGTGGCAGTGAAAGACTTCGAGATACAGGCTTATTTCCAAATCTCAGAGTGCATTATAGGTTTGCGGAGGTAGATGCTATATGAAATGCAAAGTATGAGACTTGAACCTGATTGATTGTTTCAATATGAAGTCTTTCCAACCAATTAGACCTAATGCTCCATTGGTTAAAGTTCTATAAATCAATGATTTAACTTAACACTAGACTAATTAAGAAGTAATCTAAATTAGCAAAGAATAATTTGACATGTAAATTGTTTTTGATGTTGCATCTGATTGGTCAAGTTATTCAAAACTTCAATGAGAATATTATAAATTTAGCTTTTGGACTATATAACCAACGAATAAAGAGAGTTGATTAAAGATGACCTATCACCCGCCAGTTACTCGACTAGCTCCACCCCAATACTCAATATTTGATAATAGATAATGAGTTAACCAAGTCAATTTAATGTTTATTGCAATATTTTTGGTTAAAAGGTGAAACTAAAATAAAATAGCAATACAAGTAATATCTATCATTCAATTAACGTATACATCATGAATACAAAAAACCGCTTTCACTCATTCACCAATTTCACATACTCTTGAATACATTTCCCACATCAACTTGCAAAAAATAATGGCCTCAATAATGCAGAATCAAACCGACATCACATTAAGAAACCATAAGCTACAACATATGCAAGTTTCATCAAGAGTTTTAGAGTAATCCCTTTGACTACATTTCCTTTACTGATTGGACATCTCAAAGATTCCCCACTTGCACACTCCTCCTTAACTCACAAGTGTGATCCATGAAGTGCCAATCAGCTAAGTGTAACACCCCAATTTTATAAGTTTCAGAAATAGACTTATATATTGCCTTTATAAAATAAGAAAAGTCCTTATGTTAGTATTTTAGAAACATAAGGACCTAGAATACAAATAGTTATCAGAAAATGACTAACGGTGCAAAAGATCTAACAATAAAGACTAACCTTGCCAAATTGAGAAACTTACTTGATGAGCTTTATGTAGCTTTCCTTGTGATAAAGAAAACTTGGAATATAGCCACAAAAATTACACATATGAAGGTGTGTTTGTGGTACGTGGCATCACAAGGGAAAAAGGAAGAAAAATCTATTAGTTAGTTTATCACCAAATCACTAAGAAAAATTAACACAATGTTACAAGAATTAAGGTGCAAGGTTCTTATGTTCATCAAGAGAGGTGCTAGAAGATTGTTGGTGTGATTTAGAGATATACAAGTTCTAATAACCCAATTCCATTCAAGGTAAGTTCATGCTAAAGATTTATGTTCATATGAATTTAGAAGAGTTTATGTTACTTGAAGGGTATGTAAACCTAATTTTAAATTTGATGAATTATGATGAAATTGATGTTAGCAGTTCTATTGTTATGATATAATCATGTCAAAAATCATATGGTTAAGTTATGGTAATTAGTATAGAAAGATTAATGATGCTAGTTGTTGTTGTTGATGTTTAAGTATGTAGACTAAAGGATGTTTGGTACTAGCTTATGAAATGCTTAAATCATTGGAATTGCATATAGAATCATTGGAATATGATCTTAACATGTTATATAAGTTGAAATATAAGTTTGGGATATAGTAGAATAGCTTATCATGGGTATTGGGTCGTTTTGGACGCATTTAAGAAGTAGATCAACATGTTGAATCGAGTTTTGTCTTGAGACTTTAATTAGGCGTTGAAAATAGACTGTTTATCGTATTGACATGAGGTTTCAAGTGGTTTCAGGGTCTAACTCCAAGTTTAAGTTGGCAAAAGTGCAGATTACAACAGACACCCATAAAATCTGCATAAAAAGTCTTTACCTAAAAGTGTCTCTAATGATTAAATAGTACCATAAGTGACCATGTTTAAATTGTTTAGACCCAATACACATTAGATATATGAACTAGTAAGTTCTAATAACATTAGAATATTTATCATGTGTTTAGGTGCTCTTGAAAATCTTTACGTAAGAATAAACAAGACCAAGAGGTGAGTAACAGTTAGTTAGCTTTATGTTACTAGATTGAACATGATGTTAGAACATATGCAATGACAATGTTTCGGATATAGCCGAGACAAACCATGTTTAGGAGGCTCACAAGAAGCATTATTTGAAAAGTTTAGGGTGCCCAAGAAATGTACCAAAAATCAAGTAGCGTGCCTAAGAAATGTACGATAAAGAACTCCCGTAGAAACATTCTTTGTGGATGACTCGTGCTTATGATAATGTTTACCTCCGATGTGGATGAATCATGTATATAAATAGCATTTCAAATATATATGAACATGCATCCTTTGTGGATGACCCGTATATAGATAAGCATGATAACAAATCAGAATGCCAAGAAGAGTACTCTTCGATTTGGGAAGTTCTCATTTAGTAAGACGACCAAGCATCGTCTAGTTAGAAGCACGTGCTCAGATATCATGTATTTATCATGAAATTAAGAATAGAAATCATATTAATGTCACGTACAAGTATCAAGATGACTACAAGTCATACCATTTATGTTACGTACAAGTACTATGATGACCTACAAGTTGTACCATTCATGTCATGTCGTTTACCTTTATGTTCAAGTTATGATTGCAAGTATTACTTTATGATTGTTCCGTTTACTCATTAAGTCGAAAGGACTTACCGTTCTCAATTCATGTTTCATGTAGGTAAATGAAGATCGGTGGTCGCGCTTGTAGATAGCAAATAGGAGTGCATTTTGGGCATAAACGGTAGCGCTCAGGTATAGGTTATGTGTGACTATTACTTGCATTTGATATTTAGCTTGTAAACGCCCTAAGTATGCTTAATGCAGTTCAGATTTTGAGTGACTATTACTTGAACTTTGATATTTAGCTTGTAAACGCCCTAAGTATTACTTGCACTTTGAGTGAATATTATTTGCACTTTGATATTTAGCTTGTAAACGCCCTAAGTATGCTTAATGAGTGACTATTACTATGGTACGGCTAAATGCAGTTCAAATTTTGGTCAAGTTCGAAAAATCATATCTTTTAAACCCTTGAGTCGTTAGGTACCGTGCCACCCATCGATTTGAAGATCTTTGAGTCTACTTTAATTTAAAAATAGTTTCACAGAATAAATACTATTAGAATTATAAAAGTGTATTTGAGAAGTAACACAAGGTTACTTCATGTCATGTTTTGCAAAAAAAAATAGTACAAGTTACGGCCATTTCAAGTTGGTATCAGAGCATTAGTTTGAGGGTGTAAAGTATCCGCCGTTAGTAGGAGGGTACCTAGACTTAAACCATAGCTCGGTATTGACGATAGAACATGTAGACTTTATTATATGTCATATAGAATTGATTAGAATCATGTTTAGTTATGATTAGTAACCATGTTTTTCCATGTTTAAACATAACATGTATAGAATTGCCATGTCCACTAGAACGCATGTAGGAATGCTTTATTAGTGCGATGTAGATGTAGACAGTATGAGTATTATGTTAGAATTAGTATGCTTTACGATACCATGATTAGAAGCGTATAGATAATAGCAGATTACCATGAGATGTGATGAACATGAACGTTATAGCATAATTAATACATAAATAGTTCAGTGGAATGCTATGATAGTAGAAAATAATGTTAGATAGGTCTTTTTAGTTTTGTGACTTGGGATAGATTATAATAGCAATGAGTTCATGGTTATACGATGTGATCATAATGACCTTTGATCAACGTAATAATATTTACATGATAATGATGTGAAGTTATTGAGATTATAAGATGTCCCAGGGAGCTTACTAGAACGGTTATGTGTTAAATGCTTATATGTTTAGAAAATCTCAAGACTTTGAGAGTAGGAATGCATAATTAGATATGCCTTAGTAACAAGATGATATAAGTAGTCAGAATTTATCAGATTTCAGAAACAAGTATAGTTTAAGTATATTATGTCATGACCAATAGTAATATAGTCGCTCAGTAAGCAAAACATGATTAGAATGCATGAAGTTAAGTCCAATGCTAGTCCATGTTTTGTACCCAATATGTAATAAGAATTAGAAATCATGATTAGAAATATATAGGCATTTAAATAACATAAATAAGACATAATGAGCTATGATTAGCATTAGAATTTCAAATCCAAAATAACATATAAATAGTGCAAAATGTCATAAATAGACATAGCATGTATAGTGTTGGGAAATATACTTATTGGAGTTAATACTTATTTCAGTAGAGTTAGTACTGATAGTGTTATATAAGTATTAACTAGTTAATCTTGATAGTAGAAAGTTAATCTGATAGCTTTAAGTTTGTCTTGATGTAACTAGGATAATGCGTGTAAGAGTTGTTGACATATCTTATTCCAAAAGAGATATGATATACTTAGTCCATAGTTATCTCTTGTAAGGATCTCCTTAGTGTATAAAAGGAGATCTAACTAGGTTATACATCTCATATTCTAGCAGAGTCTTAAGAAGAGCTTCAAGGTTGTAAATCTAGTACTAGGAGAGTACCGTATTATTGCTTAATAATATTGAAATTTGTTGGTGTTATATTTAATCTGCTTTAATCTTCTAAGTGAATTCAAGTAGATTCATACTTATTGTGTGCATCTACAACAAAGTTTCTCATTGTTGTTTTGGAACTATCCAAGGCATCTAATACGTCTGCATCAGGCCCAAAGAGCTTGGTATGAAACTTTGGCCAAGTATCTTTTGGGCAATGGCTTCAGAAGATGGAAGATTGTCGAGACTATTCATCTGAAATGAAGACTGATATCCTGTTGAATGCGGATATGTGGATGACATTATTTTTGTTCAACCAAGCGAGGAGCTATGAAGAGAGTTTGAGAGTTGGCCTGACGAGGTTTGAATGAGTTCTATGGGAGAACTCACCTTCTTTGGAAGACTCTGAGATCAAGCGGAAGACAAATGGCATATTTATTATTAGTCGGGATAAGTATGTCAAGGAGATTTTGGTGAAGTTTGGCTATGAAAATACAAAGATTTCAAGCACTCCTATATGGGTATAATAAGCCACTACTTCCAGATCTTTGATGGTGAAGATGTTAATCAACATCTCTGAGATCCATGATTGGATCATTGATGTATTTCATTTGCCCGACCGGACATTATGTTTCTTGTATGTGCATGTGCAAGGTTCAAGTCTAAAGCTTTCTCACTTGCATGGTTAAAAGAATCTTTAGATATTTGAAAGGCCATGCTCGACTAGGCTTTGGTATCCTAAAGACTCTCCCTTTGATCACAGTTGCTTACTCGGCGGTGATTATGCTAGGGCAAGTATTGATGGAAATCAACCAGAAGGATGTCAATTTCTTGGTGATAGGTTGATTTCATAGCTTAGGTGCAAAGCGAAACATTGTGGCAAACTCTACAACTGAGGCTAAGTATGTAGGCTAGCAAGTTCTTTGTGGTCAAGTTCTCACGGATTGATCCCGGATGCTTGATTATGGGTATAATTTCATGGTACTGTCATTTATATTGATAACAAAAATACTATATGCATTATCAAAAAATCCAGTTTTTTCATTCTAAAACTAGCATATAGAGATAAGACATCATTTTATAAAGAGACTATAATGAAAAGAAACTCATTGAGGTTGAAAGGATTGATCTCTTGAGTTTAATGTTCAAGTCTTTTTAACTAAAGCTTTTGATTTGGGTAGGTTTCGATTACTTGTACAAGTATTGGAATGCTTCATCCATAATATGTCTTATCTCTCTCTTTTTTGTAAAGTTTTGTAAGATGATTGAAATCTTGATTGTTATCCGATTATCTTGATTGTGTTTAGTTAATGAATTGGCAAAATGTCTTGGATTGTGTTTTCTTGGTTTTGGACTAACTTTTCAGGTATAACCAAGCGTTATGGATATGGTTTGGTGACTAGGTGTTACAGCACATGTGGTTCACTTACTTATGTTCATTCTGAAGCCACCACATGATGGAAGTTGCTGTAACAATGTAATGTGTGATGACTAAGCATTATGTGGCATCCTGTGCTTATAATGAACATGAATTGATGGTTTTAGTTGGTGGAGATCATTACTGCACTAACCGCTCTTTGCCATTCTATCGTTTCTGAATAGTGTGACTAACCTAAGGGCATCGGCTTAGAAACAGGCTGAGCAATTGTGATCCAACACGTGTTGGAGGCAACACACGCCAAGTGGAAACCTGGAAGGCCCTTTTAATGGGACTATCCATCGAGGCGGTGCTATGCTTTTGAAACCATTAGTTTTCACCAAACCAGAGGCCATATGAGGCCGACCTTGATTAAGTGTCTGTCACCACACTTAATCCCTTCAAAAATGGGTTTCAGTATTATAATTTCCAAAATCTAAGATAATCACGATGGGTAAAGAGTTATCTTGATGGTTATAAGAGTTAATGCGATAATCATAGTTAATAGCGATGAACTAGCCGTTAGTACTTATTCCTAAAGTACTTATGCAATGATTACTTTTGCAAGTAGAGTTGTTAACTTACTGTTTCCTTATAAAAGGGTTTCCTAATTGGTTTTTCTTCACTTATTACCATAAATTTTTATAAGGCGGTTTAACCAATATTCTACAACTCTCTATAAATTGCATAACTTTCCAATTGCTTTACCACAATTCAATAAAGGATTTTGCGACTTAATCCCACTTTTCTAACCCTCACTTTATTCATTCATGGCTCCTCTTGACTTTGTCGACAAACACAACATGGTGGCATGCTTGGAATTGCCAGATGGACATGATGAATTTCTTGAGAGGTTTGCTTTACTTTTAAACCCTACAATCTTATGTACCCCTGTCAGGAAGTTTTGGCAAACTGCTATTGCCTCAACATCTGAGGAAGGGGTACAACAGTTAATGATACGATGGATGGCACTCAAATTGTTATTACTAAGGCATCTCTAAGAGAACACCTTCATCTAGAGATCTTGAAGGTATTACCACTTTTCCGATCCTTTGAAATAATTGAACAACTCACATTGATGGGGTATAGACATGACAATACTATCAATTTTCACAAAAGTCAGTTTTCCCCACAATGGAGGTTTCTAATCCATACCCTTCTACACTGCTTGAGTCACAAAGGGAGGCTTGGATGCTTTTCCACAAGCATAGCCACGACCTTGATCTACCTTACCATGGCGAGGGTGTTCAAATTTTCAAATTATATATTTGGTATGCTTCAAAATTGATTAGCAAAACCAAGTTTCGATGTATCCGGGTTTATACAAATGTTTTTGGATCTTGAGAGACAAAACTTGCAACCTCATAAAACATTTATCCATCAAAAGTCCTCACGACAAAAGTGTTTTCTAATATGTTAAAGGGTGTGGATGGATGATGGGGTTGTAGTGCCATTATTTCAAACTATGTCATTGCGAGGGTGCGAGACCATCAAGCAGGTGGCTCCCAACACCCGCACCCGCAGGGTTAAAACACTCACACCCTAACAAACTTCATCAACAGTAGGCACACACCCGACGGGAGGTGGGGCAGCTCGGCCCACATTCTTCTCCCAACATTGTACCGGATGAGCCTATCCCAGTGATGGAGGGGATAGAGTGGTGAGGGCTGCCTCAACAGGGCTTAGAAATGGTGAGGAAAGTGGTCACATAAATAAGACCCAATCCATGCCAACACCTAGTGAGCAATCACCGGGTGGACCCGAGAAAAAGGCTAAAAAGGGGGTGTATGCACTCAGGCTAGGCACAGGAAGTGCATCTCAAATGCCCGATGACCCACCTCTCTCGGGCTTTCAGGTGGAAGTGGTGAGGTTTACTTGTAAATGAAATAGAATTGTACATGTTCTTATCAGAAAGGTTAACTCATTGGAGATTTACACTAGATGAACACAAGAAAATTTCTGCCGCCAAGGTTCATACAGGATGCTCTTAAAATGAAAAGACTAGCACATCGAGTTCGACTTCTCTCCAAGCCACCACACTATGACATCTATTCCACTTCTATCAAAAGGAAGGCCAAGTTAAATCTCTAGCACATCCACTGAGAGAATTCTTCCAAGCAGGGGGAGGAGTTACATTCAGGAAGAAGAGAATTTGGTCAATGGCAAGGTGGTCAAGATTTTCAAAGCCCTTTCCTTGATGATGAAGAAGATGTTCAGACAACCACACATGCAGAAGAAGTGCTCAGTACTCATACATGCACTATCGGTACTATCAGTTAGTACTTATAGTGTTGTAGTTATCTTGATAGCACTGAAGTTAGTACTTTTGATGATCTTCAATCGGTATTATCTCCAATCTTTCAAGTAGGCTGTGAAATACAACAGGCTATATCCATGAGAGGCCACCATCATCACTACCACTCCGCTTCAAGAAAGTGATGAAGATAGAGAGAAACATGCGGTCTTGGGACTTGAGCACGAAGAAATCAGACCCTATCTCTGAACCAAAGAAGCCTCTGTTCTATATCTGAGAAAGAAACCCAAATCGGCTGACAACAGCCCTAAAGAAAAGGAGTTACTATCGAGGAGAAGGAAGTGCTCCACCATCCAACTTCCTCTGTTCCAAAGATAGATCAAAGACAGGGCAAAGGCATTCTAGTGGAAGTACCTAAGAAAAGAAGGAGATTGAGAGATTGAATGGAAAATAACAAGAAAGATGCTGGAATGGGATGAGCAGAATACATAAAGAAATGCTGATAAGAGAGAAGAAGAAGAAGATGGCTAAAATTGAAGAATTGGCAAACATGGGATGACATGAGGCAAAAGTTGAAGCTAGGGGAGGTAAGGCAGAAACTAAAACAAGATGAGGGAAAAGTGTTAATGAAGCAGCTAAATTGTTGGTGGGAAATATTGGCTAGAAGAGAGCCAGCCAATTCAGGCGGCAAAGGGAAGTTGAAATGGTCTCAAAACCTCTAACAAAAGTCAACAAAGATGTACCTGTACAAATACATTAAATATCAAGGTGAAGACGGAGGAGAACCTTGGAAACAACTCAATCAATGGCATGGGAGACTTTCTTCAAAGCTTGGCGACAAAACTCAAAGAAACATACTCAATTTGAGATCTATATCGGATGATGATTTCATTAGAAGCTCACAACCCATTGATCCCATTGTAAGTTTCAAAAGACCATATCGAAGAAGGAGGTTCCTCATCGCACCCAAAAGGTTGAAAGCATCGCGAGATGAAGGTGGTATGATTGAAGAAGATCTCAACCGAGATGATGTTAATTGAATCTCCAGATGCATTATATTGAGCCCATCAACACTAGGTATCCAATTCTTGGTGGGATATCTCACCTGAAGATGGAAAGACATTGGCGATTCACTGTGAGCAGGTGGAAGGACAAGTGCTTATTTATATCTGGTGGATCTGTTTACATCTATTGGCGAGGGATGATTCTTAAACTATGGGAATTGGTCAAGAACAAGTTCAAGAATAGAGATCCAGATAATGACAAGGATATGGAGTTACTCTTTGAGCTTCAAAATATATTTGAGCCTGATCCAGCTGGAGAACAATGGGAGTATCAACCTGGAGAGGAAGAACTGTCTTGGACATTGCTTGATTCGTGTGGACTACACTTGGTAACTACAAGCAATGGGACAAATATATACATGTTGGTTGAAAGAACCTACCATTGCCTTAGGAACTCTTTTGGAAATGCTTACAGCCGAGATGGGTAATCAAAGTTGAAATGGCTAAGGAGTTCTTCATTGAAGATTTATGATCGGCGAGGAAGACCTAGCGAGAAAGTGAAGTTTGGAAGAATCCTCAGATTGAAGAACTTGTGATTCTGAAACCCACTCACATAAGTTTAGGGAGGATTTTTGGGAAATATACTTATTGGAGTTAATACTTATTTCGGTAGAGTTGTACGATAGTGTTATATGATAAGTATTAACTAGTTAGTCTTGATAGTGAAAAGTTAGTGCTGATAGCTTTAAGTTTGTCTGATGTAAGTAAGGAATGTCGGTGTAGAGTTGTAACAATCTTCTATTCCAAAAGAAGATATGATATACTATTATTCCGTTATCTCTGAAGGGATCTCCTTAGCGTATAAAGGAGATCTAGCTAGGTTAAACAAACATCTCATATTCTAGCCGTCTTAAGAAGAGCTTCAAGGTTGTAAACCCTAGTACTAGGAAAGTACTCGTATTATTGCTTAATAATATTGAAGTTGTTGGTGTTATATTTGTTCTTACTTTAATCTTCTAAGTGCATTCAAGTAGATTCCGCATACTTGTGTGCATCTACAACAAAGTTTCTCATTGTTTTTTTGGAACTATCCAAGGCAGCTAATACGTTTGCAAGCTAAGTGTTCTAGATCCAAGGTTTGGGACTCCACATATAGTATGCTATGATTAACAACCATGTTATCGCATCAGTATGCGATTAGAATGAGAACGTATAAATAGAAATGCAGTGATAGCAGCAGATTAACATGATAGCAGAACATTATGTTAGGCTACCCCCAATAATGACCAGCAGCGACCATTATTTTACCCGCCACATCAGCTTTCTCTCTCCAGCAACCTACAGGTGATTTTTCGCCACAGTAAGGGCGACCATCATTTTTTTCAAACATTTTTAACAACAAAATTAAATTTCATTAATAATTAAAACATTACATAATAATTAAAATAAAATTAAAACATCACAATACCAGTTAAAAACTTAAACTAATAATCTAAGTCTAAGCGTGCCTTGATTGCATCCTTGATCTCCTGCAACTTTCTTTGTTGGATTACGGGAAAATTGAGGTCAATTGGTGTATTATAGAATATTATCTCTTTCCCCCGTTTCTTTTGTTGTAAAAATTCAAATTTTTGATGTTCTAGTTCAAATTTATTTTGCTTAAATTCCGCTGCTTCCCGACTTCTTCTTTCAGCAAGTTCCAACTCAAGTTTCCTCAACTCCGCTTCTTGTTTTTGGTTTTCCAGCTCTTGTTTATTCAACTCGAAATATTCGTCTGCTGCCGACTTATTCTTTTCTCATTTTAGCGACTTAATGCTCAAAAATTTGCCGGCTACCGTATCCATTTTGATTAGAGGCAGATGATTTCTTCTTATTTTTCTTAAATTGGTCATGACCAATTGGACACACTTTTCGAGTCTCTTCCTAAGACTCATCCGCATTTTCGTTCAAATTGAAACCACCATCCGAGGTGGTTTCCGAAGTCTTTGATTTCTTTCGACCAGTTTTGGGCTTCTGAAAAGCAAGCATCTCAACTTCTTTCGAAGCAGCATGATCCCTCAAAACTTCCAACACAACTCCAATGTAAAGGGATACTCGTAGGCCACTAGGTATTCTGCACACGTGTTTTGGTACATATTAAGGTCATTCTCACCACTTCCGTGATTGTCTTTAATATTATTGAAAATGGCGCAAAATGCACCAACTCTTGAGCGAACCCTATTTTTGCTAAGGATCAACTTGTAGCTTCTGTTTGAACCAGTTTCTTTTTCAAAGTAATTAATAACATTCTCCCAAAATCTCTTAGCCTTCATAGCATTTCCCAGCTCGCTATTTTTAGACACATCACACCATGCTTTGCACAACACCACCTCTTCCTTAGTGTCCCATATCACCGACTCTTGCTCCTTATTCTTGCCATCATCTTTTTTGGCCTTTGCAGCTCGTTTTGAAGGCTTATTAGCTTTGGCGAGTGACATCTCTTTGACATGAGAGGCGTCTTAAACTGGATCTGAATCGTGAAATGAACCATGACCCATAGAATATCTTGAGTTGGATAATAAGCTTGACCTGAACGAGTTCCCACATAAAAATCTGGATTGTTGAATAATTGTTCTTCAAAATCCATATCAAGTGTCATGCGGTTAACCGGAGAATACGGTTGATGATTTGAGTGGAATGACGTTGATGAATCCATAGTTGGACGATAGAACACTGTTGGTGATTGGAAAAAAGATTGTTGGTTAGGTGGGTTGAATGGACGATTATGATAAAAGATTTTTTGATGTTGTGGTGGTTGAGGTATTCGTGAATGATATTCAAAATTGGCGGGTCGAAAATTAACGGTTGGTTATACACCGGTTAATTGGAAATTCGGATCTGGTGTTAAATACGGAATGGTTTGTTGCACTCGGGTTCTTCGGGTTTTTGATTGGGGAGTTTTCTTTGACATGGTGAATGATGAGTGTGTAAATACTCATCATTTTTGGGTCAAATCTGAATCAAGAAACACTTAAAATGCTCGAGAATGCATCAAAATATGAAAATATCTCAAAATTGCATTTTATATGTTTGAGATGCAAAATGTTTAAAATCAGATGAAAAATGAGCTAAGTTTGCATAATTGGCAGTTTCAGTCCCCAAGTTTCAAAAATTGTCAGAAATAGTCCCGAGCACTAATTTCAAAGAAAAATCACCAAAGGTCCTTTTAAAATCATAAGTTGTCAAAATTAGTCCTTTGGTGAAAAATATCAAAAGTTTTGAGAAATTTCAAATTTGGTCCTTCAAGTTTAAAATTGGCAAAAATGGTCCTTGGAAATTTGAAAATGTCAAGTTTGGTCCTTGTACCATTGGAGCTTGTCACTTTTAGTCCCTTGGAGCAACTTTGCAAATATGGCAGCCTTGGTCCCTTGATTTTCAAAAATTGCACAATAGGTCCTTGATTATTAAACCTTTAATACCCTTGGCCCTTGTCAAAACAATTGGACCCCTGCCAAACCTTGTGACCCCCTTCCATTTGACCCCCCTTTCAAAATATAAAACCACCCCAGCGCTTTTTTCCTTCTCCTCAACTAACCTGCAACATTCGTCCTCCCATCCCAGGCTTTCCACCACCTTCACACTTCCATGTCCCCACCTCCACCAAACTCAAGAAGCATTTAATGCTTCTTCACCCCCTCAACTCAACCCCAACTGGCTTATATATGTTTTGGCCAAAATTGATCAAACGGCCAAGATATCCTCAACAGATCCAATGGCCAAGGAAATTAGTGGGATATGCTCAGTAAGTCGAGGAAGATATTTTGCATATAAAGGAAGAAGAAGAAGCAAGATAAAGAGAGTCTTGTAGTTTTTAAATTTCATTAATGTCGTTTTTAACTTTAAAGTTTTAGTTAAGTGTAAAAGATGTAATATTTTGTTTTCTTGTATCAAAATCAAGTTATACTATCAGTATAATCCACTTTTAATCATCAATTCCAAAGTTTTATCTAGTTTCATATTTTTGTATCATCAGAGCAAATTCAGTTTCCAACTCCTATATCCAAGCTTCAACTAGCTTATTTTTAAACTCAAATAAGCTTACATAAGCTTCTTATAGCTTTTTGTAAGCTTATATATCAATTTCAAGCAATTTTGGATTTTGGTCAAAGAAAGTCAAACTGAGCTCAAAATTGAAATGGAAATGGATATGGGTGACGAGTCTTTGGATTTGGGTTGATAATGAGCTAGGTTATGGTTTAGATTAGGCTAGTGGTTCCTGTGTTCTTTGGCAAGCCATTGTGGCTAGGACCAATTGTGAGTTATTTTCAAGAATTATTGCATAATCTGTACTTGTGGTTTATATTGGTTTTTATTTGTTGATTAAGTGTTAATTAGGTTGGTTAGAGTCAGTTTTAGGGTCTGCAATAACTAGTTCAGTGGTTATCTCATTTTATTTGCAAATTAGTTATATAAAGTTGTGTTGGATTTTGCTAGCTTAAACTGATTTTGAGGTTTATTCAGTAGTAGCTTCATGTTGTTTTATGCTTGTTAAGCTCTATTGAACTCAATTCAGTCATCAAATTGCACCTGCATACCACAATAGTCAACATCACCTTGAATCTGTCTTAAGATCATAACTGTTGGAATTTTGTTAAAGCAAAAACTTGTTTTGTGTTTATAAATCATAGGTATAACTTGCAGTAGTTTCATTTCATCATTTAACATCAACATCAGTCCACAAATTGGAATCAAAGTTCACAAAAGTCAAAATTATCATAACTGTTCAAAAGTCAAAAAACTGAAAAGTCATTTTGAGCCAAACTGGGATGATTTTTCTTGAACTCATTTCTGGAACAAATTAAGTGAAATCATGGGTTTTTAAACTTCACTTGGTCTAGTTTCTTTATCTCATTTTTGTAGATTTTTGTAATTTTTTTTATAAGCTCCAAAAAGGCTTGTGAATTGGTCTTATTTCCCTCTGGCACAAACTCAGATTAACTGAGTGTGCACAGGTTTGTGAAGGGCTTGCACAGAGCTCATAAGAGCTTGTCCAAGTCTAGTTTTTGGTTTACAAGTTCTTGGCCAGGTCTAGTGTAGGTTCCCATTTCTGGTTTTTGATTTCCAGCTTATTTGGTAGCTTATTCTTAGGCTCCAAAGTAGTAGCCTCAAAACTGTTTTAGCACATAAGCTCATATAATCAAATATGTACATTTTGTATTTCAGAGGTTATGACTAGTTGTAACTTGTTGCATTTGGGTATTTTGAGCATATTGTAGCTTCTGTATAACTTTGGTGGTCTTTGGTTTTCATTTGCTTAATACAAGTGCTTATTCTTAAGCACTTGTGATTGCAGTTCCATATTCTTGCACACAACCACCTGTTTTTATATTTTTCCTAGATTCTTAATATAATTTTAGACTTATCTTGAATTTTTCAGATTTTTCTAGGTCAGTTTGGTATTTTTCTTGATTTAAAACAGTTTTTAAGTCTTTTTAATTAGCTTTTATTGCAATTAATTCAGAAAAGTTTCAAAAAATAATTTTTCATTTTTCTTAGGTTAAGATAAATATAAAAAGTCAAAAAAATATTTTTTCCAGATTTTTCTTAGTTAAATTTGTATTTTTAAGCAATTTAAGTAGTTTTAAATAGTTTTTAATTCATAGAAAATAGAAAAAAAATCAGAAAAATATAAAAATAGTTTTGAAAATTCTCTTTAGTTATTTTAGATTTTTCCAAGTCATAATTTCATTTTTCTAGCTTTATTCCATATTTTCTTGTATTTTAGGCTATTATTAAATAAGTAAAAATAGTTTTTAATTAATAATAATTAGATAAATAGTTTTAAAAATAATTTTATTTTTCTATAAATTTTCTTTTATCATTAGGATTGTAAAAATGTCATTTTCATATTTTTAGGATTAATATTGTTTAAGTTTCACATTTTCATTTGTATGTCACGTAGTTTTTAAATTAAGTTTTATAAAAGAAAAATCAAAAACATTAGATTTAAATATAGTGATAGCGTTTATTTAATATAATTTATCTTTTTAATTTTCTTTAATTTGCATTTAAGCCCCTGTAACTTATATACTTTTTCTTTTAGTATAATCAATCACAACTCTTTTCCGTTCAAATCCTCTCGATCACTATTCGTTTGACTATTCTCGACGCTCGTTGGGACATAACGACTGGGAAACACTGTACTCTCCTGATCTTCATTGCATTTGTTTCCGGACTGTTTTAAGTTTGTTACGGTTGGCCATTCACAAGTGGCTAGCTTGCGTGATAAAACTTGACGGTTTGAGACGAATCAAATTTTGGCCGCTGCGGGAGCTGTGCTAATTATCCTACGCTTAGCAGATTAGTGATTTGAATATTCACTCGTTGTTCATACCATCCATCTATATCTATATATATATTTTCTTATAAAAAATCCAAAAACCCAAAAACATCCAAAAACGTATAAAACACAAAAATATTTTCCTTTTGATTCTATATATATATCAAAAATAAAAATACAAAAAGATTTGTCGTTTTCTTTGTTTAATAATAACAATATATAAGATTACCAACGCAAACCAAGGCAGTGTACTACCTAACTGGGGGTACGACCATAATAAGTTCCCGAACCAAAGATTAAAACTTGCCTTTGTGTCCTTGTGAGTGGTGTACCTTTTTCAAAGAAGCCATTCATCTTGTGATTATTGGTTTAAGTTCACTGTTGTTTTGCCTCGATTTTGTTTTAATTGGATTTGTTGTTATATCTACTTTTCCAAACCCAAAAAGATTCTTCTTTCCCCATTTTCATAATTATCTTGTTTCCTCAAGTTACGTCTAGTGCATGCGCACTCGTTCTTCTAGATCATTGAGTCCTTTGCGTGATCTAGCAGAAATTCCTAGAAGACGTTCGTAGACGTGCTGCCCAAATAGTCGAACCCGAGATTCGTACTATTTCAAACAACAATATGGCAGACGAACGAACTATGGCGGAAATGCTCCAAGCACCCATCGAGGGTTATGGAGATGCCATCATTTTACCAGTAATCAATTCTGATCACTTTGAATTGAAGACACATTTGATCCAACTTGTGTCTACAAATCAATTCCGCGGGTTTGATCGAGAAGACCCGTATGCACACATCCGTTGGTATAACAAGTTGACTTCAACTATCAATTTCAAGGATGTTCCACAAAAAGTAATCAAGTTGATGCTATTTCCATTCTCACTTGAGGGGGCAGCCCGGATTTGGCTGGAAAAAGAACCCCCTCGATCTATCGAAACTTGGGAGGATCTTGTTCAAAAGTTTGTCAATTATTTCTTTCCTCCATCAAAGACGACTAATCTTAAAAATGAAATTTCTGGGTTTCGTCAAAATTTCGATGAAAACTTTGGAGAGGCATGGGAGAGATTCAAAGATCTCCTCAGGAAATGCCCCCATCATGAATTCACGGAGCTTCAACAAGTTAATATATTTTATAATGGGTTGAACGGTAACGATCAAGATTCTTTGAACGCAGCCGCCGGTGGCAATATCTTGAATCGTAAGCCTAAAGATGTGATTGAGATTTGCGAGATAAAATCAAAAGTTCCTATTTCTCGCAACAAAGTCAATATTCCGAACACTCCTGCTTCTTCATCCGGTAACTCTTCCGAGTTAGCCGCTCCAATAGCCGAGCTAACGGACGTCATCCGTTGTATGATGAAAGAGGTAAAGGAAATCAAAAGCGAAATTCATAAGCCGGAACAAATCAAAGCCGTAAACAAGGTGTGTGAAACTTGTAGTGGTCCACACGCGTATTATGATTGTCAAGCAACCGATGCTTCTTTTTACCAAGCTCCCATAGCTTCGGTAAACCACAATCAATACCGACCACAAGCTGATCCTCACTACCGTGCACCTAGCGGTATGACACCACCTGGTTTTCCTCCCGTGCAAAACCATGGCAATCAAAATCGCTTTGTTCCGAATCAAGGACACAACAACTTCAATAACTCTCAAAATTTCAATCAAAACCGGAACAATTTCAACCAACCTTATCAAGCTCCAAATCAGCAGAGTTATCAACAACCTTCTCAAGCTCCCCTATCAAATGACTTCATGAAAATTACTGAGTCTAGCATACGTTCAATGCAAACTCAGATCAATAACATGAGAGTTGAGCTAAGAAAGGAAATTGATACCACATTGTCTCTGCAGACAAATGAGTTGAAGAATATGATGAGCAGTTTCATGAACATGAATGTGAACAAAGCTTCGTCATCTTCTGGAGGACTCCCAAGCAATACAGTTCCAAATCCAAATGCCGAGTTGAAAGCCGTCACCACTCGTAGTGGTAAGACGCACAATGGACCTTCGACTCCAATGCCTCCTCCACCAGGAGCAATGAGTCAAGTTACCAAGGATACAACGGACAAGGTGTATTTTTCAAGCCCACGGCATCCGACACGTCCCACCTTCGGTAATCCAAGCTTTAAGTCCGAACCCGAAGTTCGAAGACGAATTCTGAGCCAGAAAACACTTCCATCCCGGCTCAAAAGTCTAGTCAGCTTCCTTACCCATCAAGAATGAATGATGAGAAGCTCAAAGACAAAAACAAAGAGCAAATGCAAAATTTTTTCCAAATCTTCAATGAGCTACACTTTGATATAAGCTTCGTTGATGCTCTCGTTCTAATGCCTAAATTTGCATCCACGCTTAAAGGCTTACTAACCAACAAAGATAAGCTATCTGAGATGGCTAAAACCCCTCTCAATGAGCAATGCTCAGCGGTCCTTCTCAAGAAGCTTCCCAAAAAGCTTGAAGACCCTGGCAGATTTTTAATCCCGTGTGATTTCTTGGGGATGGTTTAATGCTCCGCCTTGGCCGATCTTGGCGCTAGCATTAACCTTATGCCACTCTCGGTTTGGAAGAAACTGTCTCTTCCTAAACTTACATCCACTTGTATGACACTCGAGCTAGCGGACCGTACCATAACTCGTCCACTTGGGATAGCCGAGGATGTCGTGATGAAAGTGGGAAAGTTTCACTTTCCTACTGACTTTGTTGTAGTAGATTTTGATGCAGATCCTAGAGTTCCCCTCATCTTAGGGAGAGCTTTTTTGAGAACGAGTCGTGCTCTAATTGATGTATTTGCTGAAGAGTTGACCATACGGGTTGACAACGAAGAACTCACGTTGAATATCAACCAAAACTCCAAACCTCTATCCAAACAGAGTGTTGCCACAATTGATCAAAAATCTGAAAGATTCAATGCAACACTCTCAAATTTCACGGTTAAGAGGAGTCACCAAAAACGTGCTGAGTTAAAAGCTTTGAAAATCAACCCTGGTTCAAACAAATGGTTTGAAAGTTGTACCAGGGAAGTCAAGAGTGTTCTTGATGATGATGATCTAGAATCGGAGACTTCATCGGAAGTGGTGGAAATTGCTAGCTCTAAGAGCACACCACTTGTCCCACCTCCGGAATCAGTTTATCGTATCGAGCTTGTTAACTCTGTGGATGAAACCAAACTCTATTCAGTTTCATCTGGATTGGATGATGATGTTGATGATCCAATGGGAGACATTCTCCCCATTGAAGAATTGCTCAAAAATGATCCATCATCTCCTAGTCTTCTTATTTTCGACTCTTCCATTCCTTCTCTCACTCCGGGTGAGGAAGATGACAACTTTTGGAATGAAGTCGATGCCTTTCTTAGTGATGAGTCAATTCCAATAGGAATTGATAATACTTACTTTGATTCGGAGGGGGACATTCTTTTTCTGGAAAATCTGTTGATTGAAGAACCGTTTCCAACCCTCCCTACCGGAAATTCTGTTGACAATCACCATACAACCTTCAAGTTTAAGCTTAAAAATGTCAAAAATGGTGATTTGCTTCTTACTAATGAGGAATGGACATGCATTCTCATGCACATCTTTATTCCATTCTTCACAGATGGTGTGGTTGCTCTTTCCCTTTTCTCTTTCGGGAATGAGGACACCATCTTTGACCCGGTATCATCCTTTATAGTTTCTACTATTAACAATACCGCGGTTGTATCTCGTCGGTGTGGAACTTTCTGATGTTCATATGTTTATTAACACTGTGAACGAAAGTCCGATCGAGACTGGTTTTCCACGTTGCTTCCCCAAGAACAAATGAATACGGGGTCGAGTCAAGCTAGCGACTCGGGAATCAAAAACAGTAGCATGCCATATGGGTTTTCACCCATATTTTCTGACTTCTTTCTATTTTCTACCACCCTAGTGTGGGGGAGTTGCCCCCCGTTGTTGTAAAAAAAAAAAAAAAAATCTTTCACAATAATGGCCGTAGTATTTCCCTTTTACGTTCTCAGTTTCGGCATAACCGCCGGTACTTTGAATATTGAGGGCAATATTCATTTCTAGTGTGGGGGGGAATTCTCACGAATTTTATCATGTAATTATACCGCCCAATTCCCCCATTTTTGGCCAAAAGTTTTTTTGGAGTAAGTGTTTTTCACTTACTCAGCTTATGGTTATCAGTCCGCCTTGTCTAATAAACAAAAGGATTGGCTAATCCAGGAGCAAACGGCTCTTGGTAAAGATATCTCAAATCCGTTGACGGCTTGCAATTTGCCCAAAATTGTATGGTATTCAACTCACCATATCTTTAATTAGTGAAGAGTTGGCTAGCCCCCAAGTTTATGGCTTGTGGTAAAGGCAGTGGAAAAACCATAATTGGTAATCAGCTCACCAAAGATAATATTGATAATTTATCTAAGAGTTGGCTAGTCCAGAGCAAACGGCTTCTGGTAAAGACAAATCAAATCCGTTGGAAGCTGGTGGTTTGCTCAAAATCACATGGTTATCGGTGTACCATGGTTCTTACTTGAAATGAAACATTTGGCTACTCTAGAAGTAATGGCTTTTGGTAAAGAGATTCAAATCCATTAAGTTTTTCTCAAAAGATTGCTAGGGACTAGCAATAGTTTAGTGTGGGGGATTGATGAGTGTGTAAATACTCATCATTTTTGGTCAAATCTGAACTGCAAAACACTTAAAATGCTCAGAAATGCATCAAAATACTGAAAATATCTCAAAATTGCATTTTATATGTTTCAGATGCAAAATGTTTAAAACCAGATGAAAAATGAGCTAAGTTTGCATAATTGGCAGTTTCAGTCCCCCAAGTTTCAAAAGTTGTCAGAAATAGTCCCTGAGCACTAATTTCAAAAGAAAAATCACCAAAGGTCCTTTTAAAATCATAAGTTGTCAAAATTAGTCCTTTGGTGAAAAATATCAAAATTTTTGAGAAATTTCAAATTTGGTCCTTCAAGTTTAAAAATTGGCAAAAATGGTCCTTGGAAATTTGAAAATGTCAAGTTTGGTCCTTGTACCATTGGAGCTTGTCACTTTTAGTCCCTTGGAGCAACTTTGCAAATATGGCAGCCTTGGTCCCTTGATTTTCAGAAATTGCACAATAGGTCCTTGATTATTAAACCTTTAATACCCTTGGCCCTTGTCAAAACAATTGGACCCCTGCCAAACCTTGTGACCCCCTTCCATTTGACCCCCCCTTTAAATATAAAACCACCCCCGCGCCTTTTTCCTTCTTCCTCACCAACTAACCTGCAACATTCAGTCCTCCCATCCCCCCAGCTCACCTTCACACTTCCATGTCCCCCCACCTCCACCAAACTCCAAGAAGCATTTAATGCTTCTTCACCCCCCTCACTCAACCCCAACTGGCTTATATATGTTTTGGCGCCAAAAATTGATCAAACGGCCAAGATCTCTTCAACAGATCCAATGGCCAAGGAAATTAGTGGGATATGCTCAGAAGTCAATGAGGAAGATATTTTGCATATAAAGGAAGAAGAAGAAGCAAGATAAAGAGAGTCTTGTAGTTTTTAAATTTCATTAATGTCGTTTTTAACTTTAAAGTTTTAGTTAAGTGTAAAAGATGTAATATTTTGTTTTCTTGTATCAAAATCAAGTTATACTATCAGTATAATCCACTTTTAATCATCAATTCCAAAGTTTTATCTAGTTTCATATTTTTGTATCACTGTAGCAAATTTCAGTTTCCAACTCCTATATCCAAGCTTCAACTAGCTTATTTTTAAACTCAAATAAGCTTACATAAGCTTCTTATAGCTTTTTGTAAGCTTATATATCAATTTCAAGCATTTTTGGATTTTGGTCAAAGAAAGTCAAACTGAGCTCAAAATTGAAATGGAAATGGATATGGGTGACGCAGTGCTGGATTTGGGTTGATAATGAGCTAGGTTATGGTTTAGATTAGGCTAGTGGTTCCTGTGTTCTTTGGCAAGCCATTGTGGCTAGGACCAATTGTGAGTTATTTTCAAGAATTATTGCATAATCTGTACTTGTGGTTTATATTGGTTTTTATTTGTTGATTAAGTGTTAATTAGGTTGGTTAGAGTCAGTTTTAGGGTCTGCAATAACTAGTTCAGTGGTTATCTCATTTTATTTGCAAATCAGTTATATAAAGTTGTGTTTGGATTTGCTGCTTAAACTGATTTTGAGGTTTATTCAGTAGTAGATTCCTGTTGTTTTATGCTTGTTAAGCTCTATTGAACTCAATTCAGTCATCAAATTGCACCTGCATACCACAATAGTCAACATCACCTTGAATCTGTCTTAAGATCATAACTGTTGGAATTTTGTTAAAGCAAAAACTTGTTTTGTGTTTATAAATCATAGGTATAACTTGCAGTAGTTTCATTTCATCATTTAACATCAACATCAGTCCACAAATTGGAATCAAAGTTCACAAAAGTCAAAATTATCATAACTGTTCAAAAGTCAAAAAACTGAAAAGTCATTTTGAGCCAAACTGGGATGATTTTTCTTGAACTCATTTCTGGAACAAATTAAGTGAAATCATGGGTTTTTAAACTTCACTTGGTCTAGTTTCTTTATCTCATTTTTGTAGATTTTTGTAATTTTTTTATAAGCTCCAAAAAGGCTTGTGAATTGGGTCTTATTTCCCCTGTGCACAAACTCAGTATTAACTGAGTGTGCACAGTTTTGTGCAGGGCTTGCACAGAGCTCATAAGAGCTTGTCCAAGTCTAGTTTTTGGTTTACAAGTTCTTGGCCAGGTCTAGTGTAGGTTCCCATTTCTGGTTTTTGATTTCCAGCTTATTTGGTAGCTTATTCTTAGGCTCCAAAGTAGTAGCCTCAAAACTGTTTTAGCACATAAGCTCATATAATCAAATCTGTACATTTTGTATTTCAGAGGTTATGACTAGTTGTAACTTGTTGCATTTGGGTATTTTGAGCATATTGTAGCTTCTGTATAACTTTGGTGGTCTTTGGTTTTCATTTGCTTAATACAAGTACTTATTCTTAAGCACTTGTGATTGCAGTTCCATATTCTTGCACACAACCACCTGTTTTTATATTTTTCCTAGATTCTTAATATAATTTTAGACTTATCTTAAATTTTTCAGATTTTTCTAGGTCAGTTTGGTATTTTTCTTGATTTAAAACAGTTCTTAAGTCTTTTTAATTAGCTTTTATTGCAATTAATTCAGAAAAGTTTCAAAAAAATAATTTTTCATTTTTCTTAGGTTAAGATAAATATAAAAAGTCAAAAAAATATTTTTCCAGATTTTTCTTAGTTAAATTTGTATTTTTAAGCAATTTAAGTAGTTTTAAATAGTTTTTAATTCATAGAAAATAGAAAAATAATCAGAAAAATATAAAAATAGTTTTGAAAATTCTCTTTAGTTATTTTAGATTTTTCCAAGTCATAATTTCATTTTTCTAGCTTTATTCCATATTTTCTTGTATTTTAGGCTATTATTAAATAAGTAAAAATAGTTTTTAATTAATAATAATTAGATAAATAGTTTTAAAAATAATTTTCTTTTTCTATAAATTTTCTTTTATCATTAGGATTGTAAAAATGTCATTTTCATATTTTTAGGATTAATATTGTTTAAGTTTCACATTTTCATTTGTATGTCACGTAGTTTTTAAATTAAGTTTTATAAAAGAAAAATAAAAAACATTAGATTTAAATATAGTGATAGCGTTTATTTAATATAATTTATCTTTTTAATTTTCTTTAATTTGCATTTAAGCCCCTGTAACTTATATACTTTTTCTTTTAGTATAATCAATCACAACTCTTTTCCGTTCAAATCCTCTCGATCACTATTCGTTTGACTATTCTCGCACAGCTCGTTGGGACATAACGACCTGGGGAAACACTGTACTCTCCTGATCTTCATTGCATTTGTTTCCAGACTGTTTTAAGTTTGTTACGGTTGGCCATTCACAAGTGGCTAGCTTGCGTGATAAAACTTGACGGTCTGGGAGCGAATCAGTGAAATTAGAGTAGTAGTGTGAATTATAGTTTGAATTGTGATTTGAATTGGGGTTTGGGTATGATATTTATAGTGTAAAATATAAAGATTTTAAATTATAAAAGATTATTTTTAAAACTAAACGGTCAAAAATTAAATGTAAAGGGGGATTGTTATTTTTGAAAAGTGGAGTGAATTGTGTGTTTGTTTCGGTCGTGCCTGCGATCAATCCAAAAAAAATGTCCTAATAAGTCGCCGACCGATTTGCTGCAGCAGGGGGAATCGGTCAACCAATCGGTCACCCTTTGGGCGACTACATCTATTGCGCCTAGCCTTAGACATGTTATTTTAGTTATGATCCGAGGTAGAATATGATAGCAATAAAGGCATATTTATGTGATGCAAGTATTATGACATCTGGACAACATGATAATTGTTACATCATATAATGTGAATTTATTGGGATCATAGGATGTTTTGAGAAGTTTTTATAATAGTAAGAGTATATGAGACTAAATGTTAGAGAGATAGAATGATATTTTAGATAGAAGTAGAATTAGAAAGCGTGCAATCATGAGTGGTGTGCACGACAAGAGTAGTTTTAAGCCTTATCAGTCTCAATGTGCAGGTTTAGTAATCAGATATCAATATAATAGAATAGTCAGAAGAGCTTAGATACCAGTAAGGTTCAGTATGGCACGATACAATAAAATTAGTGAGGTCAACTCAGAGATTAGTATGCACCAGTATAGTATTACATTATAGTCAACGAAAAAACTCAAAAACATGTCTTTAAATTATGGACAACTTAAGAACGGATATATAGATGGACTTAGTATTTACTAATAGAAACATAAGGGTTATAAAACCTACTGAAATAGATAATAGCCTAGTAATGCCTCTACCTAGAATTAGGCATATGATATGTACTCAATACCAGCAGTTTCATATTCAGACTCTGAGTCAGTATATTAGGTAAACTTAGAAAATATTATGACAAGTCTTATGACCAGATAGAACAATTCGAATCAGAGATGAATTTCATAAGCACAGTTTAGGTGAGGGAGACTAAGTTTAACATACAGAACAGACAATTCAAAAATAAAAATAATAAAAATTAGAACGATGGCAGAACACGGGGTAGTGTGCATGAAGCAGTTAGGATCGAAATTGGTGAAGGTTCAGGCATCGTAAATATATGTTTATAATTATATTAGATAGAATTTAGAACTATCATAAATGAAATTAGTTCAAGTATTAGAATAAGCTCAGTGGGAGAGACCTTGTGGATAGATATAAATTAAGCAAAATAGTTTCAGAGGATGTTTGTGAGGACACGAACAATTCATGGGAGAGTTATAACTTATAACACACTGATTTTTATAAGTTTCAAAAATAGACTTATATATTTCCTTTAAAAAATAATAAAAGTCCTTATGTTAGTATTTTATAAAGATAAGGACCTAGAATACAAATAGTTAACATAAAAGGACTAACGTTGCAAAAGATTTAACAACAAGGACTAACCTTGCCAAATTGAGAAACTTGCTTGATAAGCTTTATGTAGCTTTCCTTGTGATAAAGTAAACTCAGAATATAGCCACAAAAAATACACATATGAAGGTGTTTTTGTGGTACGTAGCATCACAAGGGAAAAAGGAGAAAAAATCTATTAGTTAGTTTATCACCAAATCATAAAGAAAAATTAAAATAAGGTTTCAAGAATTAAGGTGCAAGGTTCTTATGGTCATCAAGAGAGGTGTTAAAAGATTGTTGTGAATGTGATTTAGAGGTATGTTAATACAAATAAAACGTAAAAACGTTTATTTATATTTTACGATCTTCTAATGTTTTGTCAATAACAAAAATAAAATCATTTTAACGAAACAAATAAAGCACGTAATTAGTTTGAGCCAATAGTTTACTAACACACTTAAGTTTTCACATAAAATACTAAAAAAGTAATAGTGGTTTCATGATTTAGTAATGCATATGTACAACAACTAGTGTTTACATATTGGGTAGATATACACATACTTAGTATGTATTATAATGGGTAGAAGTTTAAGTATTTAACCCATTGACTTAATACATTGAATGTAGTTGGGTAAAACCCAAAAGTTCATGACCCATACCCATGGAGCATAATCCATAACCCATGACCCATTGCATGACATCATGCATAAGTCATAATGGGTATTATCCATGACCCATGGAGCTAACCCATAACCCATGGACTAGATGCATTGCATCTTTTAGATACATTGTATCTACTTTGATACCCATGGTCCAAAGTCTAGGACCCATGACCCATAACCCATGACCCATGACCCAAAACCCATGGGTAAAGAGGAGCATCTCACGGATCCCTCTGAATACACTAGACGGATCCCTCAAGCAAGGGATCCGTGGGATTCGTGGAACAGTAACATTTTTTTGTCTATAAATAGTGAGCCATTTCTTCATTGTAGGTTGCCACTCCTACACATACTTTCACCTAGTATTGTAAACTCTCTAACCTCAGATCCAAAGGATCTTTCTATGTAGTTTGTGTTTGTTTTTGTGTGATTCTCTAGGTTCCTCTTAAAGGCGAGATCACCACCTCTCGAAGTCGAGCAAGCTCAAGTCCATGAGTTGCCATACTTCGTCATCATCAAGACTACTGAAGTTCTCTTTTTGATAGTTCTTTATTCCTCTCTAGAAGTTTTGTGTCAAAGGCATTAGTGAAGGATGCCAAAAGGGTCAAGACGAAGGCATTAGTGAAAGGTGCTTAACGTCCGTGTCAAAGGCATTGGTGAAGGATGCCAAAAGAGTCAAGACGAAGGCATTAGTGAAAGGTGCCGAACATCTGTGTCAAAGGCATTAGTGAAGGATGCCAAAAGGGTCAAGTCCAAGGCATTAGTGAAAGATGCCAAGGGTGTACAATCGATACGGTGTATCGATGTACAAATAGAGATAGGTTGTATCCAAGGATATTGATATCCTTGATGATGTTGTAATAAGGAGTGGGTCTCCTTTGGGATAGGTGTTGTGTAGTGTTGGGTAGTAGTTCTTCCTTTGTAATGGAACTCGGTATCTATCCTTGTACCGGAAAAAGTGTAGGCGACATTGTGATAGGTGTGGTTCTACCTTGTGGAATAACCCGGTGTCTAGCCTTGTACCGGAAAAAGAGTAGGCGACGTTGTGAAGGCTTCTCCGCCATAAGGAATTGTGTCGTGTAGTGCTAATGAACTCTCGAGTAGGTGACTCGGGGAGTGGAGTAGGGCAAGGAAGGTGTCCTTGTAGCCGAACCACTATAAACACTCGTGTCGTGGTTTTGTGTTTCTTACTCTTTACCTTTCCATTACATATTTACATATCTATCTATCAACGTCCAACATACACGTCTAAATAGATTGACATAAGTCGATCTAAATATTTTAAAACGAAGTTTTAATTGGTAAAACTATTCAACCCCCCCTTCTAGTTTTCCACAAGGTATCCAAGTTCTAATAACCCTATTCCATTCAAGGTAAGTTCATGTTAAAGATTTATGTTCATATAAACTTAGAAGAGTTTATGTTACTTGGAGGTTATGTAAGCCTAGTTTTAAATTTGGTGAATTATGATGAAATTGATGATAGTAGTTTCATTGTTATGATATAATCATGTCAAGAATCATGTGGTCAAGTTATGCTAGTTAGTATAGAAAGAGTAATGATGCTAGTTGTTGTTGATGTTTAAGTATGTAGATTAAAGCATGTTTTTAAATTATTGGAATTGCTTATAGGATCAATAAAATATGATCTTAACATGTTATATAAGCTGAAATATAAGTTTGGGATAGAGCATTATAGGTAATCATGGGTTTTGGGTTATTTTGGACGCATTTAAAAAGTAGATCAGCATGTTGAAATGAGTTTTGTACAGAATTTAAAGGGGCGTAGAAAATAGAACGTTTATCGCATTGACATAAGATAAAGCCCACTTTTAGCCCTCTGAGTCTACTTTCTAATCCACTTTTGCCCTTTGACACGTGCTTATGATAATGTTTACATCCGATGTGGATGAATCATGTATAGAAATAGCATGTCAAATATATATGAACATGCATCATTTGTGGATGACCCGAATATATATAAGCACAATGACAAGTTAGAACCCCAAGAAGAGTATTCGTCGGTTAGGGAAGTTCTCACTTAGCAAGATGACTAAGCATCATCTAGTTAGAAGCACGTGCTCAGATATCATGTATTGATCATGAAATTCAGAATCGAAACCATATTCATGTCATGTACAAGTATTAATACGACTACTAGTCGTACCATTCATGTTACATACAAGTACAAAGACGACTTCAAGTCGTACCATTCATGCCATGTCGTCTACCTTTATGTTCAAATTATGATTGCAAGTATTACTCTATGATTGCTTTGTTTACTCGCTAAATCGCAAGGCCTTACCATTATCAATGCATGTTTCATGTAGGTAAATGAAGATAGGTGACGAGGCTTGTAGATAGCAAATAGGAGTGCATTTTGAGACGTAAATAACTAAGCTCATGTATAGGTTACAAGCGAATCTTACTTGCACCTTTATATTTTGCTTGTAAATGCCCTAAGTATGTTTAATATCAGTTTAGAAACAAGTAGTGTTAATTTATGTATCCAGCTTTGTGCCTTAGTCATGTTTTATAGATTAAAAGGGGAATTTGGCACAACCCCGAAAACACGCTTCCGCTCATGTTGAAAGTTTGTAAGACTGGATTTGTTTAGTTATGTATTTGTATTAGTTCTGGAAAGTTTCATGTCATAACGATAAGTGCAAGTATGTTTTTTCGGAAAGAAACGGTTTAAAAATAAGTAAAGTGCAAGGTACTAAGGCCTTTAGCCGCGACTGTGGAGCACAATCGTGTGGCTAAAAGGCTTCTGAGGGCCACTAGCTGGCTAAATGCAGTTCAGATTTTGGTCAACTTCGAAAAACCATATCATTTAAAATGTAAGTTGTTAGGAGTCATGAACTCGTGACACCCATCGATTTGAAGTTCTTTGAGTTTACTTTAAATTAAAAGTTTCAGAGTATGAATCCTATCAATATTATAAAAGCATATTTGAGAAGTAACGTAAGGTTACTTCAGGTCATGTTTAGTAAAAAAACAAAATAGTGCAAGTTACGGCCGTTTCACTAAGGCATCATCAAAATGAGCTTTCCACATCCTAAACAACTCCACTACATATACTTTTCCATCCAGTTTCCATATGAGAATCATTTTATGCAAATGTTCTTTTCAGTTGAATGCCCCATCTCCTCTCAACTTCTCTAATAGATCTCGACTCTTTAACTTTGAAGCTCATCATCTTTAGTTTAAGGTTTCCATGATTATCAGCAGAAGGGCTTTTTCATGTCTTTTAATCTTTCTGAATAAACTTGAATTCCTTTCGTGCCACAAAAAATATACCACAACACCACATAGCATTCTTCTCACTATACTCCAGACAATGTTGTTATTGGGAAAGTTTGAAATTTCCTCAATTAAATTCCTCCAACAATATGAGAATTTCATGTTTATAAGCACTTGCATAGACTGTCCAAGTTTGTTAGAATATAGGCACTTGAAGAATAAGTGGGCAAGGGAGTTAGGACATATCTTACATAACTCACATTTCATAGGCTTCCAATTAGTATTCTATCTTGAGTCAAGAATCTATTTAGGAGTGTTGATGCACGGGTCACAAAGCAACCTCTACAACCCCCTAGGAAGTGTACCTAATCGTTGTAGTTTAGCAAATGTATGTCAAGGGATTGATCGTTCTTCAAGAAAATAGTGAGGTACACTCGTAAAGTATGACAAAATGATCTAAGGGACGAAAGAAGATTCTTTTTAGTATTTTTGTGTATTTTGGAAAGCAAGTAAATATCGGGTATTTGATTTTAAACTAATATTAACCTAAAGACATGGAAATTAAATGAGAAAAAAAAAGTAAATTAGTGAAAACTTATATAATGAGAAAACATATTCACTTAGGGTCCACTACTCTTTATTATTTCCTAGTTGTATCTATTGAATCTATCAAGCCTTGATTGGTGATTATGGAAGATATGTCTAAATTAACATAGTGCATAGGTCCAACTCCTATACCTAATAACAACTAGCCTGGTGCCTTGATCCAATTCCTATAACTAATTATTATGCATTAATTATCCAACTCATTCATGTCTCGTGGTCCAACATCAAAGAACCCTAGGCAACTTAACTAGGCCAATAATCTAGGCAAATTCTCATATTTATGTGGTTCTTAGTCCGACTATTAATAGTCATCGCATGTTATCGCTATTGAAGATTTAATTAATTTGCAAGCAATAAATAATCACAAACACCAACAAGAAATCAGTAAAAACAACTAAACAATAGTAAATTTCAAGCAATCCTAAGTAAACACAAAGATTTTAGCCTAGAATAGCATATGAAGAACAATAAATCAAACATAATCAAGCAAAGAATGATAGAAATAATTGAATGATTAATGTAATAACTTATCTTTATGTTACACTTGAGTTATAATGAAGAAAAGCAGTGAAAATCCCATAAAAATTGGTTGAGAGTCTTCCAAAGTTCCACACGAATTATGAAAACATAGCAAAAATATATATAGATTTCAACGTGTGACGGTGCCAGCTAATTCTTATGATGGCTTCACCTCGCTGTCTTAGGTTTAGGGTTGTCCAACGACTCGCTCAGCCGACGCTATGTCTTAAACGGCAAAAACGTTACATTGAGGTTGTGACGGTGTAGCCACCTGAAAATTTTCGCTATTTTAATCTTCTTATTAAGGAACTAGATTGTTTATCAAAAATTTATTTGATCTAAGTTGAGCATTTAGCATGTACATTTCATTTTTCTTGCATAAAAATTTATGCATATCCGAGTAGTTTTATTTAACTATGCCTAGTAATTACTGATAACTCAATCAGTCTCACAAGAAAACTTTCTTGTCTTACGAGTCCGCACGCGTACCAATTTGATAAAAGAAAAACACGAAAAATAAAAAATAATTAATAAAAATGGAAATTACACCATCGTAACAGTTTATTTAAAACGTGTCCGAAAATATAGGTATTATATCTTTACCGTTAGAAATTATATTTTTACAAGTTAGACAACGGGATACAAAATACCCTAAATACCAAATCTATACACATAATAAATAGACTACAACATAAATTAACTACCTTTTACAAAAATCAAAATATAAAAACTATCCTTATCCCTTATCCCCACAAACCCACCTCCTCTCTTTCTTCTCTGCATCCCACGCCCCCACAACCTGCAACCCTTCCTCCAAATTCGTCTCCCACTCCTCTTACTCCTCTGCACACGCTCCACCCGCTCCATTAATAGAAAACCCTCCAAACTTCTTTCCCAACATCAGAAGTTAACTTTAACCAAAGATTGAACACATCCTTGGCTCTTCCCATGGAAAGCAAATCGACAAAAATCAAGGTCCCCCTCCATGTTTCTTGTCTCTATGGTCGCGGTTGAAGACAGAGGCCAGGAGAGCCACGTGAAGGCCTGGTGATATTACTCAAAGAAGACTCATACCCCATCCCCACTTTTGAAAGATAGGTCAAAAGCTTTCCCATCTACACCTTTATAAAGGCCACAAAGGACTTGGGTTTTCACACACTTCTCACTCACTCTCATCACCAAAAGGATAATCTTGATATTGAGTTAACAAGGATAAAAATCCTAAACGTATCTGAAAAGGATATCCTTCGATAAATCTTCAATAATAACCCGCAAGACCCAAAAATTTATGTATCTCGGTAGGGGTAGTAGGGGATGACCAATCCTTAACAGCTTCGATTTTTGCAGGATCAACATGAAGACCATTACTATCTATCACGTGACCAAGGAATTGAACTTTTCGAATCCATAAGTCGCACTTGGAAAACTTAACATACAGTTCTTCCTTCTTGAGTAGCTATAGGATAGCTTTCAAGTGTTTCACATGCTCTTCCTTGTTGCGGGAATAGATGAGAATGTCATCAATGAACACAATTACAAACTTGTCCAAGTAAGGTTTACACACTCGGTTCATTAGGTCCATGAATACCGCCGGTGCATTTGTCAAACCAAATGGCATCACTTGGAACTCATAGTGGCCGTATCGTGTTCGGAAAGCAGTTTTTGGAATATCTTCTTCTCTAACCCTTAGTTGATGATACCCAGATCTCAGATCAATCTTTGAGTAGACGCTTGACCCTTGCAGTTGGTTAAACAAATCGTCGATCCTAGGTAACGGATAGCGATTCTTCACCGTTAGTTTGTTCAACTCTCGGTAATCGATACACATACGGAAAGATCCATCCTTATTTTTGACAAATAAGACCGGAGCTCCCCAAGGCGAAGAACTCGGTCGAATGAATCCTTTTTCGGACAGTTCATGGAGTTGGTCAGACAATTCTGGTAGTTCAGAGGGTGCCAATCTATAAGGTGCTCGTGCCACGGGTGCCGCTCCCGGCACTAGCTCGATTTGGAATTCTACTTGCCGAACCGGAGGAAGGCCAGGCATGTCTTCAGGAAATACTTCGGGAAAATCCATAGCCACGGGGACATCTTTTAGTTGTTTCTCATCCGCTTTCTTCTTCTCCGTTACTTGTGCTGGAAAAATGTGGCATCCTTTTTCTATGTACTTTGCAGTCTTGACGCACGAGGTGATATTCAATCGGGTCTTACTATGATTACCCCGAATGATTAGAGTTTCGCCATCGAGAGGAATGTGAACGGCTTTCTCGTCACAAATGATTCTTGCACGATTCTTGGATAGCCAATCCATGCCAATGACAACATCGAAGCTACCTAGTTGGATAGGCATAAGGTCTATATTGAACGGGTGGTTTTATAAGGATAGGTTGCAACCTCGAAGGATAGTGTTAGTTCCTACTATTTTTCCATCGGCTAACTCTACTTCATAAGTGGTATCTAAGGCAGTTGGTGTCACTTTTAGCAAGGGTGCAAACTTAGAAGACACAAAGCTTTTGTCAGCTCCAGAATCAAATAACACTTTAGCTAAATGATGATTGAGTGAAAACGTACCCGTGACGACGTCCGGGTTTTCTTGTGCATCTCCATCTCCTAGCACATAAGCTCTTGCTCTAGTAGGGTTGTTGTTGTTGTTGTTGTTCCCGTACAGTTTTGGGCATCTACTCTTGACATGCCCAGCTTCTCCACATCCAAAGCAATTTATTCCCAAGGGTTGAAGGTTACTTCCGGTGGCAGGGCTTCGGCAGTCCTTGTGAGTATGACCAACCTTGTTACACTTCCCACACTTAATATTACAACATCCCACATGATGCAGGTTGCATCGAGTGCACAAAGGGTGTGATCCAGCATAGCCTCTTCCAGTGGCGGGGGTAGCAACATAAGCCCGCGCAACTTCTTGCCTACGATTTTGTTGATTGTGGTGGTTGTTTCAGTTTTGGTGGTATGGGTTGGGATTGTTGTTGCGGTGTTGGTTATGATTGTTGCGGCCTTGATTGTTGTTGTTGCGGTTATTGTTGTGATGGAAAGAGTTGTTGTTGTGGTAGTTGTTTGAAGTGTTGCCTCGACGGTCATCAAATTTCCTTTTGTTGTCGTTATTGCCTTGCACGGGGTCCATGTTTCAGGACTTGATCCATGAGTTGGTAGGAAATTGTGATCACTTCTTCCACAGTCTTGGGCTTTGATGCAGTAACATTGCCATCAATGCTTCGGGGTAATCCCCCAATGAGGTTTTCCAGCAACTTGACATTATCAAAAACCATGGATGGGCATAGGGCTTTCAATTCTTGGAAACGCTTGAAGTAGGTTTTGAGATCATTGCCCTTAGTAGTTAGATGATAGAACTCATCTTCTAGTTTCTTGATCTCGGTCCTTGGGCAGTATTGCTTCATCATCAATTGCTTCAATTCAGTCCAAGTGGTTTTGTAAGCTTCTTCCATACCAATAGGTTGGGCATGAGCTTTCCACCAAGACAATGCATCTTCTAGTAGAGTACCAGTAGCAAATTTCACTTTGCAATCTTTCGAGAAATCACTTAGGAGAAACACAGTTTCAGATCTTTCGAACCAATGAATAAGGCCAACAACGCCTTCAGTTCTCTTGAAAAAAGTAGGTTTGCAATTCATAAACTCCTTGTATCCACATTTGCGATTCACAATAGTTTCATTCCGATTGGCTCGATTCGTGGCTTCATTTGTTTGAACCACCTCAATAGGTCGCGCAGCAAAAGCAGCACCAATCTCATTAGTAACCAACCTCCGAATTGCATCAGGGGTCATCTCAGGAGTTTGAGTAGGAGTAGAGGTAGCCCTTGTTCTTGCCATTTTTCTAAAGACATACACTCAGATTTTAGAATCATTCAACATAAGTGAGAATTATTATAAAAACGATTTCATAATAGTCAAGATCATCACATTATATCAATAGAGTATAATCATCATAAGAAGAATCACAATGTGTTAGAACCACACAAGAGAGTATATATATAAATGATCACTTCAATTTATATAAGCCGATAAATAAGAAAGATCACCATAAATAAGAACATAAGAAAGACAACCATAATGTCATAGGTTCATCATCCATACATAGCGATACAATAACCATACATTGTCACATCAATAGCTTGTTCGATAGTTTAACAAAACATGCGAATACAAAGCCTCTATCAGTTCCACAGGCGGCAGGCTAAAGTACTAGGAAACTAAGTAGGTGAATCTCCGATCTAGGGACTGTCGGGTGTGCCACTCACTCGACGCTGCAGATCACGAACCAGCTCAGCCAAGTCATCCATCTCCCTATCTCTCGCCTCCAATCTCTGCTCAAGAGTCGCAGTACGCGTCTCCATGATCACCATCTGCTCAGAATGTCGCTGTACAACTCCCTCTAGCATCTCAACTCTGTCTAGCAACTCCAATCTCTCCGACTCCATCCTCCTCTCCAAAACTGTCACTGCCTCACCAGCTCGCTCAGACTGAGTACCAATCCTATCAAGCACCTCCTCAATCGCGGTCCTCCCGGCAAGGAGGCTCCCAACCTCGTCCTCTATGTTCTCAATCCGGACCAATGGAACCTCATCGACGAATGCCATAACCTCCTCAAGCTGATCCTCACATCGCAGAAGTCGTGCAGCTAACAATGGAACGGTGTGGTGAAGAGGTTCTCCCGTAATAGGAAGAGTCTCAGCAGCATCAAACAAATGATCTCCAAGCTCCTTAGTACTCAGTGAACCCTCCTCTGACCTCCATCGACTAATGACTGGCATCAAGAAGGACCAACGTCTAGCGTCAACCCTCCTATGAGGTCCCGGCTCACAGGTACAAGTCACAGCATAATGATAAGGGTCGGAATGTGAAGGTGGGAAATGGACCCTCTCCCTAAGGGATATCACAGGCTCAGTGAAAGGTGATGATGCACGGGATGGAGACAAAACTAGTACGGTAGTGGTCTGATAGATGAAGGTGGTAGGTGGTGGTAGTGGTGAAGCAGGTATGGGTGATAATGTAGGTGAAGCTGGGGGTGGGAAGGCCGATGCTGATGGTATGTCAGTAGGTGAAACAAAGGTGGTGGGTGCCTTCACTCGTTTCCGAGCGGTATGTATGAAGATCGCACCATCCTTATGGTATCGGAATGGCTTGCCAAATGGCGCAGGCTCGTAGGGTTTGAGAACCCTAGCTCGCTTTCGCCTTCGGCGAATAGGTAGTGAAGATGAGTGAGAAATGGTGGAGGGTACAGAAGTAGTATGCAGAGGTGACATAACGTCCGAAGGGGACAACCACAGCTGTGACTCTAGATACTGATCATAGGTAAGGGCCAAAAACAGGCAGACGCTCAGGTATGACCAGAGTAGGTGGAGTAGCAGCGACCTCACCTTCCTCAAAGGTTTCGTTCTCTCCAGATGTCGCAGCCAGGGACCTAGGTGCTAGAACAGCCAGTGTCAGGGGCATGGTAGTAGAGGACATGGCGTCCTCGATCTCAGTGTCAGAGGTCAGATCAATAGGGTGTGAAGCAGAAGACATGGTACTGTAACAACCCAAAAGAAATTATGCATTTATAAGTATTAGTAATGCCATGCAGTAAATAAGATTTAGTTAGTCGCGCATAATCTGCCACGCAAATCTAAATGCCTAACTAAATGAAAGTTAACATTATAAATTTTTATCATGCAAAGTTTTACTAGTCATGTATTATCCGCCAAGCGAATCTCATACGTATAATAGGTACGAAGTAGGCGCGGAGGACTTGAAGTGGTGGTGTAAAACGGTCCATTTGAAAATGTGGTTATAGTCCAATTTGTTTTGAAAATACAAGTTGGTTCTCTATAACCTAGGCTCTGATGCCAATCTGTAACACCCCCAAAATCATATTGTGACAGCGAAAGACTATTTGGGGTATTACTTAGAGGATCATAGTCATAAGTTATAGAAAACGACTCTAAAAGAGACGTTTTTAATAAAAGATTGTTACCATTTCATAAAACTCAATGTTTTGGATCGCAAGAGAAAATACCACAAGTTTTGAAGTTACACAAAAGATAGTTCAAATGTTTACGAAATGATAACTTTATTTAAAAACACCACTTCTAGCATCCCAAGACGTCCACTCCGTGCCTTCATGATATCCTAATTAGTACCTAAGATAAACATGCTTAAAAGGTCAACAAAAATGTTGAGTGATATTCATAGGTTTAATAAATGGTTGAACACAAGTAAGAGATGATAATTGCTTCGAAGACAATTACCATGGAAAACATAGATTATTATTATGCACTAAGCTCATGACACCAAACTAACTGCATACACCTAATTACTGGTGTAAGTAATAAAATTTGCCCCCAGATGGAATTGCCAATTCCATAGATAACCAAATATAGTGCGCCCCGGTTGTTTTCGATAACCGAGTCGGGGTCGTTAATTCCCATAGTACTATCCATAATATTCGCGTTCACTCGCAAGTGATTAATGGTTCATGATAAAAGGGACTTATGGCAGGCAACTTAGGCTATAATAATAATGATCAGGCAAGCATACATTTTAAGAAAAGACTTGCGTTCTAGTTTATAGCATGCATCTCCCTCGCGGGGGTTGAAAAACAAGTAATAGCGAGGCTATGAACTCATCTTAGAAAAGTAGTATCCGAGTAGTGTAAAGATCAAGTAGTAGATGCACAAAGTACCGTCACACGACCTATAATTAATATAACAATGCTTTAATTATTACGTTTATACTTTACTTGGTAATGTTTAACTATATCGTAGTTTAAGTTGTAATTGTTTGTATGACATTCATTTATGTTATGGAACATTGGCTCATGGAAGTGCGGATATAGGTATAGGGTGGTAAGACTTAGCAAGTCGGGTAAGTCGCAAGAGAGCACGCGCATAGTGACGAATACAAATTATAAGGCGTTGTCGGAAAACATACATATATATTTACGTAATAGTAAGTGAAAGAAATAAATATATGTTGTTTATTGAGCGTGGTCACTAAATCCTTTAGATTTATATACAAAATTTGTATATATTATTTTAAGAAAAATTGGCATGGTTTCGTTTATATATCATAATATATGGTTTTTGCGAAATATGACATTATTGTAAGAGTATCCTTCGTTTATGTAAGTATACATAATTATATATAAGTATCGAAATTATTTGTTTCATATATACTAGTTGTTGTAGTTTAGTTTATAAACATCGTCGTCTCAAAATAGTCGTTATTTATCAAAAATATAAGTTATGCTTAAAAGAAAAATGCTTGGTTTATATTTGTAAGGTTATAGAGTTTTTGTTTTTAAAATCTTCATGGGTTTTCATACATGTTTAACAAGTTTGGTTTCCGTATGATGGTTCGAGGTAGGCGTGACTGGTGTAGCGAGGAGGGGGAAAAGAGTGACTGTTTGGGCTCGATGTAAGCTAGATGGACTCAACTTATTGGGTTGCGATTTGGGCTCGTGTAGGTGGACAAAAGAGAGAATGGCTTTGGCCCAACAGCTACAACCATGCGCCCCTAATGGGAACTCAATGGCATAAACCAAAAGGACCTCGACGTCCTTGGCATAAACCAAAAGGACCTCGCAGACTGGACTTAGGCCCAAAGGATCCAAATTTTGAAGTGTAACTTGATAGCAGATGGTGGTGGGAGTTATTTGGACACAAGGAGGCTTAAGCCGAACATAATATCACTCAACATTTTTGTTGACCTTTTAAGCATGTTTATCTCAGGTACTAATTAGGATATCATGAAGGCACGGAGTGGACGTCTTGGGATGCTAGAAGTGGTGTTTTTAAATAAAGTTATCATTTCGTAAACATTTGAACTATATTTTGTGTAACTTCAAAACTTGTGGTATTTTCTCTTGTGATCCAAAACATTGAGTTTTATGAAATGGTAACAATCTTTTATTAAAAACGTCTCTTTTAGAGTCGTTTTCTATAACTTATGACTATGATCCTCTAAGTAATACCCCAAATAGTCTTCCGCTGTCACAATATGATTTTGGGGGTGTTACAGACGGCGTCATGTTTCCTCACTTACCAAGGTGTTTATGTGAAATAATGGTGAAGACATAAGTTTTAAGTGAATCGGTTGAAAAGCAGTTCAAGTGGGTCATCAAAGTTATTTGCTGAGCAAATTTAAAGCGAATCGATTGAGACCCACTTCAATCTCTCATCTGACTGAATCTAAGTTTTCTTGCATTGTCTTTATTAACTTCGTTTTTAAGTATATCTATTATTTAAAGATATTTTAAATTAAAGGGTTTTGCTAACGACAACCCTTAGGGCTGTCATTAATATGACCATTTTTATTACAATTTATTGTAAGAAACAAATTTACCCAATGAGAATGATGTATTTGTTGTGTATCCAGATTTTTAGGGATTTCATCCGTTTTTATCGGAAATATCATCCAATAAGAATCATTCATTTGTTCATTTGATCATATGAATAAAATCAAACTCTTAACAACAATTCTTAAGGCTGTCATTAGCAAAACCCTAAATTAAATCTATATTTTGTTTAAGAATCTTGAGAAGAATAATAACTTTATCCCAAAATCTTTTCACTTGTAAATATAAGGCTTAAGATTTGTATTTTAATTTTTTTTTTGTTGATCAATAAATTGAATTATCAAGAATTATTCTCTTGTTAAGGTTTTCTTCCTTAAGGTGCGCCTCGTTTTCAACCCTTGAATGAGTTTATCAAAATTCGTTTTCACGTCTTGCGTTACCGGTTGAAGTAAAGATGTCAAAGATATTTGAGGTTGTGGTCGAAACTACTATTTGGCATATTTGAAAGTTTAGGAATAATATGGTCTTATAGCAGCAAGCGGTCAAACAAGGATATCCTTTTCAGCTACGTTTAAGCTTTCCTCCTTCACTTGGTGTTTTAGTCGGATTATGAAACCTTCGTTAAATTGGTTAGAGGGGTGTCCCAATTTTTCTAATGTTTTAAACGCTTCTTTTGATTTTTTAGCTCGTTTATTTTTAGGGTGAAAGCTGAATATACATAACAAACTTTCTCAAATTAACCAATATACGTAACATACTTATTTTATTCTCTGCATACGTAATATACTTTCAAATACTTACCAATATACGTAATATTGACAGGTTACCAGTTTTTAAAGTTACAGTAATGGTCCCTGTCGTTTGCGTTAACTTTCACCATTAGTCCTTTGATATTTTTTAACTTAAAAACGTTACAGTAATTGTCCCTGTGGTTTACTTTGACTTAGTCCTTTAACTTTCATCTTTTTAGTATACGTTTTTATATATGATTTTATACACATTTTTATATACGTTTTTATGCACATTTTTATACACGCTTTTATACACTTTTTTTACACACGTTTTTATACACGTTTTTACACGCTTTTTATACATTTTTTACACGTTTTTATATACGTTTAAAAAACTTGTTTTATAAACGTGTATAAAACCGTGTTAAAATACGTGTAAAAAACGTATAAAAAACCTTGTATAAAAACGTGCATAAAATCGTGTCAAAAAACATTTTTAAAACGTGTTTAAAAACGTTAAAAAATGTGTAAAAAAACATGTAAAAAACATATATAAAACCGTGTATAAAAACGTGCATAAAATCGTGTAAAAAACGTATATAAAAACTTGTGTAAAAAACGTGTATAAAAACGTATAAAAAATGTATAAAAACGTGTTAAAAAATGTATATAAAACTCTGTATAAAAAAGTGTAGAAAATCGTGTAATAAAATGTATTTAAAAATATGTGTTAAAACGTGTAAAAATGTGTAAAAAAAGTACATAAAACCGTGTATAAAAACATGCATAAAAACGTGTATAAAAAAGTGCATAAAAACGTGTAAAAAACGTATATAAAAATGTGTGTAAAAAACGTGTATAAAAACGTGTAAAAACGTATATAAAAAAGATAAAAATCAAAGGACTAACAGTGAAAGTCAAAGCAAACCACAGGGACCATTACTGTAACTTTTTTAAGTGAAAAAATGTCAAAGGACTAACGGTGAAAATCAACACAAACGACAGGGACCATTACTGAAACTTTTCAAAATGATAACCTGTCAACATTACGTATATTGGTAAGTATTTGAAAGTATATTACGTATGTTGAGAATAAAATAAGTATGTTACGTATATTAGGTTAATTTGAGAAAGTTTGTTACGTATATTGAGCTTTCACCCTTATTTTTAATATAATCGCCGTTCATTAAAACAAAAGGATGAAAAAGAGAGTGTGCCTCATATGTATGAATAAGACTTTGCGAAAAGTATACAAGAAACATGCACATGGTTTCTCCTTATTAGCCAAGCACATAAGATTATGATTATAGTTGTGCCTTGTTCATGTGTCTGTCAAATTGAGTGAAACCATTCACAACATACCACGTAAACAGAACTGTAAGAGTGTAAGGGTTGAAAGTAAATTCCGGTGAGAGGCTTGATCACGTTCCTGTACATGGTACCATAAGTCTATAACGTGATAGTTCCACGTGTACGTATAACGTACCTTGTGGTATAATAATCTAATGTAAATGTGTTAACATGGAATTGGAGATAGGCCGTAACATTATCTTGGAATTCATCATTCGTCCATTGGGCCATGCACGTTGTAGGTAAAGCTAGTTGTTAGGTTTCCTAAATGCATGTGGTTAAAGCTGGTTGACAAGGATACCATCAATGTTTTAAAAACCGAATTTTAAATCTGCCCCGGTTCATGATTCAACCGGTTTTTTTGTCCAAAACCGGCTTCTGATTTGGTCACCGATTTCCCATTTAATCGGTTTAACCGACAATCCTGTTTTTAAAAGATTGCATACCACACGAAAGATGTGTCTTATAGCTCCGACAATTCTCTGGGTCCAGTAGGGCATCAACTGGAATGAGCAAAAATCGAGATTCGGACTCTTAACCTTTTATCCACAAAACCTCTCTAGTGAGCCTATCAATTTTTCGAAAGTTGGTACCAACTTTAATTTTATCAATATCGATCTACGTGAGATCTACAACTTAAATACGTGAAAATATAGTATGGATAATGTATTTTTACATGAATAAGTTGAGAAATATAATTTTTTAAAGTTTACCTAGTTAACACCTTTTAAGATCGATTAATGGCCCATAATTATATACTCCGTAATAGTTATGCAATCCGTGTTTAATCAGTGTTGTTGATAGAATATTTAATTACTACTAAAAGGGAAGAAGTGAGCTCATGGGCTTGCAAGAGAGTTGATTGATACAAGTTAAATACTCCAATGATGTTTAGCACTTTGACTTGAGTTATTAAGTTGGACTTTGGAACTTGATGATGACTGGCGACCTCTAGAAAGCTGAAAGCAACTGATCGAGCACGCACGAAATTTGGCATCTTCAACATGTAAGGGAAAAAAAAAAGAAGAAACACGAAGAGTATGTATCAAACATTTAAAAAAAAAAAACAAAAAAAAAAAAACAAACGTTCTAGTTAAATTCTTCTGTATGTATTGGATGTAACATCATGTTCATCCTAGCTTACACTAGCAAGGATAGTGCTTAACCTAATATTAAACATGTTGTCTAACGATTTATCATATCGAATCATGTCACAGTCGGCTAGTATTAATGTTGAACTATGTATTCAAAATGAACTGATAATATTCGATCAATATTAATCATTAGTAATGATTATTGCATCTTAACAATTTGCATTATGTGTTACCATGATCACAATTTGATTTTTATTAATGATCACGCGTAATCCATCCATATATATGGATCTCATGAATGTGAATCTCAGTAGTTTTAAGAGATCAAGACCTGCTAAGATGCATAATAATCAAATAGTTGCAATAACATATAATACTCCGTGTGTTAATACTTACTTTGTGAACTCCTTGAGACACATATAGTGTCGAAATCTTTCCTGTCTTCTCTGTCACATCAATAATGGATGTCTATGAACTTAGTTCATTGAAGTACCCACAAATTTATAAAGAGAAAGAATTGAAGGTTTTGGTGCATGACCTAAACATATATAGAAAGAAATTAAGATTTACTTACACACCAAAAAGTGGAATAGAAACAGATATAACAAAATAACAAAGATTATACAGTATTTAATCGAAGAAAACAAACATAACAATTACAATATAAAAAGAGTTAGGATAAAAAACACAAATTTATGCCGCTTTTGACGAACAATACAAATAAGTTTTTCTTTATTATCGATCTCCTTATCTAGACGAAAAAGTTCTTCCATAAGCATCATTCGTTTTCTTATTAGATCATTTATAGATCGTGTATAGCGGCATATCAATTCGTCCATGAACTTTTTATGTTATTCTTTCATTAGTACTTCTGCTATGTTGACTAAGATTAGGGGCTAACACCCTTAGGTGCTAGGTTTATTGATGGGTAATATATGTATAGATGATCATCCTTATGTTTATTGGTTGAAGTTATTCATGATCATTTTTAATAATGACCTACTTGACCATTGTAACTAGGAGTAGAGGTGGACCAAAGCCTAGGGTTAAACTAAAGCTTAGAGGTCAATGCTATTAGTCTCATAGTTGACAATTCGAGTTGAGATTATGTAAATGCTATAACTAATAGGTTTACCAAGATAAATCACATAGATTAGTTGAAGTACTTAATGGTGATTGAGATGGTTAGCATCGTGACTATCGAGTTAACTTGTCGATATTCATAGATCTAGGTATTTGTGACCATCTAGTTGAGATTGCATAAGAAATCACAAACATGATACTCCCTCCGTCCCAAAATTATAGTCCCCTTTTTATTTTTTCGGTCTTTCTTTTACCACTTTGACCTTAAGTATTTTTTTTTGTGTTATATAATATTTGATGCAAAATATATGAATGGATTGAGTTTTTAATGTATTTTCATTTGGTATAATTTTCATCAACTATTGTATAACATAAACGAAAATATTTATAGTCAAAGTTGAAAGAGAAAGACCAAAAAAGTCAAACGGGGACTATAATTTTAGGACGGAGGTAGTAATACATTTGATCATTGCACTTGTAATTGAATCATAAAGACAACTAGGGGTGTAATTAGGTTTCATTTTCTGATTTCATATCCATCATTTATTTTGTTATTTACTTTTAATTTTTTTATCGTGTCAATCTCTCAGATTGAAAAATATGGACTATGGGTGTAATTAGGTTAGCATGTTCTTCATTATCTGATTTCATATCTATCATTTATTTTGTTATTTATTTTTAATCTTTTTTATCGTGTCAATCTATCAGATTGAAAAAATCCCTATTTATGTGTTTGTCTTTATATGTTTAGTTTTCATTTCCATTAATTCATCTTGGTTCATTTGCTCCTCGCGTACGACTCGGACTTACCAAGTCTAAACAATACATGGTCGGGACACTGCCCGTAAGTGTTATTTATTTGTTGAGACGGTTTTTATAAAGAAATATAAAGCTAGATTTTAACACATCAAATTACAACTCCTGAATTTTTAAAATACACTTACACCACAAGAAAAGGTTTCGCCACACACTTTTGCAACATTGTTTGCTCTTTTTATTCGATAAAATTCAAAACACCAACCTTACTAGTGAGTAAATTTCCTTTGCGAAAATTTGATCTTGCATCGAATTAGGGAATGTGTTCATCAGGCCTTTCTTTCCATTTGTTCCACATTCAATCCTTATTTGGATCTTAAACTATGTCATTAACATTTGAGTAGGATGGATGAGTCCAATTGAACTTAACTGCAGTTTGGATCTTAACGGTTGCGAAACATAAATCACGAAATACAATGTTTTTTTATAGTTTATGGGTGATATTGGATGAGATTATTCTTTATGTGTATATATTTAGGGGTGTTTGGTTGAAGTTAAGCAATAGAAAATGGAAAGATAATGGGTATACTAAGGAATACAATGAGTATTACCTTTGCTATTGTTGTTGCTTGGTTCCACCACCACCATCATATATATATATGAAATAAATTCAAGTAAAAAAATGAAAATGATGGTATTGATTACCTTAGTTCCCAAATTGTAGGGTAATGGTTGATTACTCACTTCTGGGTATTGATTGCATTACTTACCTCCAACCAAGCACTTTTAATCATTTCCTTTTCCATTACCCACCCCCTTAACCCCCCAACCAAGCACCCCCTTAGTTTTTTTTATTGTACATCTATTTATGCATTGCATAATGCTTTGTAATATAGAGAGATACCTAACATGTCTTGTCAACCTGACACTCTTGCAATAGGTGTTGATGATCGCGAAACACTGTCACATGGTTGCGAGTACAGTAAAATGATATTGCCACAAAATAGGTGTAAAATATGAGCATGGTGACTATGAATTATTGCGAAATTTTTAGCGATTATAATAAATATTGAGTATTTTCAATTACATTCGATCTAACGATATTACAATTGTAAAGTTTACATTTGTTTATACATTTTTTGAATATACTCAATAAAATAAGTGTTAAAGTATATATATCAAAAAGTGATTCTACCTAGTCCAAAGAAAGAATAATCTGCTCTTCTTCAATGCTCCAGAAAATGGGACCATGATAATTGTTAAGAGCGATGTCGTAGCCTCTCCTCTTCTGCGATATTAACATATTTGTTTGCACACACACTCTCTTCAAACTTTTTTATATAGCAAATGTAGCTGCTTTCAATCTTTAAATCTCTCTCAATATCTTCGTATAAGAAAATTTGACGAGCTAAAAAAATATGTTCACCAAAACTTATTGTGTCTAACAACACCCTTCACCATGTAAATTATAAAATTCGTCATATATCCAAGAAAATGTCCGTTCATTTAATTAAAAAATAAAAATAATGGGTTAGTAGAATGTTGGATGGATTGCTTAAAAATGTCATTTCATATAAAAATAATAACCTCAAAATATATTAAAAATAAGTTTGTCAAATTTATCTCATTCACATCCCATCCCATCTCATTGAATAACTCTTCCTAAATGTCATGCATGTTAGGTTCTTGTAAAAACCGAGGTTTCTACGATTAATTGTGAAGTATTATGATATTGGAACTAAATCCTCTATGAATCGTCCTGCCTTTTACGTCCCCCCCAAAGAAAAGAAAAAAGTGGACTTCTAAGCCGTAATGTCACGTTAGTTAAGTTTGTCAACTGACGAATTTTTGTAAACTATAGATTAAAAAGTTTTTCAAAAAAATCAAATATATAGACAAACATTGATTATTTGTAACACCCCAAAATACCGCAACGGAAGATTGTGTCACTGGGGTGCTACTTCATAATACAAAGTACAAGTTATAGAAAACAACCTCTAAATGAGACGTTTTGAAAAGTTACCATTCGATTAATGAAATCAGAGTTACAAACAATGAGGTTCCAACGTATAATACATAAATTTTTACAAATTTTTTCGAATGGTAAATGATAAAAGCGTAAGTCTTCAAAATATGTCGTGCGACTCTATGCTTCAAACTCTAGCTATCGCCTTATAACCTGAGATAAACATGCTAAAAAGTGTCAACACAATGGTTGGTGAGTTCATAGAGTTTATTTAACATGTCCTTTAAAGAATGTTCACACAACAAATGCATTGTAAATCCACTCAATTCCAAGTTCCGCCCATACAAAACTTGTAACCAGTGTGTTTACAACCCACTGCTAAAATATAGTATGTCAATCATGTATGCATGTATCATAGTAGTAAAAATTATAAATGTAACCACAAGGGTCTTCAAACAACTTATTTGGGATGTATCTATTTTAATAGCCTTCCAACAACTTAATTTGGAGCCACTAAATTAATGGTCATCCAACAACTTAATTTGGAGCCACTAAATTGCACGTACTAGGAGCCTCTTCCCAAGGATTAATGGTCATCCAACAACTTAATTTGGAGACACTAAGTTGAATAACGCAATTAAGTATAATGCACTCAAGAATAACGCATATAAGTTTAACACAATCATGTATAACGCAATCAAGTACAATGCAATCATATATAATGAAATCACGTATAATACAATAAAGTATAATGTTTTGAGTATTTGTAAAAGTAAAGGCAAGTAGTTGAGCATGTATCTCCCCAAAAGAGTTAACAAAATAATTAAATGAGTAAAAGTGGGGCTACGAACTCACGGAAATCCTTAAAAGTTTAAAGTACTTATGAAAGTAAATGAAAATAGTTGATCATGTATCTCCCCCAAAGATGTTTGTAAAATTAGTAAAGTAAAACTAGGGCTATAAACTCACTTTCAACTAATGATATCAAAACGTATAACGGAATTGATGGATAAGCTTGAAAGTGTCTGCGCGTAACCTAGAATATAATGTCGTGCCTTAGGTTTTGAATAACGATGCGAAAGTATAAACAAGCCTATGTACGTCTATATATTGATCATGATGTAGTACTTGATAGTTTCGTGTATGTTTGTTTATGAAACGTCTTTTGTTTGTATATCTCGTACTACCGTTCGGGCCATCATAATCCAGAGGTCATGCAAGAATGTTCGAGGAGCCAGGACACTTTAATTCATCAATCCACAACTCGTGGATGGTTTTACTCTAATGAAGCCCTCACATGAAGTTCCCTAGTGTTGTAGTATTCGATATGTAAAACATATGTTTTGCTCGTTTGATTATTTTACATATAAGTTAAGTGGTTACAAAATATGTTTGGTCATAATCCGCAAGTGAGTTTTAAATGTTTAGTAAGTGTGTAAAGCTTCATGGTTTATCGAGGGAGTAGATCCAAATTGTATTGTATACGTTTTGGTTTGTCAAGGCTAAGGCCTTGGGTTTATGGTCTCGGCTACCATGGCCTTGAAACCTCATCCTTGGCCTTAGCCGCGGCTGTGGTCTTGGTCTAAGGCCTTTAGGCCATATGGTTTCACCTTAGTTGCGACAAAGTGTATAGCCGTTTGGCTATACATAGGCTATTAAGATTTTCAAAGAATATATCCTTTGTTACGCATTTTTAGGCTGAGTTTTTTAATGCGGTAGATGGAAATCATCATTCTGGACAACTTTCGTTTTTTAACTTTTTGATAAAACGGACCAGAACTGCCTCTAAAATTTACTCGGATTCGTTAACAGCAAGCTTTTGGCAGTTTTTAGTTTCTAGGTTTCTTTAACTTCTTTTTATCGTAACTTTACTCGAGTACTCGTTTCAAGTGATTCAAATTGCTACGTTTTCATTTTAACCTTATCTACAATAATATATAAAGTATAAAATCTAGATGTGCTCGGTTTTGTGGAAATTTTGTACATACGTTCACTAGTTTACGAGTTTTTAACATAATATAACATACAAAAGGTTTTAGCTTATTTTTATGACTTAGTACATCATGAATCAATATAAAGAGCGTATATAACATATAAAGATTATGAAAACAAGGAAGCATAACGTGCTTAAGTCTTAAAAATTTTGGCCTTAATGAAAAGGGAAATCATGAACTAGGACAAGATCTAAACCTTTCAATCGAAAACCCTAGCTTCCAATCCTTCACCACAACTCTTGCTAACCCTTGATAACCTTGATATGGAACATGTAGAAAACTTATTTATTCTGCCCCTAGATCACCGTGTATCTCCTAATCCAACCATGTAATTACCAAATAAACACTAGATTCATGTAGATAATAACTAGGCCTCCATCTTCTATGTATAACTTGGAATTTGGAAATCAAATGAAGAGTGTTTGGTGTTTGTGATGATATGAACGACCAAGAGAGGGGAGGAGGATATTTATAGAGCCTTTAGGAGGTTAGTTACACTAAGGTGTGGTCTATAATGAACCACATGATGTATACTTGGTTGATTTTTAGCCTTTAGGACTTTTTATGGCTCCTAATGTAACACATGATGCTCTAAATGTTTCATGGCTCTCACCAAGCCACAAAGGCCATGGTGGTACACCATATACATGTTAAATATAAGTGGTAGGGACTAGGTGGATGAATCTTGGCCTTATATAATTTACGGAGTGAGTTTTGGTCCTGTTAATCGCTAACAAAGAAGTCGTAAAGTCACGAAACTTAAAACCGGGTATCCTAAAAATATGAAACTTATAAATATGTTAAAACATATCAATATACTCTATAATAGCATTTTAAATGAGTGATAAGTTTTATCAGGATGCTTAAAGTCATAAAAACCTAAAACCATAGGCTTAAAATGTGTAAAAAGCGTAAAACGCAAAACCGGGAAACGTTAAATTCCAAAACTTATGAAATTGTCGTATGATGTGAAAAAAATGATATTTCTCTTGTTTGTAATGTTGTAGGGACATATCATGATGCATAAATGTCGTTTAAACCTAAACGTAAATCTGAGACACAATTTCGTAAAATTTGCAAAAATGACCCGACGAGTGTCAAATTCTCGGGTTATCACTAAAATAGGTTAAATTATGAGAATGTGAAATAAAAATTTTAGAAGTGAATAGTAAAAATGAATAGTACCCTAAAAATGTGAATTGTTACAGTACCTACCCCTTAAGGGAACTTCGTCCCGAAGTTCTGTGGATGTTAACTACTTACGGTGTGTATAGTCTAAGTGATTACGTCAAAGCTCATGTATTTTGGTTTCTTATCCATTTAGGTACGTTCTTGTGACTATCGTGACTATTGTTCGCTCTATAGACGTACTCTCTTATGGCTAGGTTTGATGAGGCAAACTTTCCCATACTCGAGCATAACCCTCAAAAGACCTTTAGGTAACCGATTTTTACTTAATCCCACAACTCATCAAACAAGAACTGTCATGTGATTAGGCTAAATCGGTTTGAGTAACAACTTGATTCTAGCTTAATCTTCGCAACTCATCAAACAAGAACTGTCACTTAGATCAAGCTGGGAAACAAGTGGTTTTGAGGAGATCTTTCGAAAATTTGGCTCAATTATGGAATTGCTTACACATATGAGACTACTACTCCGTTCATTGTATGATTCTTCCTGCATTAGACATAGGTGATCAGGCTATTTATAATTTAGGAGTATCAATGCTATGCTCAGATTAATCGACTCGTATGATGTTCGGTGTTTCGATCAATTCATAGAAATCTCTCTTATGTGCTAAAATTACGAAAAAGTCTAAAGTGTTCAAGGCGATAGGGAGGAAGGTCTCAACGTATATAGTAGTTATAGTCTAGGCTCTAAATGCAACCTATTTCTCTATAACCATGGCTCTGATACCAATCTGTAACACCCCGAAATACCGCAGCGGAAGATTGTGTCACTAGGGTGATACTTCATAATACAAAGTGAAAGTTATAGAAAACAACCTCTAAATGAGACATTTTAAAAAGTTACCATTCGATTAATGAAATCAGAGTTACAAACAATGAGGTTCCAAAGTATAATACATAAGGGTTTACAAAATGTTTCGAATGGTAAATGATAAAAGGGTAAGTCTTCGAAATATGTCGTGTGGCTCTATGCTTCAAACTCTAGCTATCGCCTTATGACCTGTGATAAACATGCTAAAAGGTGTCAACACAATGGTTGATGATTTCATAGATTTTGTTAACATGTAAGCCTTTAAAGAATGTTCACACAACAAAGGCATTGTAAATCCACTCAGTTCCAAGTTCCACCCATACAAAACTTGCAACCTATGTGTTTACAACCTACTGCTAAAATATAGTATGTCAATCATGTATGCATGTATCATAGTAGTAAAAAGCATACTTGTCAGGATCCCGATCCTGATCTTAGGATCTTACGATTTTACGATTCTACAAAGCAAAAACGATCCGGATCCTGCGTAGGATCTTAAAAAGCTTAAGATCTTACAGGATCCCGATCTTGACCGTAGGATCTTAAAATCTAATCCGATCCGATCTTACGTTTCTCAAACCGCAAACTAAAAAACCACAAAGTTATGGGTTATCTTTTAATAGAATTAAGAAAACACATGTCTTAAACATTCAATATTCATAATTTAAAACAATGTTTACATAAAACATTCATATAATTTTTTATTTATGATATATAATAATTTGTAGATTTGAATAATATTACAAAGACTATTAAAAAATGACGTTGTAGTAAGATCTTAGGATCTCGATCCGATCTTTCGATCACGATCTTACAAAGACGAAAACGATCCTAAGTAGGATCCCAATCTTAAAAACCTTAGTAAAAAGTATAAATGTCACCACAAGGGTCTTCCAACAACTTAATTTGGGATGTATCTAATTTAATAGCCTTCCAACAACTTAATTTGGAGCCATTGAATTGCACGTATCGAGCCTCTACCCAAAGATTAATGGTCATCCAACAACTTAATTTGGAGCCACTAAGTTGAATAACGCAATTAAGTATAATGCACTCAAGAATAACACATATAAGTTTAACACAATCATGTATAACGCAATCAAGTATAATGCAATCATGTATAATGCAATCAAGTATAATGTTTTGAGTATTTGTAAAATTAAAAGCAAGTAGTTGAGCATGTATCTCCCCCAAAGAGTTAATAAAATAATTAAATGAGTAAAAGTGGGGCTACGAACTCACGGTAATCCTTAAAATTTTAGAGTAATTGTAAAAGTAAATGAAAATAGTTGAGCATGTATCTCCCCCAAAGATGTTTGTAAAATTAGTAAAGTAAAACTGAGGCTATAAACTCACCTTGAACTAATGATATCAAAACGTATAACGAAATGATGGATAAGCCTGAAAGTCTCTACGCGTAACCTAGAATATAATGTCGTGTCTTAGGTTTGGAATAACGATGCGAAAGTATAAACAAGCCTATGTACGTCTATATATTGATCATGATGTAGTACTTGGTAGTTTCATGTATGTTTGTTTATGCAACGGTTTTTGTTTGTATATCTCGTACTACCGTTCGGTCCATCATAATCCAGATGACATGCAGTAAATGTTCAAGGAGCAAAGACACTTTAATTCGTCAATCCACAACTCGTCGATGGTTTTACTCTAATAAACCCCTCACATGAAGTTCCCTAGTGTTGTAGTATTCGACATGGAAAACATATGTTTTGCTCATTTGATCATTTTACATATAAGTTAAGTGGTTACAAAATATGCTTGGTTATAATCCGAAAGTGAGTTTTAAATGTCTAGTAAGTGTGTAAAGTTTCATGGTTTATCGAGGGAGTAGATCCAAATTGTATTGTATACGTTTTGGTTTGCCAAGGCTAAGGCCTTTGGTTTATGGTCTCGGCTACCATGGCCTTGAAACCTCAGCCTTGGTCTTAGGCGCGGCTGTGGTCTTGGTCTAAGGCCTTTAGGCCATATGGTTTACCATAGTTGTGACAAAGTGTATAGCCGTTTGGCTATACATAGGTTGTTAAGTTTTCAAAGAATATAGCCTGTGTTATGCACTTATAAGCCGAGTTATCTACACGATAGATAGAAACGTCGTTCCGGACAACTTTCGTGTTTTAACTTTTTGATGAAACGGACCAGAACAGCCTCAAAAATTTACTCAGATTTGTTAACAGCAAGCTTTTGGCAATATTTAGTGTCTCGGTTTCGTTAACTTCTTTTTATCGTAACTTTTGACTCGTGTACTCGTTTCGAGTGATTCAAATTGCTACATTTTCATTTTAAGATTGTCTACGATAATATGTAAAGTGTTAATACAAATAATTCGTAAAAACATTTATTTATATTTTACGATCTTCTAATGTTTTGTCGATAACAAACGTAAAATCATTTTAACGAAACAAATAAAATACGTAAATGGTTTGAGCTAATAGTTTTCTAACACACTTACGTTTTCACATAAAATACTAAAACAAGTATAAGTGATTTTATGATTTAGTAATACATTTGTACAACAACTAGTGTCTAAATATTGGGCAAATATATACATAACTAGTATATATTATAATGGGTAATACAATTGGGTAGAAACTCAAGTATTTGACCCATTGACCAAATACATTGAATGTAGTTGGGTATAACCCAAAGTCCATGACCCATACCCATAGAGCTTGACCATTACCCATTGCATGACATCATGCTTATATCATATATGGATGATATCCATGACACATGGTTTTAATCCATGAACCATGGACTAGATGCATTGCATCTTGGAGATACATTGTATCTAGTTGGATACCCATGATCCATAACCCATGACCCATGACCCAAAACCCATGGGCAAAGGGGAGCGTCCCACGGATCCCCAGTATTACACTGGACGGATCCCTCAAGTGAGGGATCCGTGGGATCCGTGGAACAGTAGCTATTTTCTCTTTATAAATAGTGAGCCATTTCTTCATTGTTTCTTACCTCTTTCTCACATATTTTCTCTTTGAGTTATAAACTCTCTAACCTCAGATCCAAGTGATCTATGTATGTAGTTTTGTTTTCGTGTGATTCTCTTGGTTCCTCTTAAAGGCGAGATCACCATCTTTTGAAGACGAGCAAGCTCAAGTCCATGAGTTGCCATGCTTCGTTATCATCAAGACTACTGAGGTTCTCTTGTTGATAGTTCTTTTCTTTCTCATAAGAAGTGTAGTGTTGAAGACATTAGTGAAAGATGTCTAAAAGAGTCAAGACGAAGACATTAGTGAAGGGTGTCGATCGTCCGTATTGAAAACACTAGTGAAGGGTGCTTGGAAGTCAAGGCTAAAGGCATTAGTGAAAGGTGCCTTGAAGATTGAGTCAAAGGCATTAGTGAAAGGTGCCTAAGGTGTACATTCGATATGGTGTGACTCGATGTACAAGATAGATTAGTATTGAGTCAAAGGATATTGATATCCTTGTTGATGTTGTGAAAAGGAGTAGATCTCCTTTGGGGTTAAGTGTTTTGTAGTGTTTGGGTAGTAGTTCCTCCATTGTAATGGAACTCGGTATTTAGCCTAGTACCGGATAAAAGGTAGGCTACGTTGTGATAGGTTTGGTTCTACCTCGTGGAAGAACCCGGTATCTAGCCTTGTACCGGATAAGGAGTTGGTGTCGTGTAGTGTTTACGAACTCTCGAGTAGGTGACTCGGGGAGTGGAGTAGGACAAGGAAGGTGTCCTTGTAGCTGAACCACTATAAATACTCGCGTTGTGGTTTTGTGCTTCTTACTCCTTATCTTTTCATTACATACTTATATATGCTTGTCTATCAACATCCAACACACATGTTTAATAGATTGACATAAGTCGATCTAAATAGTTTAAAACCAAGTTTTAATCGGTAAAACTATTCAACCCCCCTTCTAGTTTTCTACAATTGGCATCAGAGCTACGTTACCAAGTTTCTTAAAGTATATTGTACTTTAAAAACTTGATACGATCCGTGTTTAATTGAAAACTACAAAGAAGGTCTTTTACAAAAAAAAATAAACACCATGTTTTTAAAACACCTTGTTTGGATGTTGATTAGATAACAACATTTTTTTTCTATTTATTTAATTGCACTAACCTTCTTTGTCATGTTTCTTAGTTAAAGCTCATACCTACCAAGCCATAGGAATTGCTTGATAACAAGACTACCTTCCCTAAGAAGGTATCTTAAACACGAAGGAACCGGAATTGTCTTCTGACATTTGTTGTGTCATTTGTAAAGACATTCCTAAGTGCTTTAGAGGTATGATTTTCCGCTTATCTCTAAATAACATTAGCTTAATAAATAAGTATGCTTATATAGGAATTTATATGATTATCTTTTGTGCATATTCATATATTACACGTAGCTTCGTTAGGAAGCTTTTTCTCGCATACGTGTTACTCTTTCGTCTAAAGTCGAGGTTTATAAAATTAGTGTTTTAATTCATTTAATCTTTCTAATAATAAAACAAAACAAAAATCTCAAAAATTCCTCCTTCCCCATAAAACCCCCTCCGACGTCCACTCCACCAAATCCTCATTTTTTTTTCAAATCTTCCACTTTCAAAAATTACCTCTCATTCAAAACTTCATCTTCCTCTTCATCTCATCTCATCTCAAACCAAAACCAAGAAGGTTCTTTATCAACATGGTTTACGTCGCCCTCGTACTCATCGCCCTAACACTCGCTCTCGTGTTTCCTATGATGAAGTTCTCATATGGAGACATATACTTTATGTTGTTAATCTACATTGGTGTTATATACCCAATCCTATGTATCGTTTTTAGCATTGAAATAAAATATTACTAATGTTCTAGTTTATCTAGTTAATTTCTCATAATATGTTTGTCATTTCTTTTGCTTTATATCTTTCGTATTTTTGGGGTCTTGAGATACATTTGAAACCGAAGATGCATGCTATCGTAAAAATTGGCTAAAGTACATACCTCTGTATAAACATATAAGATGTAATAATCCTTTTTTCATCAAAACCTTTTCTGTCACTACAGATCCACGGATCTTTGTAGGTATGCTAGACGGATCCCTACTCTAAGGGAACCATGAGAACCGCTTTTCTGAAAAACAATTTTTCATGCAAATATAAAAACCTTTTTCTTCCTAAAAGAAATGTTCCACTAGATTGTCAAGCATTAAGTGAGTTAATTATCATTGTTAATAATCATCTTGTAAAAACATTAGGCAATCATTGCTTTGCCTGTAATACGTCACATCCTATTAACTCTTCCTTTCTATAGGTCTCGCTATGTCGCATGAGTATGAGTTTGATTTTTCACTCACTAGCGTCTACACCCCTAACATCTCTCTTGCGCCCAACACACCTGGTAATCATGTCTGTGTGTTCAATAATCTCAAAACCCGTCACTTCCATGAAGGACGTATTGTGGACACTCCTCTACAATACGAAGAAGGCATCAATACCTCCTTCCGAACCATAGGACTAGAATGTCTTCTCAAAATTAACGAGAAAATATGTCCAAGGTTTGTATTGGAATTCTTCCGTAAAGTTGAACTCGTTCGTAACGAGGATCGCTTTCTATCTCTTTGGTTTTGGATCAAAAACCAAAAGTTTGTTTTAACCCTTGGGAAATTTGCTCACATCATCCGAATTCCAAATCATGGACAATGTGCTTTCACTGAAGATTGGTCTCTTGATTCTCTCTTCAACTTTCGTGATGAAAATAGTCCATATTGTTCACACATACCTTCCCCGCAAGACTTGACTCGCATGATATGCAAACCTCGACCCTATTACTCCGATCCAAACATTATCTATACACGGGATATCCGAGAAAAGTACAAAGCTCTCACACTCATCCTACGTGAAAATGTTTGGAGTCTTAGGGGAAATCGAGAAATCCTTCTCGCTTGTTGTGCTCACATAATGTATTGTTTGCTAACACAACAACCATACAATCTCGCCTACTTCTTCGCAAGACGAATTGTAAATCTTCAAGGATCGAAGAACAAACTAATCCCTTATGGAATGTTCTTGACACGCCTTTATCATCACATCATGTACTTCCACCCTCAATTTCAAAGTCCGTTGTACATATTTGTGAACAAGATGATGGAACCTCTAAACACATCTCTCATGAAGACTTTCTTCATCCCTGAGTCGGGGAACACTCATCAACCATTTGATGATCAATCTAGCGAAAACGCTCAAGGAACTTAGTTTTCTTTAAAAATAGGGTCAATCCTTAGTATTCCTGTTCTATCAATGTAATGTATTTTTTTCATGAAATAAAACATTTAACTTTTGATATCTCCACTACATTAGTGTTAGAGCTTCTTGGAAAACACTAACTTTGAAATATGATGCCTTGTGCAACCCTTGCATACCTTTTGTAAAGGTTCTGTTTAGCAGAGAAACGGATCCCAAAGTTTGTGCTAGACGGATCCCTACTTCTAGGGAACCGTGGGATCCGGCAAACAGAAATGCAATTGAAATCATGTTATTTCAAAATATATCTTTAGATCACTTCACACTAAGCTAGACATAGTGTCTTAGGACAAATTAAATCCTTATCAAAGCTGAGTAAAAGTTTCATACTCACACATAACTCACTTAGATCACACTCAAAGCACTTGTAGATCTATCGTCTCATCAAAACTCATTACTCTTTCGATCTTGTACTCACACATGATCCCTCACATACTAATACATCTAGCTTTAGAAATGTTTCAATTTTGGCAAATTGATCATAGTCATCCTTACCTCAAAATAGATCGAAATGGGTCAAATTCTAGTATTTCCATCTTAAAGCTTTTAGGATATCCTCCAAAAGATTATCTTAAGTTACTATCTGGTCTCTAGGATCATTTAGCTCCATTTGACACTCTCAAATCTTTAGTGTCATCTTTGGTCATTCATTGGTACTCATTAAAAGTTCCAAATCTCTTCCATAAAAGGCAATCATCAGCTACATCACTCATTGCCCTTGAACATTTAAGTACCCTTTTCATTTAAGATACTTAAGAGGACTGAAACACTCAAGATGATATAGGCTTTAGACCTTAGAAACATCATTTTTACCCTTTCCTAGCTGCTTTGAGACGGATCCCTAGGATTAGCCCAGATGGATCCTTAATTGGAGGGAACCGTGGGATCCGTATGACAGATTCATGTAAACTGTAGCTAAAACAATCATTTCAAGCTCATATTGCTAACTTGAACACTCCATCTCATCTTAATTAAGCTCCTAGATCAATACAACTCTGAAGTTGACTCTTGCGCATGCTAATCATCACATTCCAAGGAATCTTAGTGGCTCAAGTCTTGAATGCACTTGTCAAATCCCTTGCTTTATAAACCACATTGTTAGGACTCCTAAAGTCATCATCTTCATCTTCATTTTCAGCACTTAGAAATCTTTACAAGCTTCTTTGAATCATCTCATCATGAGAAAAGCTCCAAGTGGCAACTCATCTACCAAAGGACCACCCAAGAAAATTGCTCATGTTGTACACGAAATTTCTTCAACCGAATCATCTCCGGTTAAATCCACAAATGCTAGGATTTCTCCTCCACCAACTCAACCATTCAAACCAATCCCTAAAAGGATAGTTCCCACTAAACTACCAATGCCAAACAAGCCAAAAAATCCTATTTCCACTAAACCATCACCATTGTTGCCTAAAGCCCTATCATTCACCACTCCACATTCATCACCTCACCTCTTCAATCTAGAGGACTTGCCTCCTACGCCATCTCATCTTCCACGACCGGCAACATTCTCCTCATTAGGAGGAATAATGGAACAAAATCAAGGTGTTGAATCAACACTAGCTACGGCTTCCTTTTCGCCGTCACCATCAAATAATCCCATTTGGATTATGAGAAATTATCAAAGTCAACCACCCGACCACATGGAAGTTGACACCTCTCTACCACCACCATCATTCTTGGTCGGGCCATCTTCAAATGCGCCTCCACCAATCCCTCCATCGTTTGAGGCTCCTCAACCCGCTTCACTTGATCCTTCACATCAAGCAATTTCCTTTCTTCCATCACCACTACTTAGCCATGACAAAGATTGCTATCATTGTCAACATGTTGAAAGTTTGATACATGAAGTACGGGAATATCAACATTTCATGTTTTATCATCTCCTCGAACGTTTTGACGAGATTAAACCTAAACAAACTTGAGCTAGAGGATTTTTAGTGGTGTCTTAGTATCAAGCGTGACTTAGATAGTCTAGTAACTCAAAGTCATGTATCGTTCATTTTCTTAGTTTTTGGAGTCATGTATATCATATCTCTAGTTTTATTAAATGAAATTACATGATATTTGCTATATTTATGAGTATATGATTATTGGTATAATTCATATCTCACTTTGATGCCAACTTTTTCTTGGTACATGACATTTTCTGTATCCTAGTTACAGATAGACGGATCCCTCCAAGGAGGGAACCGTAGGATCCATGCAACAGAAGACTAATTTTCTACTAACTCAAGTCTTATTTGCAGAAAATTATGCATTATATACTTGTCTTCTAACCTTTGTTTTGTAGATTTTCAATTTACACGTGAAGACTTTGACACCTTAAGGTAGGGGGAGCTTTGTGTCAAAGAAATACATTGCAAAATCACTTTCAATATTAGGATTAAATTTTATGGCGTCCCTTTGCAAAGTTGCAATCATAAAGGGGGAGCATATTCGTCACTTAGATGAAATCTTTTGCAAGCTTAATTGCAAATGAACCAGCTTAGTTTTATTTACTTGACGCCCTCACAAAGGGATGGACTCGTCAAGGGGGAGTTAAGACAAGAACTCTTCCCGTCACTTGCTCTCTATTTTTTTCTTTCACGTGTTTTTCTTAAAACACTGTGTTAGTTCCTTTCCAAAGCTCTTTTTGTTTCGACAAAAAGGGGGAGAAGAAGCAAAAACTACAAATTCAAACTTTTACAAATTTTAGTTTTTCCTTAAAATAAGTTTATGTTTTGTCATCAATAAAAAGGGGGAGATTGTTAATGCAAATAAGCCGTAAAAACGTTTATTTATATTTTACGATCTTCTAATGTTTTGTCGATAACAAACGTAAAATCATTTTAACAAAACAAATAAAATACATAAATGGTTTGAGCTAATAGTTTTCTAACACACTTACGTTTTCACATAAAACACAAAAACAAGTATAAGTAATTTTATGATTTAGTAATACATATGTACAACAACTAGTGTCTACACATTGGGCAAATATATACATAACTAGTATATATTATAATGGGTAATACAATTGGGTAGAAACTTAAGTATTTGACCCATTGACCAAATACATTGAATGTAGTTGGGTACAACCCAAAGTCCATGACCCATACCCATGGAGCTTGACCCATAACCCATTGCATGACATCATGCTTATGTCATATATGGATGATATCCATGACACATGGTTTTAATCCATGGCTCATAGTTTTAATCCATGAACCATGGACTAGATGCATTGCATCTTGGAGATACATTGTGTTGAGATATGAAAGTCAAAGTACTGAAGAAGTCAAAGTGCTGGAGATTCAAAGTACTGCTAAGTGAAAGTCAAAGTACTACTGTCGAAGTCAAAGTACCCTCTTGCATATTTTCTCTTTGAGTTATAAACTCTCTAACCCCAGAACAAGTGCTATATTAGTTTATGGAAAGCTTTGTTATTCTAGAATATTCTTTGTTTAGATCACCACTTGTCGTACAAGGTTACAAATGCTTGTAAACCGACTAATGAGGTTATCTCTTGTTGATAGCCTATAAAAGGACCCCTAGATTGAAGACATTAGTGAAACGAACGTCGTGCATTATTAGAGTTTTAGAGAGTTCGATATTAGTGTTTTAGAGTTGTTTAAGAAGTCAGTCATAACAAGGCATTCAGAGTTAGCGGTGCCTTAAGATAGAGTCAAATCATTAGTGAAAGTGCCTAAAGTGTACATTCTTCTTAGCTTTGTTAAGTAAATTCGCATACTTGATGTTGTTATAAGGATGGACTCTTTTTAGGGGTTAGCTCTAGTTCCTCCATTGTTACTCGGTATAACTTAGGAGCGGCGTTGTGATCCGAGGTTTGGTTCTACCTTGGAAGAACCGGTATCTAACAAGCTATATAAGTTAGGAAATGTTGGTTAAAGTACATCGATCCATACAGGAGTTGGTATCGAGCTTGTAGTGTTTGAAACTCTTGAGTAGGTGACTCGGGAAGTGGAGTAGGGCAAGGAAGGTGTCCTTAAAACCTAGTTAACAAGCAAAACCACTATAAAGATGTCGAAGCGTTGGGTTTTTCTTCACCCCATCCATCACCTCACTAAGAATACCAATTATTAAGAAGGAGACATACGACCTATGGAGCATGAAGATGAGGCAAGACCAATTGCTATTACCCCACCAGTTTTGCACTATGGAATGTAATTGTCAATGGTAATGAAGTAGTTCCGAACTTGAGATGATCCGTGTTTAATTGAACAACCTAAACCACCTAAAGCGTCTTACAAGCAACACCATGTTTTTAAGAAATCAGATTTTGATTAGATGCATTTTCTCAATACTAATGTTGTTCTGCTCATACCTACCAGATTGGATTTCATAAACACTACTCAAGTTCCATGATGCTAAAGATGCAAAGCAACTCGGGCTGCTCTCAAGAAAGAGTTAGAGGTTTGGAGGTAATGATGCTTCCAAGAAGATGCAGAAATCAGTCCTTGAAACAGCAGTTTGAAACATTCAGTTGGAGAAAGAGAAGGCCTTGATGTGCCTCCATGACTAAGATTCCAATAATCTTCTCAGATGCTGGAGCTTTCTAGATTACATATAGCAGAGGCTTCGACTCTTTGAAGATGGATTTCTAAATCCTAACAAGTTCTCCCCATAAGGAGGTCACCTGCAAAAATACATACAAACGATATTACATAAGCATTGTTCTTGGATTACTTATTAAAGTTCTTTGCTCTGATCGAGGAATTCTTCATTACATGGTTTGGATGTTATGGACTTTGATGATCTTTACAATCATCTGAAGGTATATGAGCCGCTTTGAGATGAATGGCCAAACTAGTTCAAAATCTCACATTGCCTTTGTGGTGTTGGTCATCTGAATGTGATGTTGACTTTTGGACCAGACATGCTCACATTCTAAAAGATCATGATTTCTTCTTACTCGAGTAGCGGAAGCTTTAGTTGATTCAAAGTATCTGTGCCTACTCTACCCCACCTTTGCTCAACAAGCCTCACCAACAAATACCATCCACTCAGATGAAGTCTTATGCTCATTCTTTGCACAACAAGCTACTCTACATGTTACTTATGAAGAAGATCTATCACAGATTGAAGAAGATGCTCTTGAAGAAATTGATATCGGTGGCAACGGTTGCTATGATCAAACTGCTAGGATCAGGTATAAGTTCATGAAGAAGACAAAAGGGTGAGGCATTGACTCTCAAAACCAAAACAGGGAATCACTTTTGAGTAAATCCAAGGTTGAATAGAGCTTCACGATTGATCAAAAGAGACATTTTGCAAGGGAATGCAGGTTTGCTAAATATCAAGCAAACAGATGACTGAAACCACGAAGGTTTTAATGAGCTAAATCAATTATCAATCATAAACACCTATTTGAAACAAAAGCTTTGGTTGCTCAAGAGAATCAGTGGAAGAGTTTGATTGGAGCACAACGGTTTTCAAAGGTATCCGTCAGGAACCTGGACATGCTGCTTTTGAATCCAGAGATGGTTTAGGAAGCTTTGATTGGAGCATGGAGAGTTGATCTATTGGATAGATCATGTTCACCCACCGAGAGCTTGTTTGATGTTGGTAGCCACTTCACCAAATTCACCCCTATATCTGAGGTATGCTCTAAGTGTCATAATTTTTATCAAAAAGTGCTAAATGATTATGTTATTGAAAGAGATAATTATCAAAGGGCTAGGTCTAGGTAGCATATTTGGTTATCAAATTACTTTGGAGAGTCTATGGAGAGTCTCCTTCTTCAAAATCAATAATCTCTAAGATGAAAATCGATAGATAATGGCGGTTCCCGGGAAGAAAAGTATGAAACAAGTCCAGGATTATCGTTAAGAGGAACTTGAGTAGTTTGAATGGAAGTTAAATTGTAAGTGCGGTCGTCCTTTGGGTCCAAATGACGTCTTGTCTTCAATACCGTTACCTTGGTAACCAGGTAGCATATGAATTGAACCGGTTTACGCCTAAGGTTGAATTATTGGAGGGCTATTTGTCGCATTGGGGACAATTGGTCTTTTCATGTTAGTTATGCTTGAAAAACGAGAAGAGCCTTACATAACTAGAACCTCGTACTAGGTTTTAGTCCGCACTCTTCCCATATCTCATTTTTCTCCTTTTTAATAACATAGAAAACTTCTACACTATCTAGTGGATCGGATGTCCAATGTAGATTTTGGAGGATCATGGGAACAACTAGTGATGACCTGAACCTTATCATCCTTATATCACCATACATAAAGAACATTTGGTTGGTCTATTTGGTAATGATTGGAATCAATTAGTGAAACACCATTCCTGAAATATAAGAAACTTGTGACAAAGGTTATCAAAGCATTTTGTCCCTCATCCCACCAATTGTTTTGTAGTTTTCAACCTCTTAGACCATATGTTTCTCGTTTTTGGAGTAGACAACCTAGAGTTTAGGAAAAAGCTTATTGGTCAATCTAGGTTCGAAACCCCAAAAGAAACTGTTGAAAAACCTAAGGATGATGATGTTTCAAAAGTCAAGCAGTAGATGCTCCCCCTTCAACATGTGCATGGAAAATTTGAAAGTTTGGCTACATGTGGGAAGGCAGCTTGTACATCCTTATAGGAAAACCTTTTCAACCGAATTATCTGTTTAAACCAATTTGGGATCACAAATTTTCCCCGGTCACAATTATCAGTTTTAATCATTCACCTAGAAGACAGAATAGTTTTGGTCATATACATAGAGGAGGCAATTTTGGGAGTTTGGGTCAAAATTGTGTTTTGATTTGATTTTCAGACTTCCTGATCATTTGATTAAGCACTGCATGATTATCTTTCACTGAAATACCTAATTGTATGATTCCCAAAGAACCAAATCATTCTCCCCTCAATCAATGACATAGGTTGTTGACCTAGAGAGATAGATGTTTTGACAAAACCAGTCTCGAATCATTCACATAGGGTTAACCATAGCAACTTTTCACAAGACTATAGGTACCCTCACCAGAGAAGACCTTTTTTAAAACCTCCAGTACCTTCAAATACTTTTCGAAAAACTCAAGCAGTACCTTCTCAAAGTACTGCTAGATTTTCAAACAATCAAGGTACCGTAAACACTTTTGTTAGGAGTTGGAAATTCCATAGTGAAGTGTCGGTCACCCCAAATATAATTTAGCATAAGTTAGCTCGTAGTCATATCGTTAGTTTTCAGTTTATTAGTTAATTATTAGTTAGTTTGTAGCGTAGTTTAGTGTAGTGTAACACCGTGGAGGAAGGACGGGTCTTTACCCACTGTATACCTGATCCACAGGCCGATAGGAGGTCGTTATGTTTGTAAGTATAAATACCCCTTCCATCCATGGAAGGGGTGGAGCTTTTCTTTAATCTAACCTTGCATTTTGTGAAGCAAGTCTCTATCAAGAAACTCCCTCTCTCTACTTTCTCTCTCGAAAATGTCTAACATGTATTTTGAATCATGCAAGACCAAAATCATGACTAAACAATGACAATATTTCGATCCTGACAAATGGTCACGAGAGGTTTTGTGTTTTGATGATTTATATTTTTGTATTATGCTTTTTGAAGTTGTTTTAACTATTTTTTAGGTCGGAAAATTGTTTTTGCTTCTCCTGAATAGATATTTTGTTAACAAGAGATTAGATAAACCTGTTTACTCCTGTTCTTCCTCTTGGTCCATAAAAAGGCGTCTTGAGTGCTATCCGGTTGTCAACATGGCTTTAGACCAAGTCATATCTGTGGTCAATATTGGATAAACTCAATAAGCGTTCTCTACATGGGTCAAGAGCTTATGGTCAATAGCATTGCATTGTGTCCTTTGGGTCACAAATGATAAAGTTCCACCACACCGTTTTCAACTTGCTTTGGGACAAAGTGTTCATTTGGTCATTTCTGGTTTGTCAAAACGTGGTCAAATGGGTCTATATGAATTTTCATAGCAGTTTTTCTAGGTCTCTGTTGAAGATGGTCGGAAATATGGTCGGTAAATCTCATCCGAATCTTGCTAGCGACTTGTCACAAAATGACTGTAGGACTATGTATTAACAAGTTAGCGACTTGTGTTTTGAGAAATGATGTAGCGACTTGTTCTCAAAAGCTTATCACCCAAAGCGAGCTTGACTACTTAAAGGGCTGCCTAGCGACTTGTATCTTGACATCTGCATGATCGTAGCGATTTGTGTTTTGAAAAGGGTAGCGACTTATGCTAGCGACTTGACTCAAAAAATTCTACTAGCGACTTGCTTTGAAAAAGAACAAGATCGTTTAGCGACTTGCTTCATGACTCAGAGTGCTTACTTGGTAGGCTTAGCGTAAATGATCTAGAATGAAGAGGACTGAACCAAGACTATGCGGACTTAAACCGCTTGACCTCAGGGACTCAATCATACCAAATATACGATACTCAAGACCTCGTTTGAAGTCAATAACATTAGATCCCTGAGTGGTACAACAAACTCTCATCTAGTTAAATGTATATCACTGGGACTGTCAATCACAAGGGTCATCATTAGACCATCAAATCGACAACAAAGAAAAATTTCTTTAAAGGATCTCATTTGCATATTTAGACTTGATTTTCATAAAAATGCCTTTCAAAGATGTGTTCAAATAAGTCATGTTCATCATTGATCCATGTCTCAAGATCATAAGGAAATGACATCATGTCTACCAAGAAAAGTCAAAAGATCTGACCATCGTTCAAATATTTATCATATCTTGAAAAGCGGTCACATTCATAGTCGAGGCAAAGATAATCATCACCGATCTAACATCACTTGTTTATTTTTTGATATTGAATTCAAAAGATTGACTAAAACAAAGTTTTTAGTCCTCCTTTCTTTGAATCCAAGAAAATAGCGTATCATACCATGTTGGAGCTTGCTTTATTAACAATTGATTCAAGCACAGTAGGATGCTATTCACAAATTGAACAAAGTTGACAGACTTCTTTAAGATCTCCGTTATTAACCATATGTTCAATCATAGACTACCATGTTCTTACTTGCGGTAAAGAATTCCTCGATTGCCTCGATTCACAACAAATGATTCTTCAAAGTCAATACTCCGATATCCTATCGAGCCACCTTGTTCTTTAAAACATCACCATGCTCATCAAGTTTCACGTGTTTGAAGATCCATGATTTATGCGTTGGTGATTGATGATAGCACAATCTGGTGAATACTAATTCCCATACATCAAGTCGATCAAACTCATGAATGCATGGCATTGAAGAATGGCGGTTTTATCTTTTGGGTAAGGTAGGCGATTTGAGAGAGTTTAGGTTTGGTTGAAGAAGCACCATAAGGCATCGGTTAGTTGTTTCCGTGTGATCTTAGTGGGTTTCCAATGATGGTTATACATTCAATGGATGATCATGTGTCCATTTTGAGGTGTGTGGTTGTTGGAGGGTATGAGGTAGCGAGTCGATATCTCTAATGGTCAATTGAGATGGGCCTTATATGATGATGATTCAGGAGACAATGGATATGTTTTCAAATGGAGCATCTTCACGGGTGTAGCGGGATTAACTTCATCATTGATGCGTATACAATTCCATGATGTACATGTTTTATCGATATGATGATTTGTATGTGAGGTGATGGGTCATTTTGACTTAATGATAGTTTGTTTAATGTAAATTTAAGCCATGTAACATTAGGGTTGACTTCATTTGGCACTAAATATGAGAAATGTGGCGACCTCTAATGTTGATGGAATTGACATTTTATCGGCAATTTGGTTCATAGTGTTCATCAAACATTGGATCAAACAATTTCTTTAAATCAATGGAGGTTAAGTTCTTTGGATCGGATTCAAGAGTAGTGGTTAGGACTACAAGTTGAGATGGCTGGTTTGTGAGCCATTTGATCGATAAGCTCATCGAGCGTATGAATTGATGATACACTTGTTGTAGATTTGGTAACTTGTTTGGTGCATAACCAACAAAACTCCAATATGCCACAGCCTTTGTAATTTACCTAAATCTTGACCGTCATTGTTGGATATGCGGTAGGAGAAGTAAGGATTTTCGTTTATGAACAAGTTCTGGAGTTTTTCCATGAGAGGTATGAACTTGTTTGGGCGATTTTGGGTGTAGCAAGCGTTGGCTATCACCCATAGTTGGTTTGATTAGCATTGTTCTTGCGGCTTCCACAAGTAGCTATCATTTCGTGTCTACACGCAGCTGAGGAGTTACGTGGTCTTTGATTGGGATTACACTTTCACTGAATTAAGCATTTGTTAACAAATATGGAGAATTCTACTTCATGATCAAGTTTGGTATATCGGGTTTACTTCTATGGTATTGTTGAGTCGAACTTGTAGATGTGTTTACCAATTTGATGTTGATAATGACATCACGGAGTTTCATCCTTTGTCCTCAAAACTTTCATCAAGTAACCAATCGAGTAGTCATCAACAACTAAACTCAGCTGACATTTATCGTTTGTACTCTCATTGGTAAAATCCGTATGAAGAAATTCTTGAGTTTGTGGGTTTGGGATCATAGCTTTTCCCCGATGGCATGCGTAACAAAGATGATTTCATACTTTTATCTGGGTAATCCTCTTACTAAGTCCTTTCGGTTTATGGTACAAAAGTTCAATGATGAACCATCTTGGAGAACGATGTAACCATGATGTTTTGAAGCCTTTGACAACAAGCAGATAAAAGGGTGTATCTTCGATAGAGATGGTGTATAGGTTTGGAGTTCCTCTTAATTGTTATCAGTTCTCTAACGGGTTTTCTAAGGCCACTGGTCTAGATGAATCACAAAATTCAAAGAAGGCTAGTTATGACCAGACGTAAGATGTGACAACGGAGATTACATTGCCAACTACATAATTATAATTGAGGTTGAATGGTCGTGAAATATCACGCGAAAGTTACTCACAAAGTATCATGAGCATGACGGGTCTCGGGATGCTTGGAGGAGCTGAGTCCATGATCCTTGTTCGAGCTTATTATGAAAAACAAAATGGATAAGCTAGTTATCATGTAATGGGTTCCCTTTTCTTTTACCACATTGATTGGGGAAGTAGAAACAATGGGCTATGAGAAATATCATCTCAAAATAACTATCACTTTAAGGAGTTACGTTGTAGTGCTCAGTGTCACAGTAAATTGTGGATTTTAAGGGAATAGTTCTACCTTAGGCATCCATTTTCTTGAAGAGTGGGCATTGACTTAGCAAATTTAGAGATTAACCTTAGAGATGCTAATGGAAATCGCACCGCTCTTTGATAACCTATATTACATATTTCCTTCCTGTGCAAGTTTAAGTCACTTTCTTTCGTTAGTCTTAGCTTGAATTAACATTAACATATCAGGGTTACAGCATTCAAATCATTCACTACAAAGAGCCATTCAATGATTAATGTAACGTGCAATCATCATTACATGTTTTGCCAAAGAGTGAAAAGCGAGAGATTATGACGTCTGCTCACATCAGTTCAGGCCTCGTACTTCATCATAATGACGTATCAACAGTTCATTCAACTCAAACTTAATATTCCTAGGGTGATCTTCTACTCTCTTCCAATGCACATTCTTCAACATGCTTCCTATCTTGCTTGGTATTGAACCGGACTGATTGACCACTTGCTTTAATGTCACGATGGCGACATCTCAATTTTATTTTGGGGGAATTATGGGAACATTAGTTGGTTGATATTCACTTATTCAATCAAGAATGGCAACTCCGTTTGCAATTCTTGAGGGGAGAAGAAGCACATTATGATAATTCTTCATGGTTGATTGTTATTAGAGAATAAATGGTTTGGCTTGGCACTCATAGAACAAGGCATCACAGTTTTTTTCTAAGGATTTAGGGTTGACATTCTTCTCTTGAGATCGTTTATCGAAGCAAACCTAATTTCTCTATCAAGAGGATGAAATTCCACAATCTCACGTTCTAGTCCTTAAGGTGAGTAGTTATGGTGTTCATTATTCCTATGAATGTTCATTTGGGCCCTGATTGCGGATTTTTGATGCAACATCTTTCAAGTCGTTCCCTTTTTCGAGGGATTCTCAATTTCCTTTTGTAAGTTGATTGGGATGCTTTTTTTTTCATTGTTTTGTGGGTTGAAGATTCAAATCATATAACTCTTTAAAGGTCGTCCATAACGGTTTCATTTTCTTCTAGAAACTAAAGACGAAGTTTTATGAAAAGTTTAATCTGAGAATCTAATTGTCGGTTTAGGGAGAGCACTAATTTGGGGGAGCAAGTCAATGCATTGTTCGAATTTAATCCCCAATTAGACTTGCTCATATTCTTTAGCAAGTTGATTCCCACAAAGAGTTCAAGTGTTCTTGCTAATTTCTAGTATCGGGGGCATCCAAGGATGCTTGATATTTGAGGTTTTGATTCTTTAAGATGTTGATATTTTAATTGCAAAGCAAGGGGAAGGAGACACACATCTAACTGTTTTACACAAAGCGAGTTAAACTTGATGATCACTTCAACTTTATCAAGTGAGTTAGAAGATATCATGGGAGGAACAACAGATAATTCATGAAATTGAGAAGCATTAATCAAGGTTTGTAAAACTCATCTTGAGTAAACTTGATGAATTCTCATTAATACTTCTAAGTGATTGAAGATATCCTCAACTATCATAGCATCAAATTCCTTTGTCCATTTCTTTAATACTCAATCCCCTTTTTAAGACTCTCAAATTGACCTTTTAGTTGTTTTGACCTCTGATTAAATAGCATTCTTTAGTTTGCTCAAAACCCCTTTCTTCGATGTTATCACAATCATCGGGAGTGAGTGTGATCCTTTGATTACAAGATATAATAACTTAAGTTGACAAGAGATAATCATATTGGTGATTAAGGTCTTTTTTAGTGGCAATAGTTCTAGGAACTAAATGCATTGGTGTATTGGGAGGATACACGATCATCGGGAAGAAAAATGTGAAGGCATTTTCTAAAGGGTTTGTTATTCTCTGCTTTTGCTTATCTAAATCCTTTTTCGAGAACACTTGTTCAGTGTTATTGGTGTACAACGTTTGAGGCTTAAACTTGTTCAAAGAAATCCAATTTTCCTTTTTGTAATCATGGGGTTTGATCGTTATGTTATTCTCTTTACATTGGGTCATTTTCTGAGCCCTAGATGCAATTCATCTACTTGGGGAATTGTTCCTCTTCATCGCTCAGACTTCAATGGTAATGAAATATGAGGAGGATTTCATTACCATAAAGAATGATACCTGTCGACTTCTTTAATGACCTCTGGATATGGTTCCTCAACGGAATACTATGCTTATCGCTTAAAACTCTATGCTTAGTGATCAAGTGGCTTCTCTCTGTGTATTCCCTTATGCGTACAACTTATTTCGAAGCTTGTTTTCGGTTTTTAGGGAAAAATCATTCAAAGTTTTGATTCCTTAGCATTGAATTCTTCTTAAGCATTTTCATTTTCTTGAAGTTCTTGGCTTAGCTAGAAAGCTTGTGAGTTTAATGTTTTAAGACTGATGACTTCTAAAGTTATTTCTTCTACAATGCGGGTCATCCATTTACGCTCTCACGGTACGTTGTTCATAAATCTTCTTTATAGGCATTCAGTTCTACTCTATCATTTGTATTCATCAAAGACAAGCAAAATCACATTGGTAGGGAAGATGCATTACTTGGTACAACCTCAAACATATTGATCATATGGGACAATATTGCTATTACCCTCATCAAAATATCGAAATTCATATGTTTCAAGACTTTATTATGCATCTTTTCCCATCAACATTATCATATAGGTTTTAATAGAAATGATGTCTTTGGATGGACCAGACATGAAGTTGGAGAGACCAGAGATGTAAATATTATTTTGGCAATCATCGACATGTCAAATGCATCACATCGGCTACGCTTATTTCGATGATTATGAATCTCCTAAATTGGCGCATTCAAACATTATGGTTGGTTACTCGCAGGCAACTCCTCTTCAAACTATGGTTTGCTCCATTATTCGATAGCAACATCTCTTCAAGTAAGGATGTTTTGAGATGTGCAGCTAGCAATATGTTCACCACCATAGCACTTAATTGGCCTTGACCTTAACAAGGAAAGCATTCCTTCCCTAGATTTACCCTATATCCTCGACCCGACAAATCCGTGTTTTTCCCGTCTAAAAATTCTTGAAGAGTTAAAAGTCGTATTTCAAAATGGTGAGAAAAGAGTCTGCTTGAAAGAATCAAGTCGAATCGAGTTTTAAGTAAAATGCAAACTCAAATGTCTTCTGCTTATTCATCAAAGTCTTTCAAAAAATGTAATTGATTGATAGAAAGTAATGATTATCTAGAACTTTCTAAATATTGTTTACTTGATGTACAAGGATAAATAATTGTAAATGTTAAGAAGGACTAGATTTTAGAGATATAGTACGATTTTAGAGATTACGATCATTATTTAGGGTTTTAGAGTTGAAGAACATAATAAGCAGTTTTAGTGTTATTAATAAAGATCTTATTGTTAAGTTGGATTGACTGTTATTAGATTGCTATTTGGGTGATTCATATTAATTTAGGATTTATGTCCCTTAACAAGCTATTAAAGTTAGTTTGGTTAGAGTACATCGATCCACAATATCAGATGTGTGGAAACTCGACTAAGAAGAAAGCCTAAAAACCTAGTTCACAAATGAAGAAACGTGAAGCTTTGTTAATTCACTTTTACCCATCATGTGAGATACGTATGGAGCATGAATGCAACGTAAGAGGTCACATTGCAATTCTCTGCATCGCAATGGTAATGGTTGTTCTAATTGATATGAAGAAACGGAGTCTTACAGCAGCTACATTGGAATCAAGTAAGAAGTCTCAACATCTGTGCCATTCAGACGGTCATCTACTCAAGTTCCATGATGCTAAAGATGCAAAGCAAGCTTCTCAAAACAAGAAAACATTGTTTGGAAAATATTGTTTTAAAGAAATAAATTGTTGACTAAATTTTGAAACATCCTTTGTAGGAGAGGGTAAGGCCTTGATTTTGATCTTGATTCAAAACGACTTCGGTCATCGATTGAGCTATACAAAGCGAGGTCTCGATTGAAGATGCTAATCTTTAAGTTCTTAAGGAGTTTGTCGACATGGCATGTGGCTACAATGATCAGGAGGACACACTTTAATGTTATGGTTGATGATCTCTACAATCAAAGGTGTATCTGAATGGCCAGCCAAAAATTTTATGTTGCCTTTTTGTCATTCGAAAATACTTAAAGATCTCTTAAAACTTCTCTACTCAAGTCTTTCAAAGTCTTAAAATAGTCCTATTCTACCATTGCTTTCAACCACACCAACATACCCTCCACTATGAAATTTTCTACAAGATTCTCTAAACTGTGTCACTTATGAAGAAGATCACAGAGGATGCTCAAATGGTTTGATAGTTGCTATGATCGGGGAGAGATCGTATTATGAAGAAAGCAGGAAAAAATCTCGGTGTCTGTTTTAATGAAATTGGTTTTAGTCTTTAAGAGGCACTCCATGTGCCAAGGGAACGATTTCAAATATACAATGCACATGTTGAGAAACCGAAGAGCTTAAATTCCTATTCTTGTTTTATAAACAAAAGCTTGGTTGCTCAATTAGGGTTGGTGAGGTATTTTTGATGATGGAGAACTTTCGTATGGTAGCTATTTAAAAAGAAATTTGATTGGAGATCGACCTTTGATGAACCGAACAGTGTCTTTCTGGAATATGGTCTAGGAAGCTAATTGAAGCATATTGAGTGAAGATGATCTGTTCAAATGGTTTCTTAATGGCTTTTGTGATATGGTCATGACTATCAAAAGAACTCTTGAATAGTTATGTGGATGAAAGAGATCAAATATCCGTATGCTATTGAGGCAGGTTATCAAATGGCTTTTTCAATGCCAAAATAATAACACATGAAAATAATCAAAGTCCTCTTGCCTCCATGGCTAAACAATTTCTGGGCAGAAATCAGTATGAACATGTTGAGGGGACTAAATGATCAAAAATTAAGTGAATGGAATCTCGTATCAAAGTACCTTGATTGTTTTTAGAAATGATTTTTCAATTGGTAACTAAGGAGAGATGAATTCCAAAAGTTTAATGCTTGGGTTATAAGGATGGTTAGGTTAGGTATTATTCTCATGTCACTTATGTTGAAAAGCAGAAAAACAGAGCGGAGCTACCAGGGACAATCCACTAGATAGTGTAGGTCCTTAGGTATGATTTTAATAACATAGAAAAAAGTGATCAGGATGAGAAGACTTTGAGGATATAACCACTAGTGATGATGAACTCGGTAGCATCTAGTAATGAGGAATCAGTTAGTGAAAACGAGAATTGGAATTAGTGAAAAGAAATAGCCTATCATGCGATTACAATAGTCATCAACCTCTTAGGCGATGTTTTCAGTATAGATAGCTTAGAGTTTGTTACTAAGGTCAGTCTAGGTATTGAAACACCTAAGGTAGATGTTCAAAGACCCAAGTGACCGCACTACTTTCACCCCCAAGCTACTCGTCTTAAAAGGGCTTGTTTCATTCTACACGGGAACCTACATAAATCGACTTTTTCTGCTAAACCTTTTTGGGATAATTTTGGAAAAGCAGTTTTCATCATTCACATAGAAACAGGATAGGTTTGGTCATACACATAGAAGAAGAAAGAATTACATATCAAAAACTATTATTGTTTATTGTTTCACACAATGTGGAAAGTAAGAATATATCTTATGAGTCCTACGCATTATCCTTGTGGTATTGCGTAACATCCGAGTGATGCGTAAAAGTATTCACGATGAAGATGGAAATCCTTCTAGAGCCAACCAAAACCAGGAGACTAACACTTGGAATCATTCACAAGGGCTAACCATAGAAACGACTATAGGGGAAGAGATTCAATCTTGAATCAACCTTGGTACCTTCAAATACTTTTCCGCGATGCTGCAAACCAAGACTACTTTCTCAAAGCACGTCGAATGTGTATTCATTTTCCAAAAGTATCTCTCTTGGAATAGGAACCCGAGATCTAATTACTATCAATCTAGAAGGTGTTACAACTCTCAAAAAAGTATTTGATTGAAAAGACTCTTCATAAAACCTTCGTCGTTAAAACTCAATGGGTTAAGAAGGAGAATACACGATTGTAGCAGTTTTCAAATCATTTTTCATCAATTGAATCTTAACAAGGTTGTGGGTTGTCTTCTTTGAGACGCCCGGTTTTGAGAACGGCTACCTAGGATTCTTAGGAATCCTACCGATCACAAAAAGATCGTAATCTTAGGATCGGAACCGGGTCGTAGTATCCTATGAAAATGTATATATTTTTGTATAGACACGGTTGTAGTTTTATATTTCTATATTTTTGCGGTACATATTTCATATGATCGAATCTAAATGGATAATAAAAAAAGTTATATGTTCAAATACCGTAGTAGTAGAATATTAGATATATTGCAATGCATGATTTGCACAAAGTTACTACATCGTGCACCTACCTCTTGTTTTAATGCTTCTCGCTAAGCAAATATTTATAGGTTTTTCATGATAACATTTATGCAAAAAGATAATGTTAATTTATGTAGCATTTTGTAACTTTTTGTTCACAATATACACATGATGGCAACAAAGATAAAAGGGTGATGATTTATTGATGAAAATGAAACGACATAATTTATAGGGTCATTTGCATATATATCCCTCCAAAGATGTAAAATTGCATATATATCCTTTGCATGCATAAAAATCATTGTACTATGTGCATCAAAAATTTATAAGAAAGATATATTTGGAATTATTCACCTTTGGAGGGATATATATGCAATTCCCCCTAATTTATAATAGAGGGCAACACAATGTTTTTTTTCTTGATAGCCAAATAAATTAAATTAGAATATTCTAATAATATTACTGATTTTTTTTCCTTGATGACCAAATAAATTAAATTAGAATATTCATGCTTTTATATGTAACAAAAAATAAAATATGAACAAAATTGGGTCAAGTATGTAGATAGTTTACTTCAAAAACAAGCTTATGATATTTTACAAAGCACGAAATCGTTTTTCATAATAAACCCAAAAAGACACATCTAAAGTATTTCTAAATAGTCCATAAAAACATAATGATTTTACACTCATTAATCTTGCAAAATACAATTAATTAACAACACAAAAATAATAATTTTTTTTGAAAAATTCTTAGGCACTAGCCTTTAAGACATGAGCTTATACTTAATAAGTTAATATACAAAAAAAAGTAAAAAATAAAAAAATCTAATAATAGGTGATCCTATACGATGATCCCGTGCGTCCTACGATCCATTTAGATCTACGATCCTAGCGATCCTACTCCGGATTACGTCTTGTTAAGATCCTGCGTTTTTATGTGTAGGATAGGTATGATCGATACGATCCTACAGATGAGGGATCGCGATTTTGACAACCTTGGTAAAACAAAGGAATTTTTTATAAAGATGATTTTGTTG
>OU343218.1:9905544-10004849 GCA_910596185.1 Chrysanthemum makinoi | reverse complement strand
AAGTTGATAATTGGAAACGGGGTCGATTTCATCATCATCTTTGTTCGAAGAGTCCGAGAGAGGACGAGGCCTTTTTCATTAATCATTGATAACGCTACACGCGTTGTTCGGGGTCAAAGGAGCTTCCTTTTCGTCGAGCAAGTTTTTCAACACCCTAGGCAGTGAACCTAATCGTTGTAGTGTAGTATTAGGGTAAGCCACGGGAATTGATATCGTTTTCTAGGGGAATAGGAATGCTAGTGAGAAGTTACTACGCTAAGGTTGGGGTTGAGGAAGATTAGTTTTTATCTTTTTTATGTTTTTTAGGAAATGGAAAGGTACGAATCTCGGGGTTTGGATTCGGGTTGGGTATTTCTACGATTACTTCTACTTATATACTTATCTAAACTAAGGTGTATGTAGTCTATGTCTAATTATTGTGTGCTCGTATGATGATTTAAAGATGTGTTTACTTAGGTTTTATTACTCCTTAATTATCTCCTATTGATGGTTGAATTGTCACGTCCTTATTCTTAATCGCTTTGTGTGTCTAAGGTTGTAGGGTATGCGTTTATCCCTATCTCTTTGAAACTACCAAAGGTTAATGACTACAAAATCTCTAGGATTCATAAACTTTAACTCTAAGGTACTCTTCGGATGGTTTAGCCTACAATGACTCTAGGTACTATAAGCTAAGGTTCACAAAGATTAATCAAGCATTAACTACACAACGGATGACCTATCGCAATACTAGATCATTAACAATTAAGATAAGAGACAACCAATCAATATTCAATAATTAAGTTTCATATTCCCTAAGCAAACACACAAGTAAATTAGCCGGACATGGGAAACATGCAAGCATACACACAATTAATTGAAGACATAATTAAATTAATGAAGTAAAACACTTATCTTGATGTAAGATAGGGTATGAAACCCTAAAATATTGTACAAAACAAACCTTGGTTCGGTTTAGGTTTTTACTCCAAAGACTACACACTGAAAACTAAAAAATTCGGATTCTATATATAAGATTACAAATGCGACGGCGTCACCCTTTGATTTGTGGCCGCGTCGGGTCGCTCATTAGGGTTCGTCTTGGCCACGTTAGTCTTGCGACGGCGTCACCTTGTGCTTGTGACGCCGTCCCCTTCGCTTCTCTCGACGGCGTCGTCGATCAAATCTAGGCCGTCTGAGTTACGACCTACTCTTTTAAAACCTGCCGCCACTGAAAATAAGCAATTTGGCTCTTACTGAGCCGTCACAAAAGTGGTCCGACGGTCGCGAGATAACACCTGACGGTCACCTTCCGAGTGTCTCGATTCTTGACTTTGGCCATTTTCAGTATATTCGCGCTTTTCGTCCGAATAAGTGTCATTCCAGCATTTTGCCTTCAAGATACCTAAAAGTGAAAAGGAACGATATTAAGTAATAACGGATACAAAAGTGATCAAATAAGGGCTTAAATGACCCCTCAAAAGGTACATTTTAAAACCTTATCAAATATCCCGAACTTTGGTGTATTTGCTTGTCCTCAAGCAAATGTGCTTTTAGCCAATTAATTTATAAGTTAGGGGTCATGAAGCATTGGTTTAGAAAAATCCACAACACATATAAGCCCAGCAAAATTCATAACAAGCACGGAAATTACATACTAGCACCTCACATGGGGTGTTTGGATACTCACATCTCTCGGGTGTATATGAAATATAACAAGTTGGAAATGGAAGATAAACACTCATTAACCGGTCCTAGTACATAGATTACCATAGGCTTGAGACTAGATCAAACCTCCATCGCTTTGGCGTAAGCACCTAGGAAAGACTATCCAAGAGGTCTTTTAAGGGGTTGTAATGTAAGGCTTACGGTAGGGAAACAAAGGGTTTGGTGGGATAGGCTATTAAGTGGTGGCAAGTCAAAAATCTTTATGTTACAAGCATGCGAAGAATGGCGCTAAGCCAAGACCTCTAACACTCTAGACTCTAGATAACTAAAAAAACAAACATAAATCAAAAAGATAGATGTAGGATGGTAGCCGCTTTTAATTTTCATACACTTTTACTCTACCATCCTCTACGACATCAAAATAATAGGGATTTATAGGCACATCCCTACACTTGAGTTTTTATTACTCTAACACTAATTTGACCCGAATTGAAAAGATCAAAACACTTGGAGTACATTATTATGCAAATAAAGGGAATTTGAATTTAACGTTTTCTTCCCGTCATTTCATAAACTTTAACTTTTCCCATGAGTCCCAATCGTCCTAAAACTGTGTACAAAGGATATGACTCGACTTAGCAATTTATGCTAGCAACAAGATAATTGAACTAAGGGTTTAGGGTGATAACAATAATGCACTAAAAGTGAGTGCATACAAGGTAGGCTAAAGCATTTTGGTGTACATTTGGGGCGGGTGTAAACAATGCTCTTCATTGATATTCCAGAAAACCAAAACATCACGAGAACCGCGAAAAGGATAGGCTTTGAGGGGTTAACTAGGGGTATCGTGTATTAAAGATGAGTACAACGCAAGGGTGTGGGGGAATTACTCAACCGATGTAGAAGAAGTAATTATATTACGGGTATCAAACAAGGGTTATCCTAATGCCTCTTATCATTTAATTATTCCTAACTACACAAGTGTAGTCTTACTAGCGATCTCGGGATGCATCACAAAACAAGTTCTAGAATCTATTATACTACCGGTTCACACTCTAAGCATCAAAGACGAATGCTTTAATTCCTACTAATCGGGGAGATCCTCACATTTTGGGTGGAATTTAAGTGGTAAAGGGTTTTTGTGCTAGTTATATAACTTCCTATCCATGAGACGCTTTATTAAGACTAATGGCCCACTCCTATATGTCATGAAAAATTTTAAATTTGGTGCCAAAATTACCCTAACCGACATTTTCTCATGGTTTATTACACAAATGCAATTTGACAAATCAAATAATCAAGGATAAGCATAGTTTCAAAGTTCCCGTTTTATTTTCCCTCCCTACACTTAAACTCAACATTGTCCCCAATGTTCCCCGAAGTATCAAAGTTATGATAATGGAAGGTAATAAAAGATGAAAGAAACTAGTACTCCCTGATTAGCTCGGTAGGATCCGTGTAAAGTGGTGGTTACATCTTTCTTCAAGAACGTTAAAAGCTCCTTCATCTTATGTATCTTCTTCTTGGTAAATTAAACCCGCATTAACTTAAGAAAACAAACGAAACCTTGGTGTAAAATTGGTGGTAATAATATATATAGGACTCTACTAAACTAGGATATAATGCTTGTGGAATGGATGTTTACGATTTCGAAAATTAAGACCTCGAACTTCCAAAAATTTATAAGTAGCTCGAAAACGAGAAAAAGTAATCAGTTATTTCGCTTCCTTCCTGACGCGGTCAGTTGTGACTCGGACGTCGGTTATCCCCGACAAAACTGGTTCACATTTTCTGAAAAAATTTCGAAAATTTACATCTTTAGAATCGGAAAATTTCCAAAACATCCATTATGACTCGATACAAGCATTTGACTTGAACAAACACACATGTATATCTTTTTCATAATTGTAATTCTCATGTTTACATTTCTTTTGAAAACGTGTGTAATCCTCCCTACACTTATCCCTTATGTAAAATACCTTTATATGTTATTAAGACGAGGTTAAAGACAAAATAAAGCATTTTTAAAAATTCAAACATGAGAATAAATAATCAATAAAAGATACACCTAACGAAAACAAGCAAACAATTAAGCATGGGTTGCCTCCCCAAGCTTTTCTTTATTTATGAGTCTTGTAGGACTAAGTCGTGTCTCCCTGGACTTCATTATCACAATCACCTTCTTCCTCATGACCGTCTCTATCGGGGATTCCATGTTGTAAAAGTGCCCTATGATGCACCTTTCTAAGAGGTTGTCCTCTCCCCAATTGGTTCTATATTCCGGTCCTAAGTTCAAGCAATCCTTATAGAAACCGAAAATCTTGGCCATAACATAATCTACTCCTTTCTCTTTATCCTCCTCATTCCTATAATAGATCGATAGTTTAAGTTCTTTCATCGAGAAGTGATGAAAACTTTTCAATCTTAAACGGCATTTGGTAAGCTACATCATCGGTCTCATCCTTCAATCGACTATTCTAATGAGGGATCATAAGTCATCCCTGAGCTTTCTAAGAAAGGCTTTCCTAGAATAACGTGGGACAAGCTAGGATCTATGGCACTTAATATCATTCATTCACCACTCAGAAACTTAGGAAACATGAAACTACTCTACGTGACGGCAACCTTAACTCTACCAAGAAAATTGCAACTACCCTAGGATAGGGGTCTTGCCTAGTTGGGATAGGCTTCTTCATTACCCAATCATAATAGGTGCTAGTCATGATATTTATTGGGGACTTATGTCAATGTATGCCACAAAAAGGTCCTATGCAACATGGTATGTTAAGATTCCAAGGGTTCCCAAACTTGATCCTGGGGCTTTTCCTAACGACATGTGACTGGGAGTATTTCACATAAAGGGTATGAGAGCTCTTCTTCCATAGGAAAACTTATTGTAGGTTGCCTGTTTTACTAATTCTATTTCAAGAAATGTATCTTAGAAAGCTTACTCTAACCTTGCAGTACTGCTTTTGGTTCGATTACATGAAACACCACTAACTTACTTTCCAATCTCAAAACCAGGGAGTTGAGATAGCATTAACCCTTCGTTGCCACTATTGGTTATGTAAGATATAACTTTTCACATACACATCATAACATTAACACAAGGTAGAATATAGATGGAATTCTAGAGAGAGAAAGTTAGAGGTTTAGGGAACTTAGTGAGAGAAAGTGAAAGATATTATTATGAGCTCCAACTCTCTACCTTGGGAGGTAGAGAGTATTTATAGTCTTACATAAACGCCACACATCGGGCGTGGATCGGGCATACGTGGGTAAAGACCGTCCGTCCTCCACGGTGTTACTTAACTAAATACTACTTAACTAAATATTACTACGACTACGAGCTTTCTAGATTACATATACTTGAGGTGACCGACTCTTTAATACCTGGAATTTCTATATCCTAACAATCTCCCTAAGGAGGTCACCTCAATCATGCACTAAAATTACATTGAATACAAACAGATATGACATTAACAATTGTTCTTGCATTCTTGATGTAGTCCTTTGTTCCTAAGCTCGTAGTCATTGATTCTTCACATTGCATGTTTGGTTACTTCAAGTGGAGGTCTTTTTCTGATCCACGTGATAATAATTTTGAGCCATCATTTGAGATTATCACCATCAAAAAATCTGTGACATCCTTTGTGGTGTTGGTATTATGTGATGTTGTGACTTTAGGACCGACATGCTCACATTCGGATCATGATATCTTCTTATCAGAGTAGCGGAAGCTTTTGTTGAATCATGATATTGGCAGCAGTAGCGAAGCATGGAGTGAAAATATCATAGTCATTGATGCACTAATCATGATTTCTTTTGAGATGAATGTGTTAAGTGAGCATGCGGCTATGTATTGACCGCTTCATTCAACGACAGCAAGCGTCGGGGTGCACGCATACAACAGTTAGCAATAAAGTGCACGAAAGTGTCTTTGATCACTTTCGTTGAATTGAGGTACACGTCCCACGGTTCCCGTTGATCGATTACAAGTACCGCCTTACTGTGATCAGTATAATTCCGAAGAATTTCCTTGATTGTGGTTTCGCGAGCTGCTCTAGCTGTTCTCAAACCGAACATCTCAAAGAAGACAACACAAGTGAGTGAACCAGGCAATTTGAGTCCACCGATTGATGAAAAGATATTTGAAAAACAATCGTGTATTGCTCAATAGAAATTGTTTTTGCAATACTACGAAGGTTTTAATGAAAATCAATTATCAATCATAAAACACCTTTTGATTTGAAAAATTAGTACACGGTCGACGTGCTAATGAAAAGAATTTTAAAGCACATAGACCGGTTTTTCAAAGGTATCCGTCAATCCATAACCTGAACCAGATTGATTCAAAAGATTGAATCACCCCATTGTTTTCGTTCGGTTGTCACATGGTTGATCTGTATAATAGATCTCACATGCCACCTACCAGGAGCTTGTTAGATGTTGGCTCCAGGAGGCTTTCCATCTTCACAGTGAATATGTAAACACATCACTCAGATGTTCCGGCAATACCACAAGGATAATGCGTAGGACTCAAGATATAATCTCTTTCCACATTGTGTGAAACAGAGAGTCTTCATTGAAAGTGTCCTAATGAGATTTATTGATGATCTCGTGGCTCTAGACTCAATTTGTGCATATTTGGATCCTGTGCCGGAGACTAGGGAGAGGTCTCCTTCTTCAATATCAACAATCTCTAAGAGAAAGTCGATAGATAATGTCGGTTCCCGTGAGAATGAAACAAGTCCTTTTAAGAGGAACTTGAGTGGTTTTGGGAAGTTGAAGTGCGCAAGTGCGTCCTGGGTCCATGACGTCTTGTCTTCAATACCGATGTTACCATCAGTAGCATATGAATTGAACCGGTTTCTACGCCCTAAGGTTGAATAAATGGAGGGCTATTTGTTTTCACCCTTTTCTCATTCAATTCTTTTTAATTCTTCAACCCCTTCAGTGCTTACCGAGACTTCATAGCTAGATCCATGTTGGGTTTATTCCAAAGTACTAGCTCATCTCGAGCACTCTTCCCATTCTCATTTTTCTCCTTTTATTATCATACCTAAGAACTCTACACTAACTAGTGGATAGTCCCTGGGTAGATCCTCCTGTTCTCGGCGGATCTTGGGAACAAAAACCTAACCTTATCATCCTTATATCACCGTACATAAAGTAAAGTTGGTCGGTCTATTTGGTATTGTTCACATGCCGTTGGAACCAATTGAAAACCATTTGAAAATCAATTCAGATACTTGTGATATATTATCAAAGCATTTTGTACCTGAATTGTTTTTGATATTTTTAGAACGAGAACTCCCCTCAACATGTGCATCAAGTATTTGAAAATGTTTTGCACGGAGGCAAGAGGAAGAATTAACTTCTTTGATTACCATTTTCTAAAAGATATCAACATCACTTCCCAAATCGAATCAAGTAGATAAAGCATTTTGGGGAAGGATGAGGTTTTCATGATTTTGCTCCCCCTCAATATGTGCCTCGAGATTTGAAAAGAGTTTTGCACATACTAGGGAACCTGCACATTGAGATAAGTGATCACGTTTCAAATCATTGTGGTTTAATATAGATGCTCCCCTCAATGTGTGCATGGAAAATTTGAAATCGTTTGTCACTTACGGGAGGCAAACATGCTAATCACTTAAGAAACCATTTATCGAATTATCGGTTTAAATCCTATTTAAATCACAACTTCTTCCCCGATCACAATTATTAAAACATTTGAGATTTGTGATCTCTGTAGATTTAAATTGATTTTGAAAGCTTTTAAGGAGAATTGTGACTTGATTATGAAAGCGTTTTAACCGATAAGGATCGATGTTGAGATTTTAAACTCCATTGGTTAAACATGCATGTACATCTTTTGAAAACAATTTAATGCCAAATAACTTTTTAATTTAATTGAAATCATTCTCCCCTCAATCAATGACATAGGTTGTTGATTGAGCGATAGAGATTTTGACAGATAAGTCCTGATGATTATCAAAAATAGAGACCAAGTTATTTTTCAAAGCATTTAGTTTTCAGCAGATAAATGTTATAGAATCCGAGCATGGAATTTGAAAACATGGTAAAACATGGCTCTGTTCTTTCTTTTAAAACCGGGTTATTGCCTGAAAATGACAATAAACCATTTTTTCTCTTTCTCCCAAAAATAATTTTTGATTTTTTTTTTTTTTTTAAGAATTCGAACAACATCTAAAGTCCCGTGTCATTCTTTGAATGACAGAACAAAAACCGTAGATATTTCGAACCAGAAAAACATGACAAAAAGACAATATTTTTAAAGATTTTTCAATTTTTTCAGATTTTTATGGATTTTTGAAAGTTTTATATTTTTCTATTTGGTTTTATAGGTTTTATAATTTTGTATTTTGTTTTTCGAATAAATATTTACAAGAGATAGATGAGAGATAGACCTTTACTCGCCTCCTCCTCAAGACGCTTGAGAGATTCGGTTGAAGGCTTTTCAATGCCAAGCGGAAGAATAAACTCAAACGTTCTCTTCAAGGAAAGCTTTGTGAAGATGTCCGCTAACCGATATTCGATCTCACAAAATATAGTTCCACCACACCTTTTTCCACTTGTTCCCTGATGAAATGATATCGAATGTCGATGCTTTGCTCTTGAGTGTTGTACGTTGTTGCATGAGAGAGCAATAGCACTTTATTATCCACTGATCTGTAGGATTTTGTTGAATTCAAACCCAGTAGTCGATAATTGAGATATCCATAAGATTTGAGCACAACAAGATGACATGGCTATGTATTCAGCCTCAGAGTAGAAATAGAAGTACTCATTTGCTTTTTGAAGACCAGCTCACAAGCTTATCACCCAAAACCGAAAGCACCGATGTACAAGTTGAAACGTGTATCTTGACATCCTCCGATGATCGGATCTGATAGGTCGATTAGTGACATACCTGTCCTTCGTACCATAGTCCCATATTGATGGTTCCTTGAGATACCGAAAGACGCTTAACCGCTTCAAGGTGCTTTTTAGTAGGCTTAGCCTATATCTAGCACACATACACAAATGAACAAGATGCAGTCCGGTTATAGCCGTGAGGTACATCGATCCAATCATGCTACGATATTTTGTTTGGTCTACCATGATCCCCAGTGGTCCTCATCAAGTTTAGTACGTTCAATCATGGGAGTGTCAACGGTGTCACATGATACAAATCCAAATTTCTTTAAAATTTCATTTGCATATTAAGATTGATTAATGAAAATGCCTCTGGGACTTTGTGAAATTTGTAATCCCAAGAAAAACGACATTTGTCCCATCATATACATTTGAAATTTGAACATGTTTTTTGAAAAGCGATCACATTCATGGGTCACAGGCAAAGATAATATCATCAACATATATTTGAACATGAATTAAATGTTTGCCGACTAGTGAACAATGTTGGATCAACGCTTCCTGTCAACGTTGATACGAAGAAACTTTGATAGCGTATCATACCATGCCTGTGGAGCTTGATTTAAACCGTAAAGAGCTTTCTTCGACGATAAACGAGTAGGATGCTCTGATTCACAAAGCTTCAGTTGGTGCGTAGACAACTTTAAGATCTCCGTCGTAAATGCCGCCTTTACATCCATAGACTACCATGTTCTTAATACTTGCATGGCATTAAGAATACCATTGCCTCGATTCGAGCCCGAGCAAATGATTCTTCAAAGTCTATATCCTCCTCTTGACGGTATCCTTTAGCAACTAATCGAGCCTTGTTCTTTAACACATCACCATGCTCATCAAGTTTCACTTTGAAGATCCATTTTAGAGCAAGAATCATAGCACAATCTGGAGCAGGTACTAATTCCCATACATCAAGTCGATCAAACTCATGAATTTCATCTTGCATGGCATTGAACCAGCAGTCTTCATCCATGGCGGTTTTAACATCTTTTGGTACCATCTTAGAGAGTACGGAGTTGAAGAAGCACCATAAGGCATCAGGTGCAAGTTGTTTCCGTGGATACAAACTTGAGAGGGATTTCCAATGATGTTGTCAAATGATCAGTGAGTCCATTTTCGGGTGTTCATGTGGCAGAGGTTGAGGACTAAAGTAGCAGAGTCGATGTCTCCAGAAGAAGATGGTTCTGATGAAGATTCAGGAGCAAATACATTTTCAAATGGAGCATCTTCGGGAGTAGCAAAGGGATTAACTTCATCATTGATACCGAACATTAGTTCCATGATGTACCCTCAAGTTTGATGATTTGTTGATGAGACAGTGATCGGCAGAGGCTTCTTGACTTAATGATATTGAGATTGAAGGATTGACGTCATTCAAGTGAATATGAGCACCTCAAGAGGAATAGGGTGTCAGTTCTATTAGCACGGCTCACAATGTTCATCAAACATGGGATCAAACAATTTCTTTAAATCATCTTCAGATGGAGGTACATATGGAGTTTCTTGAGAAGAATTTGGAACAACGATGAACCTAATAGGACTGTCTTTGAAGTGCGGGTCCCGAATGGAGTGTCCAGAGCCATAGGACCACCTCGACTGCGATAGAAACTCTCTCGACTATCTTTATCAACCAATATGTAGACAATTTGAAGTGACCACCGATAAAGAAAACCCATATACCAAACTTGAAACTGAAGAAGAATTCCATGCATTTGCATCTTAAGCTAGCCTTTGTGAATTTTAACTTCAATCTCAAATAAGTGATAATTGATTAACTCAAGTAATCAATTTTGTGTCAAATGCCCAACATGTGAATAAACATACAACCGGATGTACATTCATCCACCTGAATGAACCGGAACAAATGATGCCTCAACATCAATGTATTCTTCCTATAAGTATTCATGTAGAGATCGACTGGAGGATACACCAATAACTTCGGGCGGATGAGGTAGACATTTTCCTTGAAGTTCATGTGGTTGATTTATAGCATGCACGATGTGAGGAACAATAATCCATGAAGATTTGGCAAAGGAATACCCAAGAGTGGATCATTATTCATGAACAATAATCCGTGAAGATTTGGCAAAGGAATACCAAAGAGAGGATCATTATTCATGAGTGCAACTGCAATATTATGATAATCATTATCAACGCCTTGAGGAATAATTGGAGATAGGGCTTTTTGAGTAGTCTGAGTTGTACTTCTTTGATGATGAACGTTGAGTCAATAGAATCGGGCATGAGCTTGAAGCTGGATGATCAACATATTCTGTCGGGTTGAAGGTACTCATCAAACATATCTTTGAAAATCAATGAATCCCAAACATTGATTCCCAATTATCCTTAGTAAGTGAAGCATTAGGCGTTGGAGGAGAGTCATCAAAATTCAAAACAATGAATCCTCCTATCCTTAGTATATTCACTCATAATCAAAAAGAATAAATCCCATCATCATCAAAATAAAGTCGTATAACCATTATTCAAACATCCATCATCATTTAGTATATTCACTCTTCTCCCCCTCAAAAATTGCATCCGAAGTTGCCATTGTTGATTTAGCAAGTGAATAAGAGTATACACCAATGAAGTAGATCCACTTGATGATGAATGAGCGGCAAAACATGAAGCTTGTTGATGAAGAATGTAGATGATTATGGCCATTCATGAGAGAATTTCTCTTTATCGAAGATAAAGCGCGCTAGAATAGCGTACACTTTTCTTTTCTTTGAAGAACGGTCCTGAAGTGTTATCGCAAGGTACCATAATGACAAGTAATGAATCAACCGATGTGAACAGACGCCATAATGATGAAGAACGAGGCCTGAACCGATGTGAACAGACGTCATTGTTTAGAGCCCAGTTATATGTTTAGAGCCGCCTGAATCAAAATACCAAGGGACGACTTATGCGACTGCTTTGGATAACAGACGAAGACATAGAATTGGAAACATTGGATTCCCACGTGCTCATGGGGTCCTTTTGGTTAGCACAAACAATCTTTGAATCAGAAGAAACCCTAGGTGCAATGTCATTGTCACTAGGAGCTAAACTAGTAGAAGCATCAGACTTAGTCGAGGAACATTTTGTGCTTAATGGGATTGTTCTACCAGTTGGCTTCCAAACCTTAACAGGCGCTACTCTAGGCATAGTGGATCTAGTTAAGGGGCAAGGTTTGCCATTCGTGAATATTCGACTTGTTGGCTTCCACTGAAATCCTACATTGGTAAAACCTTCCCCTGTAGGTTTCCGGATTGCTTAATCTGTTTCGCTCTCCAAACTTTCTTAACTGGGTTATGAATCTTAGACCTCAGAAATAACACATCACATTTATCATGATTACAAGAAATTAAACATTTTTTGCATGTTTTGCAAACAGCATAAGGCCTCGAATTAATTTTAGTAAGCTTAGAGCTAATACTAGAACTAACACGATTCTTTTGTTCAAATCAAACTTCTTGTCCCTATGGTGTTCTTTCACTTCCTTATCATGACACTTTTAGTTTCGTAATCCTATCCTTCTTTGCATAGCTTCTAGGTTTTGACCCGCTAACTTTAGTGTCAATCTTAACATCTTTAGAAGTAACGATGGGAACATTACATGGCTTCACTACTTTCTGCATTCTTGGTCTAGAAGTGCTGGGATCTGAAATTCTAGGAGGCACATCTCAGGTTGCTTGCTTGAATTTAGATATGGAACAAGGCATATCAAGGGTCACATGCTTGGCTTTAGTCATAGAACGGATTTCTGTTGGCACTAGGCATAGAACAAGGCTTCACGACTTTGCCTTTTCACCTAAGGGTTTTGGACATGTTGCAATTACACATTCAAGCAGCTCTTGAGATCGTTTGGCCGGAGGCAAGCAAACCTAATTTCACTATCAAGAGGTTTGTTAATGAAATCCTCTTCGACAATCTCACGGAGACATTCTAGACTATCCTTAAGGTGAGCAGAGTAGTCATGAAAAGCATGTTCATTATTCCTAAGATGAGGAGGAATATATTTAACTGTCACAGTGTATTTGCAATCTAAGGGTGATTTTGAGACAACATTCTGATTGAAAACAAGTGGCGCTTTCCCATTTCCCGACTTCTCGGATTCTCAATTTCCTTTGTAAAGCGTTATTTTTCGTTGTTTTGGTCACGGGTGACCTTTATTGAATCATATAACTCTTTAAAATGTCGTTTAACCTTTTCATTTTCTTCTAGAAAACTTTCGTTTTCCTTTTGTAAAGCATTTACTAAGTTTTGAAGATGAAACGTTTGAGAATTCTGAGAATCTAAAGAAGAAGGCATTTGGGAGTCACATATTGTTCGTTTGACCTTTAATTGAGAGATTTGGGCTTTCAACTTTCTGATCGTGTTACAATGAGCTTGAATCTGTTCATCACGTTTGTTAATTTGAAAACCTGCATCAAACTCGAGCATCCGGATGTCTTGATATTTGAAGTTTTGACATTTTCTTTGAGATGTTGATATTTGAGTTGTAAATTAAAATGCTCAACTTCTAGTTTAGAAAAATGTTTAACCAAATTGTCGTGATCATCCAGTTCAATTTTCGCGTTTAGTTTAGAATTAGTTTTTCAAGCTCAATGACACGATCATGGGAGACTTTCAGCCACAGATATTCATGAAATTTGGAAGCATTAATAGAGCAATTTGAAGCAGTGAAAAAGATATCTTGAGCAACACATTCAGGAATAAGAGTCTCATTTAAGGTATGCAAGTTCTTCCTCTCAATCTCATTATATTTTAGTGCACGCTCATAATCACTAACTTCAACTACCATTGCATCAAATTCCTTTTCCATTTCTTTAATATTTGATTTTGTCCCCTTTTTAAGACTCTCAAAATGATCTTTAGTTGTTTAAAGAAAGGCATGACCTCAGTTAAATAACATTCTTTCATTTGCTCAAAACCCCTTTCCCTTCAGTTATCCCAGTGGGTGTGATCCTTTTCTTACAAGTTTTCTCAAAATCTGTAAATAGTTGAAGAATAACATATTGATCTGATTAAGGTCTTGCTCTTAGTGGCAATAGTTCTAGGAACTAAATGCATTGGTGTATTTGGAGGATACAAAGTCGCTTTAGGGAATTTCCTACAAGGGGATTCTTTTCAACAAGATTTTCAGCTTTTTGCAAGTCCATATCCTTTTTCCAGAACACTTGTTCTGGGGTCATAGAGTCGAGGCTTAAACATGTTTAAGGATATCCAATTTTCCTTAGTGTAATCATGGGGTTTTATCGTTATCTTGTTCTTTTTACACAGGATCTTCTAGCTTCTTATTCATTTTCTCCCTAGTGACTTCATCGATTTCTTATCTTCCTCAGCACTCAAGCAACTAGGTTTCTGTCTAGGCTTAAGGATCTCATTACCATCATACAGTACCTTATGAGCATTTCTAGCCTTTTAATTACCTCTGGATTAGGTTCCTCAACAAGGGAATGCTATGCTTATCGCTTAAGACTCTATGCTTAGTGATCATGTGAGCCGTCTGAATGGTATTCCCTTGTACGTACAACTTATTTTCAAGCTTGTTTTTCAAAGTTTTTAGATTGGAAAAATCATTCAAAAGTTTTGATTCCTTAGCCTTGAATTCTTGCTTAAGCATTTTAACATTTTCTTGAAGTTCTTGTTTTTGCTTAGCACTTTTAGAAAGCTTTTCTTGTAAGGAGTTTAACTCTTGTTTTAATACTTCTTCTCTAAACCTACTTTTTCTAATAGTTGTACGTATGTGGACATCCATTTCCGCCACGGGTGGTCAACTCAAACTTAGCACTGTTCATAAATAGCAACCCTGATCCTATATATGTTAAGCTCTGGTAAGGGAATCATCGTGCACAAATGCAGGCGTACTCATGCAGTTCATAATCATCATTTTGAGTAGAAGATGCACAACTAGGTACAGCAGAATCATCCATGCAACTTACCTGAGCATTGACATGCACAGTCGCTGGATGGCGGGTGCATCTCTATCTTGGGTACATCAAGCTTCCATGGGCGTTCCTTTGCATTAACTTGCACGGGTTGTCTTCGGTGCATTCTCTCTTGTGAATTTGAGCACGAAGATTCCATTTTTCCATTATCCGACTCATCATTTTTTGTTGTCATTGACATTCGCATTCAGAACACCATTCTTCAACATATACATTACCCAACTTATCACAACAATCTTTCAACGCACTCTTGACACTCATTCACGCTTTCATTCTTTTGAGTGATTCTTCAATGTACTTTTTCACATTATCCATGAGTTGATAAATGTCTCAATGAATTCCTAATTTCCATTCCATTATGTTTTTGAAGGAAATTCCAGTCAAGTGTTGATCGTGTCTGCTGAATATTCCCAATCGATGAATGGTCAAATTGTTTGTAGATTACTTGAAGAAAGCTGCGACTGGAACCATCCTTTTGAACCTCTTTATTGGTAAGTTGCAGCTTTAAGTGTTCTAAGTTCAACACAAGCTTCTTGTCAATGTAGGTAAGTCCGGCGAAAGAGCACTACATGTTCGATCCCGCCTATGGATAAACCTGAATGAGGTGTAGATGAAGTAGTTGATAGGGCTCAATGCTGCATTTCATTTGCATGGCATTTTGTAGCTTGGACTGGTGCGATTCTTTCTCATTAGATTCTCAACACTGAGATCTCACATCCTCATTGCTTAATTCAATCATCTTTAATCGTTCAGTGTAGCCTACATTATCATTGTTGGCCACAACATCATACATTTAAGCACTTCTCGAAATCACCGGGTCAGAGAGTAAGACATGATGTGGAAGGATGCACGGGATTTTACACGTCTATGATTTAAACCGAGAAATAGAATCTTTCACGGGATTTTACTAAAATCAAGACGAAACCGTTAAGCAATGACCAGTAGAGGGTGTTAAGATGACCGATGGAATGATACAATGAAAGACGATTGTGTGAGAGGACTTTAGATTGTTGTGGGATAAGCGAGATGTTGTTTGGTTGTGATTTGGAATGGTTTATGCCCGTTTTTCCTAAGAAATTTAGGTCTAAAAACTTAAAAACCTTAATAACTTTTGTTCGGAGCGGATTTAGACCTCGAAGGTTAGTTAATTCGGCGTGCCATTCTCCTCGCTCTCACGGTCGCTTTGATGGGTAGAACGCGGAAAACGGAGTTACGGTTCAAAAGTTATGGCCGTTTGAAGTTTTGACGGGAAAAATCAACCAAGTCGCTATGAATTCTTGAACCAAGTCGCTAACAACTAATTCGCTACCACGCGCTTAAGTCGCTAGCCGATGTAAGTCGCGTAAGTGGTAACTCGCTAACACTCAAGTCGCTAGCAAAATTTTGGAAGAATTCGCTACTCAAGTCGCTAACAATGCAAGTCGCTAAAGAGCAACTCGCTACATCAAGTCGCTACCAACAAGTCGCTACCCGTAGTGGAGAGTCCACTACTTGTACTTTAACTCGCTAGATCTAACTCGCTAGCTCCAACACAGTAAGTCGCTACAAAAATGTGAAGCAAGTCGCTACCAAGAATATTATCCGTGAACTAAGTCGCTAGCATGAAAAACCATATAAACATCACTTTTCAATCCAAAACAACCCAACCAAGATGATTCAAGCTTACCAAATGAAAACCTAAACACTTGTGATGATTCTAAACATAAAAGTACCAACAAAATTCAAACTTTAACACAAGAAATCAACCAAATGATGCAAAACCACTAAACTTTTTCAAACTCAAAAACCACCTAAAACCACTAGAAATCCAAAGATGTGTAAGATATGATCTAACCATGGCTCTTGATACCAATTGTTAGATATTAACTTTTCACATACACAGCAAACCATAACACAAGGTAAGCTATAAGATGGAATTCTAGAGAGAGAAAGTTAGAGGTTTAGGGAACTTAGTGAGAGAAAGTGAAATTATTATTATGAGCTCCAACTCTCTACCTTGGGAGGTAGAGAGTATTTATAGTCTTACATAAAACGCCACACATCGGGCTGTGGATCAGGCATACAGTGGGTAAAGACCCGTCCGTCCTCCACGGTGTTACTTAGCTAAATACTACTTATCTTAAAATAACTACGACTACGAGCTTTCTAACGATTACATATACTTGAGGTGACCGACTCTTTAATACCTGGAATTTCTAATTCCTAACAAAATAAGTCTTTATTATCCTTTACGGGAACTACATATATGTTTTTTGTGCTTTGATAAGCCAATTTTGGAGCTTTGGGAAGCCTGTTTTTGATTGTGTTTGAAGTCTGTTTTTCTGAATGTCTTTGTTGATGGTCGGCTATTTTAAATTGCGTGTCTGATTGTATCAAAGTTTGCAAGCAGTTTTTATAAGGAATCTAAACATATTTGGTTTCAGAATCATATGAAACAGATAACTTTGCTGGCTGAAATTTACAATTTAGTGTACTTATGTGATCAAAAACATATTTGGTTTACTTATATGATGCAGTGTTGTTCACCTCTTAACCTTAGGACTATTCACTAGAATTTACATGTGACATTACATATAGAAGCCGGTTTAATTGTAGAACCTGCAACCTTAATTTTTGAATAAATTTAAGTTTGTTTCTAACATGTTATGACTTAATTTTTGAATAGATTAAGGAAATGTTGTATGTATTTTGTTTCTAACATGTTATGACTTAAGAATGTCTTCTTCTGGTTATATTTATGAGATAGGAGTTGTCATCTTATTTCATTAAGGAAATGTTATCACTTATCAGTGGTAGTTACATGAATTACCACAGGTTCAGTGGTTGTAATGCTTGAGTCATAGTTTCAAATTCTGTGCAGTTACTCACTTACTCAATTTGATATTATTAGATATGTAAACCCAACAGACTTGAAACCATTTAAAAGGAATGCAAAGTGCTTATTAGGTTATTTTTTGGTCTCAATAAGTTGGAATCAGTTGTTACAAGTTCAATATAGTAGGTTTCAACTCATTTGAGCTTGTGGTAGCTTTCGTAACTAATTAGCCATTGTAGCTTATTTCTTTAGTACTGATTTATCTATAGTGCTAGAATCATATATGATTCTACTTGAATCATGTATGATTCTACAAGAATCATGTATGATTCTACTTGAATCATGTATGATTCTACTTGAACCATATATGATTCTAGCAGAATCATACATGATTCTAGCAGAATCATACATGATTCTAGCAGAATCATACATGATTCTAGCAGAATCATACATGATTCAAGCAGAATCATACATGATTCTACATTCTACTATGATTCTAGTAGAATCATACTAGAATCATATGTTTGAGTTATTAACAATCATATTGTAGTAGATTATTTGCGGTTTATTAACATTTAAAATTTTGATGCAGGTCAATCAAAAACTGGCAATGTGAAGATGATAAAGGGAGTAGTGACGAAGAATAGGACTTCTCCTAAATCAACTGTTGTTAAACCTACTGTTAAATCTCTACTGTGAAACATCACTGTCAAACCTAACATCAATAAACCAAAACCTGCAATGATAAAAATTTAGCGTCTGAGGAGCAATTAGATGAAGACAGTGGTTCTAGTTATATGAGTACAAGGATGAGGGTGAGGACGAGGAAGGGGATGCGTCTAATGAAGAAGAGGGAAGTGAAGAGGAAAGTGGTGAGGAAAGTGAAGAGGATGAGAAGTTAATAAAGAATTTAAAATCAAAGAGTGTTAAGGGAAAGAGTAAAAAGGTTAAGAAAGAGATTTCTAAGTCTGATAGCGACTCAAAAGATCAAAGGGCTAAGAAACGTGTCAAGGAAATGAAGGATGTTTCAGAGACTAAGAAAAGGAAGCGTTTTTCTAAGTCAAAAGAAGAAAAATGTCTCAAGCCTAAGAAATCTTTGAAGAAGAATCAGAGGTTTATGAAGCCTAAGAAGGAGCATTTGTTAAAGGCTGAAGAAGGTTAAAGTGAAGATTGAGGGTATTGAATTCAGATTCATGATAAGAGAAGAAGAAGAAACCTTCTTACTGCGAACAGATTGAGAGGAATGAGTATTTGAGTAAATTTAATGTTCTCTTATCTAGGACAGTTCCTTCTAGCTTGTTTTCTACAATCCGTGATGCAAGAGTTGACATGGGATCTTTCTTGTCGGATATTGCTTTTTCTTCATTGCACATGGTTTCTATTGACACGCTTCCATCTCGTTTGGCAAGGTTTGTGGTATCAAAGTTTAATAACAAAACTTACGAGTTTGTGTTGGAGAAGGGGACGATTCTTGTCACTCGTGAGAAAATCCACGAGATCTTAGGAATTCCTCTCGGTGAAATTTCTTTATTTGATTTACCCGAGAGATCTCTTGATGATCCTTTTGTGAAGTTGTGGTTGAATCAGTTTTATCCAATGAAGTTGAAGGATATCCGAGCTAGTCATATTGCTTCAAAGTTGGCCATCAGAGAGCGAGTTGACTTTATGTTTAAAGTCAACTTTCTTATGTTATTTGCAAATGTTATGGGTAAAGCTGATACAATGAAGGCAGTTGTTAATTTGACTATGGTTAGACGTATTACCGAAGATACTAACATTGCCCAAATTGATTGGTGTGGTTACATTTACGACTGTCTAAAATATAGTGAACTCCCAAAGACTTCTGGCGGCTACTATATTGGTCCATTGTGCTTCTTGATTGTAAGTTTATACTTTTTATGTTTACTGCTTTTTGTGTATGTTTTTTATGATCTCATTGTGAATTTTCTTAATTTTAACAGCTCCTGTATCTTGATTCCACAAAATTTGAGCGTTTAAATGTTATCCGTTACCGTCCTGCTATCAGAAACTGGAGCACAACTTCAATGAATCTACAGGAAAAGCTTGAAATTAAAGAAAAAGTCATAGGCAAATTGGATTTGCATGCAGATTGGAGTGAATCTGAAGTACATGAAACCGAAGGTTTTATGATGGTGGGGTGAATGTGAGCAAGGCTCGTACTTCCTGTGTGCCTCCTACTGATAAACAGGTTGGACTCTTTTCCTGTCTTTTTGAATTATTTGTTTGAACTACAATCACATATGATTCAAACAAAATCACATGTGATTCAGAGAGAATCATATGTGATTCTGATAGAATCATAAGTGATTTAGAAAGAATCATATGTGATTCATAGAGAATCATATGTGATTCAGATAGAATCATATGTGATTCTGACAGAATCATATGTGATTCTAACAGAATCATATATGATTCTGACTGAATCATATATGATTTAGAGTAAAATCATATGTGATTCAAACAGAATCACTCACATATGACTAAAGACTAATTGACATGTTATTCAACATTTTATATGATTTTGTTTTTATCTTCAAAGTTTTTGCAAGATGATTAAAAACAAGCTTTCAAACATATCTCGTGAGAAGGTTGAACTTGAAGATCTTCTGAAAAAGGCTAATACCGAGTTCCCGAATGACGAAGAAGTTCTTGAATTATACGAGAAATATGGAGGAGTATTTAAAGATGTTATATTATTTGAAAATGTTCATGTTGATGATTTTAATCCAGGAGATGGAGGAGGATCTGATGATGGTGAGAACGTTGATGGTGACAACAAAGATGTTGAGGGAGATAATTTGGAAAGCGAGACTCTTGCTTGCGAGGCTGTTGTTGAAGATGAAGCGTAAGTACCAATAATTACTGAAGAAACGTATACGTAGCGGCTTGAAACAAATATTGATTGGGTCGGAGAGGTGATTGACTGTATTTATATGCCTATTATGATGTACTTTGTTTAACCCTTCTATCTTAGCAGTTTGATCTTACAAGTTTCAAGTCGAGTAACATATGATTCTTTACTCTGAATCACATATGTGATTTTCTCTGAATCACATATGTGATTCTCTCTGAAGATGAAGAGGATGTACCAATAATACTGATCCGGTCCGAACCGTCAAGTCAAAAAGACTCAGAACAGCTTGGAACCAAATTCAATGAAGATCAGAGAATACAGAGGATTCCCGGGTCGTTAAGTCCCACGGAGACTCAATGGTGTGTCAAAACCACCAGACGATAGAATGATCACGAATGATAGTGATCGAAGGATAAGGATTTGGATAATTACACTACTGAAAAAGATAATACATAAAAGTTTAACTTAAATACAAATTAAGAAAAATTAAAAAGATAAAAGATATTAAATAAACGCTATCACTATATTTAAAGTGATGAACGTTTAAAACCTAAAACTTACGTTTAAATAAAATAACGTAAACGTACAAAATAAAACGTGAAACTAAATCAATATTAACCCTAAAATATGAAAAGAAGTTTTACAAACCTAATGATAAAAGGAAATTTATAGAAAAAGAAAATTATTTTTATAACTATTTATCTAATTATTATTAATTAAAAACTATTTTTAACTATTAAATAATTACCTAAAATACAAGAAATTAGGAAATAAAGCTAGAAAAATAAAATTATGAAATGGAAAAGTCTAAAATAACAAACTAGAATTTTCAAAACTATTTTTGTATTTTTGTGACTATTTTTCTATTTTCTATGAATTTTAAACTATTAAAAACTAATTAAATCACTAAAAATTACCAAATGAACTATGAAAAATATGGAAAATTACTTTTTTCACTTTTTATATTTATCTAAGCCTAAGAAAAATGAAAAATTATTTTTTTTGAACCTTTTTCTAATTTTTTGTATTAATTGCTATTTAAAAAATGCTAAAAACTAATAAAAATCAAGAAAAATAGCAAAACTACTCAGAAAAATCTGAAAATTTCAGGAAAATTCTAAAATTATATTAAGAAGCTAGGAAAATTAGAAAAACAGGTACTTGTGTAGAGAAATAAGCAACTGATCTCACAAGTGCTTATAAATAAGCACTAAAATAAGCCAAAAGATTAAGACAAGCCACCAATTGATCACGTAGTAATAATATACTAAATTAACCAAAATCCAACTAAAATCAACAAGCTCCAATCACTGGTTAGCTCAAATTCACAGATTTGGTGTTTATGGAATTAAGCTAAAAACAGAAAATGGTGTACACTTGCTGATGAGACAAGAAATAGGAACCAATAAACCAAATAAGCACCAAACTAAAATCCAATGATCAGGACTTAAACCAGACCTAAGTAACTAGTAATAACCAAAATATCAGCTCTAAACAAGCTTCAATAAGCTCTGTGCAAGCTGCACAAGAACTGAGAAAACCACTCAGCTAATACTGAGTGGTGCAGGGCAAATGGGCCCTGATTTGAGCTTGTACCCAAGCTTAACCAGAAGGCAAAAGCTAAAACCAATTATGAGGGCTTACAGACAACCAAGCCAACTCCTTATATTCCAAAAATCAGACCCTGAAACCCTTTAATGAGACCTATGCAACTGCTGCATTTTCTGCACAAAACAAGTTTTTCACCATTTTTGACTTTTTGAAAGAACATGGAAAGTTGACTTTTTTGAGGTTTAAATCCAATTTGAGGACTGATGATGTTGTTAAATGATGTAATGAAGCTTTGACAACCTTTGTTATTGACTTTTAAACACAAAATGATGATTTGCTCTTTTAAAAATCTCAACAGTGGACTGTTGAGATTGTTTATATTGGATTTTGACTTTTTTTGAGTTCTAAACACAAAAGCAAGACAGATAAAGACTCAATTGAGTCTAACAAGCATGAACAAGCAGAAATGACTCACTGCACAACCCTTGAGAACAGGTTTAAGTGATAAACCAAACACCCCTTTAAAAACAGTTTGTGACTCAAAATAGATCCAAACACTTAACCAACTTGTACTGATGATCAAGCTTACTTTAAATAACTAAAACACTGCTAAGAGAACAAATTTCAACAGATTTTAACTACACATACATGATATGCAAGAATTTTATAAAATCACTTACAAAAGTCCATAACCACAATGGTTTGAATCCAAGAACCATGAACCTCTAATCTATTAATTCCAACCCAATTAGCTACCATTCAACCCATTTCCACTGCATCAAACCATGTCCAACTGCATTTCCAATTTTTTTGATCCCCAGTTGACTTTCTTTGACCAGTTTCCAAATGTGCCTAAAACTTGAATGTGAGCTTGTAAAAAGCTGTGATAGGCTTATACAAGCTTATATGAGCTTTAAAATGAACTTTTAAACACTTGTATTTAAGACTTTGAAATTGCAAATTGAAACAGTGAGCTATAAACTTGCATTATAAACATAAACTGAGAATGATGATTGAAATGAGTCTTAATAGACTTAAACACTTGAAATTGATACAATTTAGCAAAATAATACAAGTCTTACACTTAATTGAAAGGTTTTACATAAAAACGACAATAGTAAAAAAAATAAAAACTAGTAGACTCTCCCTTTTGCTTCCAAATGCTGCTTTTTATAATCCAATGTCTTTCTCTTTCATCTCTGATTCTTTCCCATCAATTTCTGGCCATTGGATGCTCTAGAACTGATCTCAACCATTCAAATGGTTTTTGGCGCCAAAATGGTTAACTGCCAAAATGGGGTTGATATGGTGGGTGAAGGGGCATTTAATGCTCCTTGGATGTATGCTGAGGAGGGGGGGACATGGAAAGGTGAGTAGGAGGCTGGTGGGGGTGTGTTGGTGGCTGGGTATGGTGGTAGCAGACACAGGGAGGGAAAAGGGGGAAAGGGGGGTTGACTGGATTTGACCAACAGATATTATAAAGGGGGGTCCAATTTGTATTTTGACAGGGGGTCCAAAAGGTGTGAAAGGGTCATAATGGGTTTAAAGGGTTTTAAATACCAAGGGACCTTTTATGTAATTTCTGAATTTGAGGGACCTAAACTGCCAATCTTGCAAAGTTGCTTCAAGGGACCATAATTGACAATCTCAATAAGTATAAGGACCAATGTTGCCATTTTGCAATTTTCCGGGGGCCATTTTTGCCAATTTTGAAAGTTGAAGGACTATTTTTGTAATTTCTCAAACTTTTTGATATTTTTCACCAAAGGACTTATTTTGACAACTTTTGATTTTAAAAGGACCTTTGGTGATTTATTCTTTTGAAATTCGGGCTCAGGGACTATTTTTGACAACTTTTGAAACTTGGGGGACTAAAACTGCAATTTTTGCAAATTTGATATGTTTTTCATCTGATTTTGATATTTTTGAATTTAAAACACATAAAACACTGATTTGTGATATTTTGACCATTTTGATGTATTTCTGAGTGTTTTCAGATGATTTTGCAGTTTATTTTGTATAAAAATGATGAGTATTTACACACTCATCAATCCCCCACACTGAGAAATTGCTAGTCCCTAGCAATGATTTGAGAAAACATAATGGATTTTAAACTCTTTACCAAAAGCCATTACTTCTGGAGTAGCCAAATGTTTCAGTTCAAGTAAGAACCATGGTACACTGATAACCATGTGATTTTGAGCAAACCACCAGCTTTCAACGGATTTGATTTTGTCTTTACCAGAAGCCGTACCCTTCTGGACTAGCCAACTCTTAGATAAATTATCAGTTTTATCTTTGGTGAGCTGATTACCAATTATGGATTTTCCACTGCCTTTACCACAAGCCATAATCTTGCGGGCTAGCCAACTCTTCACTTTTTAGGATATGGTGAGTTGAGAACCATACAATTTTGGGCAAATTGCAAGCCATATAAACGGATTTGATTAATCTTTACCAAGAGCCGTTTGCTCCTGGATTAGCCAATCCTTTTGTCTTACAGACATGGCGGACTGATAACCAAATGAGTAAGTGTAGAACACTTACTCCAAAAAAAATTTTGGCCAAAAACGGGGGAATTGGGTGGTTAATATATGAAATTCGTGAGAATTCCCCCCCACACTTAGAAATGAATATTGCCCTCAATATTCAAAGTACCGGCGGTTATGCCGAAACAAAGAACGTAAAAGGGAAATATTACGGCCATTATTTAGAAAGAAGGATTTTGAAACATGTGGGCAACCCCCCCACACTAGGGTAGTAGAAAGAGGTGAGAAGACAGAAATATGGGTGAAAACCCATATGGCGTGCTACTGTTTTTGATTTCCGAGTCGCTAGCTTGACTCGAACCCGAATTCATTGGTTCATGGGGAAGCAAAGTGGAAGAAACAATCTCCATCGGACTTTCATTCAAGATGTATGGACAAACATTTGAAGCACATGAAAGTTCCACACCGATGAGATATATAGAGAAAGACCCGGCTCAAGATAATGGTACATGAAAATGCCGGGATCAAAGATAATGTCTTCATTCCCGAAGGAGTGAAGAACAGGAGAAGCCACGGGATAGGTGAAGAAGAGATAGAAAGTCATGATAAACATCATGACTAACTCATCTTCATCTATAGGAGGATCCATAATTTCCGGATTATGAATCTCATCATTTAAGCTTATTTGATCAAGACAATTCTCGGGAGTGTCTAGATCAAAGTAGAATTTATCATACTCCCGCGGAGATATGATATGAGTGAGTTCATCTGAGAACTCCATGAAGGTGAATGAATCATATTCAGAATTGATATGAGTGGGTTCACTGGCGAACTCCTCAAAAGTAAATGATTCACAATCAGGGAGAGAATTATGAGAATGAGAAGTGGTACTGCCACTAATCTTCTCTCCCATATTATCAAAACAAGAGGCTTTCATTTCCGGAATAGAATCATCGGAAAGAATGTCACTATCCTTAATGGGGATAGGAGATGAAATAGGTTTCTTTTTGAAAGCCTCGATTTTAGAAATGAGAAGACTGACATTCAATAATGTTGCTCGAAGAGCTTCATCTTTGATTTCAGTGTCAGTATCTTCATCATTCTCTTCTTCTAAGCTAACAAGCTCAGAAGGTGAATCTTCCACATAAATGATGTCTCCACAAGATAATGAATCGTCATCGTCAGAATCGGAGAACATCTCAACATGATCTGTTTGGAAGACAAGAGGAGGAGGGATATCACACACATGATCAAGAATTCCCTGTGACTCTCCTGGGATTGGGACAAGGTCCTCAACACTAGACTTTATCAATTCGTCCGATTCCTTTTCAGGAACAGTGTCAAGATGCTCGTCCCCCATAATAAGAGAGTGAGTGTGAATCTCGGGTGTGATAGCAGTTGTTTGAGATGGAATCTCAACTGCTGGAATATCAACTGACTGAGGGGGTTGAGAAATATTACTTTTAAAAGGATAAAAACCCTCCTCGTCATCATCATAAAGAGCTGCCTTAAGAAATTGGGAACGCCTTAGAGCTGCATGCTCTAGGGCTAATAATTCTTCCCTCGATTGGCGGGCCTCTCGCTCTTCGGCTAACAATTCTCCTATGGTCTTTTCACCACTCACTTGATTCTTAAAGTTACTCATCATATCCTCAAGTGTTTTCATTGCGGTTTCAAAATCGTGGGAGATTTCTTGAGATAACGGCTCAGGTGGAGTTTGAACCGTATAATGCTGTGGAGGTTGGAAATTTTCAAATATGTGAGAGTCATGATTGTTACAAGGAACTGGGTTCCCTATTTGACAATCAGAGCTGAAATGGGGACCTCCACAGTACTCACAACAGTAAAACTGTTGAGTCTGGAATGGTGAATCATATGGATTTTGGTCATAACCAAAGTTCTGAGCATCATTGGAAAACTGTTCATAGACAAACGTGTTCCCGGATTGACACTCAAATCCTTGGTGAGGACCTCCACAAAATTCACAGTAGGTATGTTGATTATATGATGATAAGTCGGGCTGTGGTTGGTAATTGAAAAAGTTTGAGGGGTCGTTAAATGAGTTCGGATTAGGATCATAATCAAATGAATTCCTTGAACCACAAAACAAACAACTCCCGTTATGGATATCATTACCACATTGTACACACGTACACCAACGACAGGGTGAACCAAAAAGAGGCTCACCACAACCGACACAAGGAATAAACGATTGCATTTGAGAGTTATGAAGAGGAATCAGTTTATTCAAAGAATCAACAAAACCAACATGATGATCCGAATGACTATCAAGACGCGAAGAACATTCAGAAAAATCCGGAGGTGGGACAAGTGGTGTGCTCTGAGAGCTAGCAATTTCCACCACTTCCGTTATGGTCTCCGGTTCTTGAATGGGTTCATCGGGTTGTGGCGGATGGTCGGAAAAACTTGGAGAATCATCGAGAGAGTTATCAGATAATTCGCACCAATAACAATATTTGCTTGCACCCATCCTTCCACATCGCTTGCATAAACAATCCGGATTCTGACAATCGAGCTGATCCTCTTCCATACGGCTTTTGCAGTGGAAACAACGAGGATAACCGATCGTCGCCATGAGAATTAAACATTTAGAGGATTAAGAAGAGAATCAAATGATTGAGAGGATACGAAGAAGCCAAAATTTGATCCGGTCCGAACCGTCAAGTCAAAAAGACTCAGAACAGCTTGGAACCAAATTCAATGAAGATCAGAGAATACAGAGGATTCCCGGGTCGTTAAGTCCCACGGAGACTCAATGGTGTGTCAAAACCAATTCAGACGATAGAATGATCACTAATGATAGTGATCAGAAAGGATAAGGATTTGGATAATTACACTACTGAAAAAGATAATACATAAAAGCGACTTAAATACAAATTAAGAAAATTAAAAAGATAAAAGATATTAAATAAACGCTATCACTATATTTAAAGTGATGAACGTTTAAAACCTAAAACTTACGTTTAAATAAAAATAACGTAAACGTACAAAATAAAACGTGAAACTAAATCAATATTAACCCTAAAAATATGAAAATGAAGTTTTTACAAACCTAATGATAAAAGAAAATTTATAGAAAAAGAAAATTATTTTTATAACTATTTATCTAATTATTATTAATTAAAAACTATTTTTAACTATTAAATAATTACCTAAAATACAAGAAATTAGGAAATAAAGCTAGAAAAATAAAATTATGAAATGGAAAAGTCTAAAATAACAAACTAGAATTTTCAAAACTATTTTTGTATTTTTGTGACTATTTTTCTATTTTCTATGAATTTTAAACTATTAAAAACTAATTAAATCACTAAAAATTACCAAATGAACTATGAAAAATATGGAAAATTACTTTTTTCACTTTTTATATTTATCTAAGCCTAAGAAAAATGAAAAATTATTTTTTTGAACCTTTTTCTAATTTTTTGTATTAATTGCTATTTAAAAAATGCTAAAAACTAATAAAAATCAAGAAAAATAGCAAAACTACTCAGAAAAATCTGAAAATTTCAGGAAAATTCTAAAATTATATTAAGAAGCTAGGAAAATTAGAAAAACAGGTACTTGTGTAGAGAAATAAGCAACTGATCTCACAAGTGCTTATAAATAAGCACTAAAATAAGCCAAAAGATTAAAACAAGCCACCAATTGATCACAGAAGTAATAATATACTAAATTAACCAAAATCCAACTAAAATCAACAAGCTCCAATCACTGGTTAGCTCAAATTCACAGATTTGGTGTTTATGGAATTAAGCTAAAAACAGAAAATGGTGTACACTTGCAGACAAGAAATAGGCAACCAAATAAGCACCAAACTAAAATCCAATGATCAGGACTTAAACCAGACCTAAGTAACTAGTAATAACCAAAATATCAGCTCTAAACAAGCTTCAATAAGCTCTGTGCAAGCTGCACAAGAACTGAGAAAACCACCGTAATACTGGTGGTGCAGGAATAAATGGGCCCTGATTTGAGCTTGTACCCAAGCTTAACCAGAAGGCAAAAGCTAAAACCAATTATGAGGGCTTACAGACAACCAAGCCAACTCCTTATATTCCAAAAATCAGACCCTGAAACCCTTTAATGAGACCTATGCAACTGCTGCATTTTCTGCACAAAACAAGTTTTTCACCATTTTTGACTTTTTGAAAGAACATGGAAAGTTGACTTTTTTGAGGTTTAAATCCAATTTGAGGACTGATGATGTTGTTAAATGATGTAATGAAGCTTTGACAACCTTTGTTATTGACTTTTAAACACAAAATGATGATTTGCTCTTTTAAAAAATCTCAACAGTGGACTGTTGAGATTGTTTATATTGGATTTTGACTTTTTTTTGAGTTCTAAACACAAAAGCAAGACAGATAAAGACTCAATTGAGTCTAACAAGCATGAACAAAATGACTCATCATGCACAACCCTTGAGAACAGGTTTAAGTGATAAACCAAACACCCCTTTAAAAACAGTTTGTGACTCAAAATAGATCCAAACACTTAACCAACTTGTACTGATGATCAAGCTTACTTTAAATAACTAAAACACTGCTAAGAGAACAAATTTCAACAGATTTTAACTACACATACATGATATGCAAGAATTTTATAAAATCACTTACAAAAGTCCATAACCACAATGGTTTGAATCCAAGAACCATGAACCTCTAATCTATTAATTCCAACCCAATTAGCTACCATTCAACCCATTTCCACTGCATCAAACCATGTCCAACTGCATTTCCAATTTTTTTGATCCCCAGTTGACTTTCTTTGACCAGTTTCCAAATGTGCCTAAAACTTGAATGTGAGCTTGTAAAAAGCTGTGATAGGCTTATACAAGCTTATATGAGCTTTAAAATGAACTTTTAAACACTTGTATTTAAGACTTTGAAATTGCAAATTGAAACAGTGAGCTATAAACTTGCATTATAAACATAAACTGAGAATGATGATTGAAATGAGTCTTAATAGACTTAAACACTTGAAATTGATACAATTTAGCAAAATAATACAAGTCTTACACTTAATTGAAAGGTTTTACATAAAAACGACAATAGTAAAAAAAATAAAAACTAGTAGACTCTCCCTTTTGCTTCCAAATGCTGCTTTTTATAATCCAATGTCTTTCTCTTTCATCTCTGATTCTTTCCCATCAATTTCTGGCCATTGGATGCTCTAGAACTGATCTCAACCATTCAAATGGTTTTTGGCGCCAAAATGGTTAACTGCCAAAATGGGGTTGATATGGTGGGTGAAGGGGCATTTAATGCTCCTTGGATGTATGCTGAGGAGGGGGGGACATGGAAAGGTGAGTAGGAGGCTGGTGGGGGTGTGTTGGTGGCTGGGTATGGTGGTAGCAGACACAGGGAGGGAAAAGGGGGAAAGGGGGGTTGACTGGATTTGACCAACAGATATTATAAAGGGGGGTCCAATTTGTATTTTGACAGGGGGTCCAAAAGGTGTGAAAGGGTCATAATGGGTTTAAAGGGTTTTAAATACCAAGGGACCTTTTATGTAATTTCTGAATTTGAGGGACCTAAACTGCCAATCTTGCAAAGTTGCTTCAAGGGACCATAATTGACAATCTCAATAAGTATAAGGACCAATGTTGCCATTTTGCAATTTTCCGGGGGCCATTTTTGCCAATTTTGAAAGTTGAAGGACTATTTTTGTAATTTCTCAAACTTTTTGATATTTTTCACCAAAGGACTTATTTTGACAACTTTTGATTTTAAAAGGACCTTTGGTGATTTATTCTTTTGAAATTCGGGCTCAGGGACTATTTTTGACAACTTTTGAAACTTGGGGGACTAAAACTGCAATTTTTGCAAATTTGATATGTTTTTCATCTGATTTTGATATTTTTGAATTTAAAACACATAAAACACTGATTTGTGATATTTTGACCATTTTGATGTATTTCTGAGTGTTTTCAGATGATTTTGCAGTTTATTTTGTATAAAAATGATGAGTATTTACACACTCATCAAATACCGAGTTTCTGAATCATATGTGATTCTCTCTGAATCACATATGATTCTTTAAATCTTTTAATCTTTTTATAATTTGTTCTTTTAATCTTTTGTAACTAAAAATTTGTTTTTATTCAGGATGATATTAACTGGCCTCGGGTTGTTCAACCGGTTAACATTGAGTGTCCTCACACTCCTGAACGAGTGGTTACTCGTTCATCTCCTAATAAAAGAGTTCCTAAGCCATCTTCTTACCTGTCATCACCATACATGAATAAGAAGACGCCAGTTATCACTCTTCTTAAGAGGCTTGAGTTTGAGTTGGGGAATAGCTTGTTTTCAATGCAGGGCGATAAGTTGTAAGTTTACTTTATTTTTATTTGTTTTGGTCTTTATTTTTATTTCTGTAATAACATTTCTAATTCACTTTTTTTTTTTTCAATTTAGTGAAACGGTTTTTCAAACTCGTTCTGGTAACCATGAGGTATCGTCTATACGTTTAAACATGGAGACGTTGGCACCAAGTTTGTGGATAGATGCAAATGTTGTTGACTCTTGGGGAGCAGTGTTGAATTATGAAGAATCGCTTAAAAAGGATCCATCACCAAAAAGGCATTTTTTTTTCCCACGAATTGTATTGTAAGTTATTTTAATTCAACTTTTTCAATCAGTTTTATTTTAATTCAACTTTTTCAATCAGTTTTTACTCGTATGTTATCTAAGTGAATCATATTTGCTGAGAATCATATGTTATTCTGATGAGAATCATACATGATTCTGAATAATCATATATGATTCTTATTAATCATATATGATTCTGTGTGAATCATATATGATTCTGTATAATCATATATGATTCTGAGTAAATAACATATGATTATTCAGAATCATATATGATTCTCATCAGAATAATCATATATGATTCACACAGATTCATATATGATCCTGAGTAATCATACATGATTCACACAGATTCATATCTGATTTTGAGTGAATCATATATGATTCTGATATTTTACACATAAACATGATTTAGTTCAAGTACTAAAATAGCATATGATTTATTTTTTAATACAGCATTTAAGCTATGGTTAAAAAACTTATTGATGAAGATGAGCAGTGGAATATGTTTTCAGAGGAGATGTTGGCTCATTTTAAAAATGACGATGACAATGCCTCTAGGTCTCTTGTAGATATTGAATTGGTAACTTCTCATTCCATTAGAAATTTAATTTTGTAGAAGTTTGAATTTGAGTTTTAACTTTCCTTTATTTTGTTGAAATAGGCGTTTTTCCCGATTCGTGTCTCCAATCATTTTTATGTTGTTGTTTTCAACATTAAGAAGAGTGCAACATCGATGATCATCCTTGATAATTCTGATTCTGGAACCTACAATTCCTACAAGGATGCGTTTGTGAACTGTTAAGTTCTTTAAAAATCATATGTGATTTTATACAACTTATATGTGATTTATGTACATTTTTTAACCTTGTTTTTATTTTTTGTAGAAGAAGTTTTTTTCCAGGTTTCTGCAAGAACATAATCATCAAAGATATGCTGCTGTTTCTAAAGTTAGAGGACGAGTTCCAAGGATGAAATGGCAGACTAAGAGAAATCATGTAGACTGTGGAGTTTTCGCGATGATTCATATGGAGTCTTATGTTGGTGATCCTGTTTCAAAATGGGAAGTTGGTCCGTGCAGTAATCGTGAGCAGCAGGTTGCATTGTTAAGGCGGATGAGGTTTAAGATTGCTACCAAGATCCTCTTGCATGATTTGAATGAGCATTCACAAAAAATGTACGATTTGGCATATAGGTTCCAGGCTGAGATTCCTGAAGAGAACAGGATTTCAATTATTGTGAATGCTATTAAGAACAGGGCGGAGCGTGAAAAGGATCCTAAGAAGGATGAGGTTGTTCATGATCCTAAGTGATGGTAGTTTAGTTTATGTAGTTATGGTAGTTTAAAACTGATGTTAGTATCTGATGGGTAGTCTAATGGTAGTACGGATGTTAGTTTAAAACTGATGGGTAGTCTGATGGTAGTACGGATGTTAGTTTAAAACTGATGGGTACTCATTTTGGTAATACTGATGATGGTAGTATCTGATTGGTAGTTTAAATGTTTTTCTTACCTGCTATTTTGCTATATTATCTGATTAGTAGTATCTGATGTGATTCTGTGTGAATTAGATATGACTTTTGTGCAAATCATATATGATCTGTCTTGAATCATATATGAGTTTTGAAATCATATATGATTGTCAAAAGATCATATATGCTTCAAGGCAGATCATATATGATTTTGAAAAATCATATATGATCTGTCTTGAAATAAGCAACAGATTATACTTTTTGGTAGTACTGATGATGGTAGATCACATATGATTTTTGAAATCATATATGATTGTCAAAAGATCGTATATGTTTCAAGGCAGATCACATATGATTTTAAAAAAATCATATATGATCTGTCTTGAAATAAGCAACATATTATACTGAAATAAGGAACAGATCACATATGATTTGCGCTATGTAACTTTTCAATTAAACAAAAGGTAACTTTTCCGACAGTGCAAAAAAATAAATAATAACCAAATATAAAGAAAGTATGACATTCAAGAAGCGTTAGTCGCTTGTTCACCCGCATCAGTTTCGAGGTTTGTCGTTGCTTGTTCACCTGCATCAGTTCTAGCTTGTTTTTCAGCAGCAATTCTCGCAAGTTTTGCAATATACTTCAAGTGCCATTTCTTTTCCACTCTTTCTACGATCTTCTTTCGACCAACCTTTGTTTGAAGCATTGGTTGGATTTTTGACCCATGTTTTCAGGTTTTTCAATTTGCATATATATCCTTAATTACATCTCTTGTTTTGCGTGACGGAGGGTTAGGCATTTCATCCTCAATTTTCTTCTTTATTGATTTCAATTGTTCCACAAACTTTCCTAAATTGGCTTCATCTTTACTCAACAAAAATAAACACTCGTCTACCACAAAAGTAGCCTCATTTGTTAATTTTTCAATTGGTTCATTCTTTTCCCCATACCTGTTTGTATTTCTTCTCAAACAGTGTGGTATTATATCCCTTCTCCAACGCCTCAAAATGTACTTTTCAGGGATGCTTTGAACATCACGGTTCTTCAAAACACAGAATGCATGTCGACATAAAAACCCGAATCGAAGAAAATGCCTACAAGTACATTCCAGTGACCCGTCTTCAAGAAAACGCAGAACCTAATTGTAGAACAGGAAGGAAAGAAAATTAGAACTTTTTTAGTACTGAAACCTATATGATTCTGTGAGCATCATATATGATTCTACGTAAAATCATATGTGATTCTATGTAAAATCATATATGATTCTACATAAAATCATATATGATTCAAAGCAAAATCATATATGATTCAACATAAAATCATATATGATTCAATGTAAAATCATATATGATTCTTTGTAAAATCATATATGATTCTGGATGAATCATATATGATTTCATGTCAGATGGTAACAGCTAAAGAATATAAAATAGTTGGAAGTAAATTTACCTTGTATTCTGCTAGCTTTTCAGATTCTTCTTTTTCTTTAGAAAGTGTCCTATAAGCAGCTGCATTCCTATCTTTAACCCTAACTATCTCACAACCATCTTCAGTTTTAAACTCTTCTATTGTGCAAGACCAAGCTTCTTTTATTTCCCTTTGAACAAGCAGAAATATTGATCTTGTGTATACTTTATATGCATGGCGTTCCATCTTTAACTCTGTAGAAAGTTTTGGAGCTGAGTTAAATGTGTTGAAGTCCAATTGTTATTGCCTATACCTTTGCCTCTCCATTTCTGATTCGAAGCACATCATGAAATTGACTAATGTTGACCCATGATTTGTGAAATGTCTAAAGAATGCATTTTCACTCTCGGACCTTGAAGTAGTTCTCATCAATCCAAATAATGGAGAGTCAATAAAATAAGCTGGTAGCCACATTTCTCTAAGTCTAAACATCTTTTTCATCCATTTATGGTCTTGCAATCCAAAATCTTCAATCAATTTTTTCCATTTTTCTTCAAATTCCAATGGTTCCATGAACATGTTCCACACAATCTTGTTGAAGCGCTTTTTGAAATCAGTTTCATTATAGATCTTTTTACAAACCTGTAAGAAAATTTCATGTTACATAGAATCATATGTGATTCACATAGAATCATATGTGATTCTAAGTGGCAGATTATATTTCTCAATATTAAAATAGTATACGAATTAAAATACCTTCGATGGAATTTTTTGTGTGGTATGCCACATACATAGTCTATGTTTGGATTCCATTAAAACTACTTCAATTGCTAACTTCATGGCTCCATCTTGATCCGTTACAATCATTTTTGGTTGTTTTTGATGTGCAGTCATGAATGATTTTAGTAGCCATGTGTAAGCTTCTTTATCTTCTCTTAGAAGCATTCTCGCACCCAATGTCACGCACTTTTTGTGATTATCTATCCCGGTGAATGGAACAAACACCATATCGTATCTGAATATCACAATTTTCACACCATATCTTATGTGAGAATCATATATGATTATGTGAGATTCATTTGGGATTCTATGAGAGTCATATATGATTCTGAGAGAATCATATGTGATTCTATGAGAATCATATATGACTGTGAATCATTTATGACTATGAGAATCATATATGATTCCGGAAGAATCATATGTGATTCTATGAGAATCATATATGACTCTGTGAATCATATATGACTCTGAGAATCATATGTGATTTTGATAGAATCATATGTGAGATTCAGATTGAATTACAAGTGCTTCATGTAAATAACATGTGAATCAGATTGAGAAGAGACTTACTTGTTGGTTCTGAATGTTGCATCAAATGACACAATATCTCCGAATTCCTTATAGTTGCATTTCGCAACTTCATCAGCCCAAAACATGGCAACCAATTCACTTTTTTCAACCATATAATGAAATGTAAAGTTTGGAACATATTTCTTTCGGTTTTCCATTTTGTTTATCAACATTTGCGCGTCACTTTCACCTATGCATACGTTTATATCCCTTTGATGATTCTTGAAATAACTACTTGTGCCATGAACATATTGAGAACCACCTTTCATGCTACATAACAAATTGTGTGCCTTTGTTGCACCAAGTCTGAAGTTTGAAGCTTTTACAACGAACATTTTTTCCGCTTGAGTCATCTTCCTTTGTATCTTTGTTTGATGCTCATACTCTTTTGGAATCATTAAATGATTATGCTTAGCAACAAATTTAGTTATTTCGTATTCTCCAGAAATAGGATCCAAAGTTATGAATATTCGCGCCATACAACCTGTTACCCGTTGTCTTGTATTTCTGACTTGTTTATCACTGCTTTTAAGATCCAATGTGTTGATATTTATGTCTTTTGGAACGCCTTCCCTATTACACATAAGGTACTTACTTTTTACCAAACCACTTTTTGTATTTCTTTGTGTCGATTTCTTAACTTCAAAGCCTGCTACTTCAGCGTATTTGTTGTACATTTCAATACATTCCTCTATCGTTTTAAACTTTTTCCCCTCAACAAGTAAATAAATATGATCAACAACGGGTTCCCAGTACACTGATCCTCCAGGAGTTTCTTCATGTGCATATAAAGTTGGTCTTGGTGTCATCACAGGTCCTGTATAGTGAGTTACATTAAAAGGATTAGACAAATTTTATTTTCATAACATAATCAAAGTATGATTCACACATGTAATCATATACGATTGTTATTTGAATCATATATGATTCAGTAGGAATCATATATGATTTCTCCTTTATTACATAAACAGTAGACAAACTAAAATATGTGATTTTGCTTCACATGTGATTCTTCAGAATCACATATGATTCAGAAAACTAAAATATATGATTCTATCGAATCATATGTGATTCTTCGCAGACGCATTTCATCAAACACATGGTGTGCTTCTATATCATGAACACTTAGAATCATATATGATTTCTCCTTTATTCAGAAAACTAAAATATGTGATTTTACTTCATATGTGATTCTTCAGAATCACATATGATTCAGAAAACTAAAATATACGACTCTAAAGAATCATATATGATTCTATCGAATCATATGTGATTCTTCGCAGACACATTTCATCAAACACATGGTGTGCTTCTATATCATGAACACTTAGAATCATATATGATTTCTCCTTTATTCAGAAAACTAAAATATGTGATTTTACTTCATATGTGATTCTTCAGAATCACATATGATTCAGAAAACTAAAATATATGACTCTGAAGAATCATATATGATTCTATCGAATCATACGTGATTCTTCGCAGACAAATTTCATCAAACACATGGTGTGCATCTATAAACCATGTGTAATTCCACTAGTATCATATATGTAATTCCAGAAAATATTCAAAATAACAAATAAACCATCTGAATCATATATGATCATTTTCTTCTTTACCTTGAATAACAGGTGTATCTTCTTCTTCCATAATCTCAGCATCCACCAATGTATCATCTACATTCATAACCTCAGCATCCACCATAAGTTCATCTTCATATATATTTTCATCAACAACATCATTGTTTTCCATTATCAACGGTGAGCGGTGATCGTGGTGGATTGATGATGGTGGAGCGGTGATGGTGGTGGATTGTTGATGGTGGTGGAGCGGTGATCGTGGTGGAGCGGTGATGGTGGTGGAGCAGTTATGGTTGTGGAGCAGTGACGGTGCTGGATTGATGATGGTGTTGGATCTGTCATGGCGATGGAGCGGTGATGGTGGTGGATCGGTCATTGTGGTGGAGCAGTGATGGTGGTTATGGTGGTTGACCGGCGGTTATAGTGATGGAGCAGTTATGGTTATGGTGGAGCAGTGTGGATCGTTCTTTGTTATGTAGCAGCTGTGTGTTTTTTTCACCAAATATTTTAGGAAAATAATGGAGGTAGGTTTTTATTTTTAGTTTATATATTTGACGTTTTTGCCCTCCAAGTGTAAATGCAGGATTTAATCTAAACCCTTGGATGTAATTAGATTGGATGGTTGAGATTCATGGATTGGTTCTATGGTTACTCAAGGTGCTACATGGATCTCAACTCATCTTGGTTGTTACTCCCTCCGTCCCATATTGACTGTCCAGTTTGACTTTTCAAAGTCTTTTTTGTAAAGCACCTTTTATCACTTATACCTTATCTTTATCACAAGTACCACACGAACCAAACACAAATACGTTATGCGTATGAATAAGAAGAAAGGAAAGAACTTGGTGACTTGAATGATATAATTCGTATGTATGTTTAGAGAGATAGAAAGAAGAAAGATGAAAACAATAAGTTGTATATTGCTTCAAGGAAAAACACACACACACACACTCAAGCACACCCCTCAAATGAGACTTTGAGGGGTTTATATAGTTGGAATACATGAAAACCTAAAAGGCTTTCCTATGGGCCTCGTTGGACTTGGATTGGGCTTGGGATATATGAGCATACAAACGGCTAACATACCCTAACGTTTAACCAATTAGCTTAGCCCAATCCACGAGCCCGATGACTATTCTATCACGATATCTAACACACGTTACAAAGTTCCTAAGTGTGAATGACCATAACTTCTAATAAAAACTATTAAGGCTAACAATCTCCCCCTAAGGGGTGGTCATTCAAATGATGCTCCACTTGATTAGGTCTTTACTTTTCTTGAGCTCGAACTTTGTGCGTAGATATATAATAGTCTTGATTCTTTGTTCCTTCATGCTTTGTGATCAGATAATGTTGTTGTCTGCCGTTGTCAACTTCGTTGGTTAGGTGTCTCCACGTCTTTCTCCACCATGCTCACACTTCTATTTGACTTTTGGTTACCAATGATGTAGTTCTCGAGTATTTAAACTTTGTGTAGCCTTTGATTGTGATGAGAACTTTCATGTGTCGCTGGTATGAGCATGTGGCGAGTCTGCACGATCCATCCGCTCCGGAGCTTCCATAAGAAGAAAACATAAAACATTAGTAATAAGCGGATTCCGGCACTTACAAGTTTGAATTTCGAGGGTGTTAACAGCATAGTGTGAAAACACGTCTCTAATTCTCACAAAGGCCGCTCCTGAACTGGAGTCCCACAAGTGAGATAACGCGATATACCGAAGTACATCTACAGTTCAGATGAGTCGCCGAGGTACACCGAAGCATCACCTCACGACTGTAGACCGCTTGAGACACACTAAGCGTAATCCACGAGGAGTTACCGAATGACCTGCGTCAGGGTCTGCTTGATGTTGACCCTGGCAGGAGTTTCCATTCAATCACTGAAGATCACAAATGTGAAACTTCTCATAAATGTTCTGGCAAATTGCTAAGATCTGCGTAGGACTCTATAATATATCACTTGTGTCCTTATTGATGAACAACAAGCGATGTCATGACATGTGTTCCTATGAGATCTTTTGATGAATCTCGTGGCTCTAGACTCAATTAGTGCATTTTGGTTTTCCTGAGCGGAGACTAGGGAGAGGGTCTCCTTCTTCAATATCAACAATCTCTAAATCTCTAAGAGAAAGTCGATAGATTATGTAGGGTTCCCAGTGAGAATGAAACAAATCCTTTTAAGAGGAATTGAGTGGCTAGAAGGTTAGGTGCAGTGCGTCACTGGGTCCATGATGTCTTTGTCTTCAATACCAGTGTCATCTTAGTGACAACCAGTAGCAGATGAATTGAACCCGGTTTCATCCCTAAGGTTGATTATGGAGGGCTATTTCTTTTCACCCTTTTTCATTACTTTTCTTTTTAATTCTTCAACCCCTTCTTTCTCCTTTATCACATTACTCCTTTTTTCAATTATACCTAAGGACTTCTAATACTAACTATGGGTATTGTCCTTGGGTAGATCCCTCCGGCTCTGGCGGATCATAGGACGGATTTCCTATCCTTAGTCACCTTATAACTCCATGACTGTCCCATGTTGCCATAAAACCATTTTACTTGAAAATCTCACAGAGTGTTTATGATAGAAAACATGTTTGAGACACTCCGAGAGTTTTATATTTTCAGAAACACTCCCCCTTCACATGTGCTTATATATTTTTTAAGAGAAATTTTCACATTGAGGGAAGAGTTCGCACTTTTGAATTGATCGACTTTCAATAGACAAGACCGATTCGAGACACGTTTACATCACTAGTGAATTAGCTTGAAATTATTACCCGGCCTGGTCAAGTCCAAAGAAAGTTTCTCGAAATGGTACATTCCACTTAGACAAGTCCTATTCGAGACACGCTTACATCACTGGTTAGACCAGCGTGAAATTATTACCCGCCCAGAACACGTCTTTTCGAAAGTACTCGACTTTATATTATCGTCAATTCATTGGTTACGACTGAGTCGAGCTCTTTTGAGATTCAAACACCGATCATAAAACATTTTGATCACCTTTTAATCACGTTTCTCCCCCTCAAAAATAGCATATCCATGATGTTTTTGAAACAAAATGATTAAAAGATATGTTTTTCGGAAAGCATTTGGAGATAAACTGATTTAGCATGAATTTTTGAACAATTTTGGTTTTATACTCCCCCTTAACGAAAGAATATTTTTCATACAGAAAATTTAGAATCAATTAAGGGTTTAGAGGGAGTTATCTTGGTACCAAATGTGAGAGATTTTGAAAAATCTTTTTGAAAAATTTCGAATCAATGGTACGCAAGATGTGGAGAAGATTTTGAAAATCTTTTGAAGATATTAGAGAAAAAATTATCTTCATTTGTTTTAGGATAAGTGCTCGATATTTATGAAAATCGATTTTGCGTAGCACTTTCCTTTCTTTAAAGATCGGGTTACAGTCTGAAGTAACTGCAAGCCATTATGTTTTTAGGAATAGTGCTTGAAAAATATTTAAAACCTTTGATTTTGATAAGCACTTTCCTTTCTTTGAAGTGCGGGTCCTGAACTGATGTGATCAGAAGCCATTATGTTGAAGTCCGGGTTTCGTACTGAAGTATACGAAAGCCATTATTTTGAAGAAATTTTTAAGAAACGACATGTTTTAGAAAACATTTAAAGAACTCTCGCTCAAGCATCTGTACATGCCCGTATCATTGTTGAATGACATTTCTAGAAACGTACAGAATATTGATTATACAAGAGACATGTGGTGAGAAGAATATTTTGGATTTTGGTTTTATATTGTTTTTTGAATTTTTTGAAAATTTTCTATTTTTGTATTTTGCTTTTGTTGGTTTTATAAAAGAAATGGAAAATCAAAAATAGAAGATAGAGAGAATGAGAAGAAGAGTTTACAGAATTGGAACCCTCTGATGAGCTGGGTTCAGAGATATTTGATTCACCTGCAACCAAAGATGAAGAGTTTTCACAAATAACAGTGTTAGAAGTACAAGATTCCTCACGGTGAGGGTGATTACTATCAACGGTTGTAGTGGTTTCTACTTCCTTATCCTGATGATTTTCACTATTATCTGTGTTGGTGCAAGTATCAAAAATCTTTCCTGTGGGAATCCATCTAAGACCTATTGTGCTGAAAACTTTTCCCGTGGGTTTCCACCTAAGGTAAGATCTAGGAGTTGTTTTCTTATCAGATGCAGCGGAAGACTCTTTTTAGAAAAACTACGTCCTGAAGAGATCCACCTATTAGGTTTCCTTTTGATGTTCATCTTGTCATCGGGTTTGTTTCTATTTGGTGTCTTAGTGGATTGTGCCTCGGCACGAGAATTATCTTTCTTGAGATATTGTAAGGCACATGCATCATGATTAGCTGAAACGATACATTTTTTACATGTAGTACAGACAAATTCAATATTCTTGTTTAAAGTAGCAGCTTTAACTTTGTCACTACAGTCTTTTGGAAATTGATTCTGGTTCGAAAAAGACTTAGAATTCCTAGTGTTGTTTTCCAAGGGCATAGCATTTTCTTTTGCGCAACTACTCTTAGATGCAAGCCAATCCCTAGTCTTTTGTAGAGTGTTCCTAGGTAATGGTTTACTACTACTAGCAGTGCCTTGAAATCTTGTAGAATTCATCACCCTAGATGTTGCACCTAGAATTCCGTCTTTTCGAGTATGTGCCTTTTTCCTAGCTTCTTCTAGATAGTGATTGTTGACCATGTCGTTAGAACCAACAGATTCTTTAACTGGATTTTTGGTCACATTCCGTGTACTATTCTTAGAGATGCCAGGTGTAATCACTTTTGGTGTTTTAGCAACTGCTTTTCCTTTTTCAAAACTTTTGATAATTCTCTTTTTAATAGGCAGGGACTGTGGAGTGACTGGTTTTGACAAATCATTTTTCTCATTGACTTTTGGAGGAGGCTGAGAAATAGACATTTTTGGTTTGAAAACCGGTTTGGGAACATTTGTTTTCTCCTCAGTCAATGGTTTTGCAAACTTAGTATCCACAGCCTTTCCTTTTAGACTTCCCAGTTGAGCACTCAAAAGATCATTTTGCTCTTTCATGTCCTTGTAAGCACGCTCATACGACAGTTTGTCATACTTGCATTCCTCATATTTTCGATCAAGTTGTTTAAAATAGGACACGTTCTTTTTTCAAGTTTTGCAAGAGCATTTTCATATTTTGAAACAATTGCGGAGGTCTCCGACTGGAGTCTTTCATGATCTTCAACAGAATATGTTTGTAAAATAATGGACATGATATCGGTAGTCATAACATCTTCGAAGAGAGAATCATTGAGTTTTTCCAAAACTTTGATGTGTTCAATACTTTCATTAGCTTGCTTTACCAGGGATTTATGGTCCTTGAGAAAGTCACTCGTTTCTTTCAAAAGTGCTTGTTCAACATGAATTACCCTCGCACCGATGGCGCTTAACGGAGGGGCAATTTGGGTTTTAAAAAACTCTTTTGTTTCGTCATCATGACGAGTAAACCAGATGTTAGTTGTAATATTGGTTTTAGACTTGACAGTCTCTTGAAGATAGCCAATTCTAGTTTTAACGTCATCTAAAATGCTTCTAGTATCACTTGTGTTAAAAGGATTGTTTGAAGACATTTGTTCGATTTTCGAAAGAGATTTGGACACTACAACTGGTTTCGAACAAGTTTTGAAACTGGTGTTGACACTTTGTTTGAAACACTTGGTGTGGTGGAAAACGTTGATTGTTCTTTTTGATTAACAAAAGTAATTCCATTAATTTTGTTCCATTTGTTATAATCAATCGGGTTTAAGATCGGATTCTTTTGTTTCATTTTTGATCTACTCTCCTCAGATAGTTCCAACGTTTCAAGAGAATCACGAACAATTATGGGTTCATGCAAAGGTTTTCCATTGTTCAACACATTATGAGATTTCTGAGATTTCGAGCTTTCTTGAGGAACGAAGAAGGGTCGTTACCAAGTGCCATTTTATGTGAAGTATGAAAACGCTGATTTACTTGGTTTGAAAGCATCTTGTTTGTTTTATCTGAATGACCCGTTCTGAGAAGCAAATTGTCCAAAGCTTTAATTTTCTCATTTTATCCAGAATTTCATCAAGAAGAGAATCTTCTCGCTTTGAAAAATCAGCAATCAACTTTTTCTTCTCTTTTTCAAGATCAAAACGTGTTTTTGTTTAGAAAGTTGGTCATTTAGATCTGAAATTTCCTTGTTTAAAGATTTAATTTTCAAGTGAGAATTCACATCAAGTGTGTTATACTTGATTTGCAATTCTTTTTCTCTTAAAACAGAATCTCGATAACCAATTTCTAATTCGGACATTTTGTTTGTATGAAATTCATAGGCTTTGGCGTGCTCCTCGTAACTCTCAAGCTCACGTCAATTTCTTATTCGCGACCTTAACCTCGCGATTGACCTTACTAACTTTCTCAATTTCAATGCCACACTTATTGATTAATGATTCAAAATAAGCTCGTGTTTCCTCATCAGCCCTCAGATTTTGTGCCACACAGCCTCCATTAGGATCCACATATGGAGTTTCAGAGTTAGTATTGCTACAACTCGGATTGTCCATGTATGTATCATAAGTAGGTGCTGATGTCACAGAATGCTGTTCGTCATGAGTAAACGCATCACATATGACATTGTTATAACATGGATCAATGATTGGTACCTCAGATATGCTACATGGCGTCATAGACGTGAGGAGGTGCGTCAGAGTCAGTGTCGTACTTAGTCTCCTGAAGATTTGCCATGAATATGCAGTTCACATTGAGTTCCTCGAGGTCTTCCAAATCATCCACAATAGAGAAAAAATCATTTTCCTCAAGCACTCAACTATATCCCCGCTTCTTGCTTCTGTGCTAACAAAGATAGCTTTCAAGAAACTCAGCATTCTTCTTGTGCGGCTTAGTGGGACAGTTTCGTGCCATGTGACCCATTCCTTTACAGTTATAACACTTAACCGATTACCCGATTCACATTTCCATAATTCCCAACGACTGGAGCGCAACATTCCCATTCTCGATTACCCATCGCTCTATTCCCAACATTCTGTCCCATCTGATTTCCAACATTCTGACCCAAATGATTACCCTGATACGGAACCGCCTGATACCCATGTGATATCCTGCGATTCCCAATAACTCCAACCATTTGTCCTTGATTACCCATATTCACACCCGGTTGTGCAATTTGCTATTGCGAGTGTTTGATGAAATCCGTTGGTTGTTGTTAGTTGGTGTGGAATAGCGACTTTTTAGCGCGTTACCCAATAAAGAGTATATCTGTTGTAAGGTCGCTTCGGTCGGGCAGTTTCAGATCGTGATTCCTAGTTCCCGTATTGTTGATCCGGATAGAATTGTTGTTGTGGTTGTGGAATGTATTGCTGCAAGTTGTTGTTGTTGGTGGAAGATGATGAAGCTTGTTGTTGTGTATTCACTGAAGGTTGAGTCTTTGCAATAAGTGCCAATGGATCATGATTCTTTGCCAATCTTTCTTTCCCGACTTCATTGACTTCAGCTTGGTTTTGTTTCAGAAAATCATTCAGTTGATCAAAGTTCACCTGATGAAGGTCTTTTGTTTGGTTGACAATAGTTACATATCATCCCCATTCTTTCGGAAGATTATTCAGGAACTTGATGTTTTGAACGATTGTTCTGGGTGCCAACTTGTTTCCGATAAGCTCATTCATCAAAGTGCAAAACCTTCCATAGTAGGATTCAATGGATTCTCCTGGTGTAGATGTAAACTTCTCCCATTCATTTAGCGCTTGTTCTCCATGTCTTGTTTACCAATTTCTGTTCCATAACATAGTCGTCTAACACGTTCCCACATATTGAAAGCAGCTTCACAACTGTCTACAGCAAGAAGAAAATGTCTATTGGTAAACCCGCTTGGACAATATGAATTGCCATGTCATCCGCATCGACTTGTTTCTGATCCTCTTCAGTGTATTCTGATTCAGTTTGAAGATGAGAGGATGGTGGGATGGGAGGTGTTGCATCAGCATTTCCAGGTACATGAACTTGTCGAGGCTTGAAGGGTCCATCCTGAATGGATTTAATCATGAGTTTGCCATTAGGTTTGGTCTTGATGTAGCGGAGCATTCGACTTGTCCATTGAAGATAACCACCTTTTGCCAATATAGGAGGTCGGTTTTAACCTGCATGAATATCTTGTTGAGTTGCCATTGATGAAGGTATGATATGATAAAGTTGATGTAGGATCGATTCAACGATAAAGGAGTTGTGGTTGATGACGATTAAGCCCGGTTGAGGTGTTCTGAAAGTCGTACTCGTAACCTTGGTTCTAAAAAATTTTCGCCCAAATTTGAAATTCACTATAAAAATCAATTCTAAGGTCGTATGAAAATTTTGAGTTATGACAATTTTGACGCCAAATTTGACCCGAAAATTTGAATTTAGGCCCAAAAATTTGAATTTTTGACCAAAATTTTCACAGTTAAACCAAAATTTGAATTTTTTTTTTTTTTTTAAACCTTTATGCGTAGAAAGAGCTTAGGCGTAGAAACAGAAGTTACGAGTAGGATCTTATGCGTAGGAAGCTTATGCGTAGGATTCCTTAGGCGTAGGATCTTAGGCGTAGGATCTTATGCGTAAGTTTAAAGTTACGAGTAGAAAAAGTTATGCGTAAGATTTAGCTTATGCGTAAGGAAAACTTAGGCGTAAGAAAAATGCTTATTCGTAAAGTATTCTACGCGTAAGTCGAAACTTATGCGTAAGATTAGGGTTTTGCCCAAAAATCCTTTACACTATCACAGTGTAAGAGATATCCAAAAGTCGAAGTGTTCCACAAACTTATCAAAGTGAGGGAAGCACGAGTCACCGCTTTAAGCTCAAGAATCGCACCAAAAAGTTACGAGTAGAACCTTATGTGTAGTTGACTTTCTTACGAGTAGAACTAGGGTTTTGACCTACTCGTAAAAAAATTTCAATGATTCAAACGATTTCTCTTGCACAGATAGCCTTAAAAACACTCCAATAACACAAATCTTTTGACCTTTTTCACCCAAAGTGCTTATAAAAGTTACGAGTAGAAATGACCACCTTAAAAAACACGAGTTCGAACTTGAAGAAAAACCCGTAAAGCTTCGAACTTTTTGCAAAAAACTGAAACTTTAGCACCAAATAAACCTTAAACCACAAGAATCTTGAAGATTTAAGTGCAAAAATTAAAGCTTTAAGCGTGACACTCTTGAGAACGAACTACGCGTAACACCACAAAAAAAACTTCAACCAAAACACTCCTAAACCATTGTTAGGCAATTGATACCAATTGTAAGACCTTATATCTATATCAACCTTATCACTTTACCACACGAACCAAACACAAATACGTTACAGTTATGCGTATGATACTAAACACAAACTGTTATGCGTAAGAAAGAAAGATTAAGATAGATGGTGACTTGAATATGAATTCGTGTATGTTAGAGAGGTAGAGAAAAGAAGATGAAAACAATAAGTTGTATATTGCTTCAAAGGAAAACACACACACACACACTCAAGCACACCCCTCAAATGAGACTTTGAGGGGTTTATATAGTTGGAATACATGAAAACCTAAAAGGCTTTCCTATGGGCCTCGTTGGACTTGGATTGGGCTTGGGATATATGAGCATACAAACGGCTAACATACCCTAACGTTTAACCAATTAGCTTAGCCCAATCCACGAGCCCGATGACTATTCTATCACGATATCTAACACACGTTACAAAGTTCCTAAGTGTGAATGACCATCACTTCTAATAAAAACTATTAAGGCTAACATTTTTCTTTCAACTTTGACCTTGAATATTTTTATTTCTGTTATATAATACTTAATGCAAAATATATGAATAGAATGGGGGTTTAAATGTATTCTCATTGATATAACTTTCATAAAGTATTATATAACAAAAACAAAAATATTTAAGGTCAAAGTTGACAAAAAAAGACTTACAAAAGTCAAACAGGTCAGGACAGTCAATATGGGACGGAGGTAGTATTTTTTTTCTCTTGGTTCGAAGCACACCATTAACACATATTCAACATCATATTCAAACACTGAACCATCTAATCGGTTTCTACTATTCTAACAACATCATATTCCATTTCATCAAAACCTCAAAAATTACTAAACGTTACAAAGCTCTAACGTTTTCTTGAAACAGAAACTGACCCAGATCAGGATCCGACTCGTTTGGTTTTACACAAGGAACCGACGCTGAAACCAGATTTGAAATCGACGCTGGAAACGAGGGTGGTGTACCATGTCCTGTCGTCGTGAGGAAAAGACGGATCCGCTGTGGTGGCGGCGGTGACTGGATCTGACGGCGGTGGTCATTAGGTAGCAGCCGGATTTAGTGAGATATGATTGAAGGTATACGGTGGTTATGGTTATCTTTACCATTCATGCGAAGAGAAAAAAGAGAACGGTATATGGTGATTGGAATTTATTGGATCTGAGTGGGTTGGAAACTGAATGTGAGAAAAGGAAAAAGATAATGGCAGCTTATAGTGTGAGTGGGAGAAAGACATTAGGTTATTTAGAGTTATTGAAAAATAAGGGACGTAAAATACCATAAATGCCCTTTTTCATTTAATTAGTTGTTTTGCTTAATTAAAATTTTAAATGCCACTTGCTCTAATTTTATTGGTTAATTAATGGGTCTTATTTTTATAACTTTAAGGTTGATCTTATTTGATCTCAATATATATATATATATATATATATATATATATATATATATATATATATATATATATATATATATATTGTTCAATGCGTAACTCATTTTTGTACGAACTTTACGTAACTCCTATAAACTGTTATAGACCGTTAGATTAGTTTGATCAATGGCTAAAAATGATTGTGGCAGCTTTTGTAAATAAAAGGATTATTAATTAATATATGATAAAATACTTAGGGGTATTAATTGAATAAGTCTATTTAGATAACCGTCCCTACCTTTTAAAGGCAATTTATAATATATTATTTTAATCTAAACTTTTTTTTAGTCCTACATAATCAAGATTGCTCTTTTGATCTCCACCTTTACCCTAATCGCTGCCTAAGGAGAGCCAACTACCCACCATCTTAAGCCACTCGCCACCTTTAAATTTCTCTCTATCGTCATCACAATATGATTAGAAGTAAAAAAAAATGGATAAACTCAAACACACTAACAACAACATCAAAGGATAATTCAAAAACAATGATAAATGAACTGATCACCTTATCATCCTCGTCTTTTAGCTTATCCTCATTATCAGTTATTTATTTTTATTTATTTATATTTTTTAATTTACTTTTTTTTAATAATGTTTTTATGGTTGAACGTATTTTGTTTTCTTGATGGGTTATGGGTTTGGTTCATTTTTTGGTTTTAAGGCTTAGATTTGTAACTTATCCTCATCATTAGGTTTTGTGTTAAATATTATGTTTTAGAATTTTTGTGTTAAATTTTACAGTGAGTTTGATTAATGGAAGATTTTGGGTTTAGATTAAAGTGAGGTTTGATTGATAATTATGGTTTATAACATATATGTTTATGGTTGTGAACATATATGTTTGATAGAAAAAGGTTTAAAACATATATATTTATGGTTTGCAACATAGAGGTCAAGAAGGTGTTGGAATTGTGATTCTAAGATATTGGATATCATAACATACTTACGGATTTAATGTTTGGCAGATTTTGAAGAGAGAAAGAGAGAGAGAGAGAGAATGAGATATTCTAGTGAGAGAAAGTGAAGTTGTATGATTAGCTTCAAATGAACATTCAACCCTCTCTCTAGGTGGGAGAGGGCTTATATACATGACATAAAAAAGCCCTTACTTGGGTTGTGGAGCGAGCTGACAGTGGGTAAAGACCCGCCCGACTCGACGGATGTTACGCTAACTAATCTAATACAAATAAGCCTACGAGCTAACTTATGATAGACATAATTTGGGATGACCGAGTCTTTTATATGGATTTTCATAATCCTAACAATCTCCCCCTAAGGGAGGTCACCCCGGAAATTACAATTTAAATCATAGAATTCTATTACATGACTTTAATATTCTAGCTCGTAGTCTTTGATTATTCAATGTATGCAAACTTTGTATTACAGTAGTGATCTTTTGGATGAATGTTCCTTGACTTGGTGATCTTTGAGATTTCTTCGAGATCATCAGGCACATTAAATCTCCAACTTGTCCTTTGTAGTATTGTTTCCATGTGATGTTGTGATTTTCGGACCGACATACTCACACCTTTTTGGATCATAACTTTTTGCATCAGAGTTGCGAAAGCAGTGTTGTACGTCTTTCAACTATCATGATTTCTTTGATTGTGAGCATGAAGAGTGAGCATGTGGTTATGGATTGACTTCTCAATCGCCATCAGTTGCAACCGTCGGGAGTTCCTGCAAACAACAATTAGCAATAAAACAAACGAAATTATATTTGTTCACTTTCGTTGAATATGGTTGCAAGAACCATGGTTCCCTGTTGATCAGTATAAATAATGCTTGTGATAAGGTAGAATTCCGAAGAATCTCCTTGACAGGGTTTCGCAGTTGTACCAGCCGTTCTCAAACCGGAGCATCTCAAAGTAGACAACATGGAGTGAGTGAACCAGCGAATTGGGATTCACTGATTAATGAGAAATTGATTTGAAAAACAGTCGCCTATTGCTGGATAAAGAGTTTTTGCAATATGACGAAAGTTTTATGAGAAACATCAAGTTTCAATCACAAATACTTTTGTTTGAAAATTTAGGCGCAATCGATGTGCTTGAAAACAATTGTTGAGCACATCGAAGGGTTTTCCAAAAGAATGCGTCGATTCCTTTACTGGAACAAGATTGATTCAAGTGCGAATCGCCCCATCGTTGTTTTCCAGTTGTCACAAGTTCGATCCATGAAGGATCTCACATGTCACCCACCAAGAGCTTGTTTGATGTTGACTCTAGAAGGATTTCCATCTTCATTGTGAATACTTTACGTATCACTCGGATGTTCTGGCAATACCACAAGGATAATGCGTAGGACTCTTAATAAATATTTTCTTGCTTTTCACAGTGTATGAAACAACAAGCATATTGAAAGTGTGTCCTGATGAGATTTATGGATGATCTTTTGGCTCTAGACTCAATAGTGCACTTTGGTTTTCCTGTGCGGAGACTAGGGAGGGGTCTCCTGCTTCAATATCAACCATCTCTAAGAGATAAGTCGATAGATTACACCGGTTCCCTGTAAGAATGAAACAAGTCCTTTAAAGAGAACTTGAGTGGCTGGAAAATTTAGTCTAGTGCGTCACTGGGTCCATGACATCTGGTCTTCTATACCGGCGTTACCTTGGTAACTACCAGTAGTATATGAATTGAACCCGGTTTCTGCCCTTAGGTTGAATATTTGGAGGGCCATTTCTTTTCACCCTTTCTATTTATATTTCTTTTTCATTCTTAAACCCCTTCAGCGCTTACCGGGACTTCATCACTAGAACCTTTTTGGGTTTGTTCCAGTACTAGCTCCATCTGAGTCGGCATTCTTCCCTTATTCTCATTTTTCTCTTTTTTTATTTTTTATTTTTTTTTATTTTTTATTTTACCTAAGGACTTTTACATTAACTAGTGGATTGTCTCTAGTTAGATCCCTCCGGCTCTGGCGGGATTGTGGGAATGAATACCTAACCTTACCATCCTTATAACTCTAATAAATTAACTGTAGGGTCGGTCATATGGTACTGTTCTCTCTGCCTTAAAACCAATTGAAAGTCAATCGAGGTACTTGGGATAGAATATCAAAGCATTTGTACCTCAATTGTTTTTGAAGATTTTGAAATGCTCTCCCTCAATATGTGCATCGATATACGAAACTTGAAGTTAAATAATGAGGAAAGTTCAATACAGAACCAAAAAAACCCAAAGAACAAACTGCTTCATCCTAGCCATTAATCTCAATTTGATCTGACGGTTAAATCTGTTCCCATTTAATTAGATAGAGGGGTAGGTTGGTCCATTTATACTCTCACACACTTTCACTCAGCCTCATTTTCTCACTCTCTCATTCACTCCACACACTCTCGTTTTACTCACTCTCTCACCTTCCCCCATTTCAAAACCCTAACCCCCAAATAAGAAATAAATTTCAACGAGAGCCAACTGTACACCACTATTTCAACGACGATCGGACAAGTAAGAGAAAACCATATAACGGTAGCATGCGACAACATCTTTGATGAGTTTCAAAGGCAGGCGTCACTGATGACGAGCTGCACACTGGAAGGAGGTGTCCGATCATTTTGAATCGTTGGAGGAGAAGCTGAAGAGCAGATCTGACATCATCAAGGAGAAGATTCGTCATATATGTTTACAAACTAGTTATTTGATGCGCTATAAGTTACATTACTAGAGATTTATAGGTGGTAAGTTGCTGCTCTCGAGAGAGATATAAGTTGTTCTTGGTGGTCGGCATGTGTGTGTGAGTGAATTTCTGTATACGTTCGTTTCTGTAGTTAGATGAGAAAATGTGCAAGAGAAAGAGAGTTTTTTTACTCGTGCTTTTAGAAAAAACGTCTTTGATTAAGAAATAAATTTTCAGTGTCTATATGGTTGCAGTGAGATGTGAGGTAGAAAACATAAAAAGAAGGGAGATAGTCTTTGACTTTCTTTTATTGAGTTTGTATAAGGAGTATATAAAAGAGTATATATATTATGATATTCCGAATATAATAGTAACTGCTACTTTTTATATTTAGGTTTCTTTTACATTTTTTCTCATTGTCTGTATTTTGTACTAATCATAGTAGCTTTTAAATATACAAAAGAAATTTGTTGAGCAATTCAAATATACAATATATACATATTAACAGAATCGCATGGGATTTATACACGAATCACAAGTGAATAATACATGAATCACATGTGATTTATGTGATTTACACACGAATCACAACAAAAAAACAAAATCACGATATTTTCATTTTAAATTAAAACAGAATCATTCGCATTTATAACAGTGAATAGTAAATCACACATGATTTACATTTTTTCATAACAGTATAAAAAAACAGAATCACACGTGATTTTACGAATTTGTTTTATATGAAAGAATAAATTTATTTGATATTGAAGATCACATGTGATTTATACTTTAAAGATCGCATATGACTTATGAAATCACATGTGATTTTATTTTTGGTAAGTTGTGTTTCCGACTCGACGTTGTGTGCCGGCTAAAATCACATGTGATTTTGTGATTACGTGATTTTTAAAATAACAAATCACATGTAATTTCTTTGGATTAAAATTTTGAAAAAAACAATCGTCGAAAGTATATAAAAGTGCATATCAATAGAAAGATAATTTAATTCCCGTCAAGTGACAGTATTTTCGTCAAAGATTTTCCGCTTATAAAGATATGTTATTTGAAAAGGTGAAAATGAGTTTTATATTAAATAAGCTGTAATTACCAATTTGCCCCTGCTTTTTTAATTGGATCTTATCAACACTGTAGGATGAAGGTGAACATTGGGATGCGCTTTTGTTCTTTTAAAGAATGTGTGTAGGGGATCTCAATCGTTAATAATATTGCCCCATATAATGCCATTGCTCAATTTTCAAAGTTTTTTTCAATTGGATTCGACCATAAATATTTCTAACATGCTATATAATATTTGATGCAAAATATATTAATCAGATCGAGTTTTAAATGTATTTTCACTCACGATTATTTTATCTAATACTATATAACACAAAACAAAAATATTTAGCCAAAACAGACCGAAAGACTGAAGTCAAACACTTAACATTTAATATGGGACGGAGGGAGTATCTTTTAATTGTTAAACCCCAATTTCAATAATCAAATGTAATTCGTAACAGAAAACACAAAATCGTCAATATGCCTCAATCAAATAGACGAAACCGTTTGAGAGAGAGAAATAACATAGTTCATATCCATAAAGATTGTTTATATTCCATGGATGCTGTAACTCCATGTTTCCATGACTCTTTGTATATCTGCAATTAATCCTTTGGAACAATAAACGATTCTTATACAGGACTTTAACTCTAATACTACTTCACATTAAATCATGATTACTCTACATTACATCAAAGGACTAAATCTTATAGTATGATATATTGATAGATAGATGTTAGGAACTAAATAAATGTTTTTATTTTTTTATGCAACATCTAAGAACTAGTATGTGTTGCGGGTGAAATGCCTAAAACACCCTGTAATTTAACAGTCAATATTAGTTAGACTAATGATGTTAATAAAATTGGACTGAAGCTGTTATGGGTCGTCGAACTATGGACTAGATTTGAGACTTTGAACAATTGGACTGAAAACAAAATACCCAGCAAACTATAACTCTATATGTTTAGTATCAAATGTATGTATATATAAGAGTAAGGTGCCTTATAATGGAGCTCGATGCGACAGCCACCGCCACACACCTTGCCACCACCTTTGTTTATCATTAATTAAATACTACAAGACGGCATGCTACACGAGCAGATCCGAAGCGACTATTATCAAGGACGAAGAATGTTTCATTTTAAATAGTTTTATTTAAGACAGTCGTTAAATACTTTATAACTTATATATGTTTTTCAAATGTAGAACGCCTAAATTATTAATACAGAATAATGACACTTTTATTTTTCAAATTTTAGCACTAAATTGGTGGTAATGTTTTAACAGTCTTTTTTTTTTTATAATAATTCTATTAAATTATATCATTATTTATATACATAAGATTTAAATGAGACTTAAATTTTTAAATTTACATCATTTTTTAATTTTTCTTTTATAAGACTTGTTTTAAAATTTACATATACTTTTTATAAGCAGTTCTAACGATTTATAATGCAGATGATACCGATAAATAAAATAAAAGTGTCTAGTGCAAAAAAACCCTCCAATTTCACTTTTCGAAAGAAAGGGCTTTACCGACTCGTGATTGTAAATTCAAGACTAATACTATAGTCTGCTGAAAGTCACACTGTCACAAATCATTGCAGCCCGAAGAAAAGATGATTGTTTTCAATTTGAGTATTAAGGAATATATGACCAATTCAATCTACACAGCCCGAATACTTGGCCCAAACTTCATTTTCCCAACATGTCTAGTGCCCACGAGACGGTCCTACTATATAATTTCCACATAGCAATCGTACCTTTCACGATTCCATTTCCACAAGAAATCAAACCCTAGGCAGCAACCATCGCCAAAAATCAAATGTCAGACAACATACCTTTCGAAATCCAAGTGGAAATTATCAAAAGGCTTCCTGCTAAACCATTTATTCAATGCAAATCCCTCTCAAAATCATGGAAGTCTCTCATCGAAAGCTCTGAGTTTATTGCTGATTACAATAACTGCCAAGCTAAGCGGCAGCGATTGCTTGTTAGGTGGTACGAATATGAGTACTTTCCCTACAGGCGTATACAATACCCAAAATCAAACTATATTTCTTTTGTTGATGATGACACTTTCCCTAAGCACAAGTTTGGTATGACTTTTCCCAGCTGCATGCCGTACCTTCTCGTTACCCGACTAAAACTAGTCGGTAGCTCTCAAGGTTTGTTGTGTTTGTTTGGTGATTATCGTGACAAAGATGATATGTATAGGGAGATAGCTTTCATCTGGAATCCATCCATTAAAAAAACAATTTCTATTGATATTCCTGCTTTTCATGAGTCCTGTGTAACTATTCTGGGTTTTGGGGTTTGTCCCAACACAAGTGACCCTATGTTTGTGAAATTCGATGATCTTACTCGGTCTTCGAATGTTTGGGTTTATACGTTAAGCTCTGGCGGTTGGAGACATCCACATGGTAATTTGCCTCGTAAATCAGTTAACTATAGATGGTCCCAGGTAGTTATAGATGGCTTTATATATTTTATGTGTTATGAAAGGTGTCTTAATCTGATTATGTCATTTGATATGACAAGTGAAGAGTTTACAGAAATAAAACTCCCAAATAATTTAGCACACCGGAATGTTATGGCTTTGTCCATCTCTAAGTTAAGGGAATCTCTTGCTTTGCTTGAATACTTTTATGAGGGCCAGAAACCAGTTTGTGGTGTATGGGTGATGAAGCATGGTGTTCCAAAGTTGTTTACAAAGCTATTCACCATCAAAACCCCATATTCGATAATAAATAAAGTTCTGGGATTTACAAAGAATGGTGAACCTATAATAGAAAGGAAGGTACACGAGGATGGAGAATCAGCTGCACTTGAAGTTTATGAACCAAGCTCAGAACACGTCAAAGATCTTGGGATTTATGGAGAACGTGGTTCATTCTTTGTGATTCGGAAACTTTACTTCTACTTGCTCAGTCAGATTAGGTAAATTTCAGCAAAAATAAATAATTACATATAGGGTTGGCACTTCTGTTTGCAGTGAGCCAGTGAGATTAAAATTTATAGGTTTAATTAATGGAAACCGCCGATAACAAGATCATGCTATATGTAATGGACTTTTATTGTTGGTTAAAACGCAATTATTGAACACTTTTTCTGTAAAGCAAAGTGTACACTTTTATGCTTCCTTAATTTCTTTTTGATAGATTTAATTTTATAAGTTGTTAATGTACTAATTTTCTTGTTTAGGGTCTCGTCAGTTATATTTTATTTATGATATGATATGATACATTAAACAGTAACATTTTTGGATTGCTATTTTCATGAGTCATATATGTCTAATATTTTATTGGACTCTTGTAATTGCTGTGTCCTAAGTAGTAAGGTTGCTATTTCCATGTCTACTTCTATCTTTACCTCACACGTCTAGAAAGGTTAGCCTTTTCCCCATTAATTCCAAAATGAGAGCTATCTCCTTGTACGGATGAAGGCACAAAATATCTGGATAACTGCAGGAAGATTTTGACCTCATCATTACTACAATTACCAGTTTCCCATCGCCTTTCCCCGGCGACAATTGTCGCTGGGGAATCATCACTAAACGACAAAATTATATCCTACGTGGCACGAAGTCTCGTAGAAAAGTCAGCTAAATTTGAGAGTTTGGCGACATGTCGCCGGGATACCTTTGTTATATTTTGACCGAAAATTTCATCGTGGCAACGTGGCGGGAACTTTCCTGCTTACCTTTCCCCAGCGACATGTCGCCGGGGATTCATTTGATTATTTAAAATATGTAATTAGTGTTAATTTTATTACTTATAAATTTTATTTTTTATGTTTCCCCAGCGACATGTCGCCGGGGATTCATTTGATTATTTAAAATATGTAATTAGTGTTACTTTGATTACTTTAAAAATTTATTTGCATTCTTTCCCCAGCGACATGTCGCTGGGGATACTTTTGACTTCGTTTGACTTTATTAATAATAATGGTAATGGTAATAATAATAATAATAATACATAATACAATACGTATACCATAACATAACGACTCATCCGTTCAAAGTCTAATGTCTAACCATAATATATCGACTCATCCGCCAACGCCTAATGTGTAACCATAACATATCGACTCATCCGCTGGAACGCCTAATGTCCAACCCTAAGATATCGACTCATCCGCTTGAACGCCTAATGTCCAACCATAACATATCGACTTATCCGCTGGAACGCCTAATGTGTTACATAAAATACCTCATCCGCTGAACGCCTAATGTGTAACCCTAACATACCACTCATCCGCTGAACGCCCAATGTGTAACCATAACATATCGACTCATCCGCTGAACGCCTAATGTGTAACCATAACATACCCACTCATTCGCTGAACGCCTAAATTGAACCATAAATATATCGACTCATCCGCTGAACGCCCAATGTGTAACCATAACATATCGCATCCGCAACCATAACAACACTCCATTCAACCCAATGTGTAACACAACATACCACTCACCGCTGAATTCAATGTAACCCCTAACATACCTGACTCATCCGCTGAACGCCTAATGTAACCATAACATACCGACTCATCCGCTGAACGCCTAATGTAACCACAACATACCGACTCATTCGCTGAATCCAATGTAACCCTAACATACGGACTCATCCGCTGAACGCCTAATGTGTAACCATAACATACCCACTCATCCGCTGAACGCCTAATGTGTAACCATAACATACCCACTCATCCGCCAACGCCTAATGTAACCCTAACATATCGACTCATCCGCTGAACGCCCAATGTAACCATAACATATCGACTCATCCGCTGAACATCTAATGTGTAAACCATAACATACCGACTCATTCGCTGAACGCCTAATGTAAGCATAACATACCACTCATCCGCTGAACGCCCAATGTAACCATAAACATATCGACTCATCCGAACGCTCAATGTGTAACCATAACATACCGACTCATCCGCTGAACGCCTAATGTGTAAGATAACATACCCACTCATCCGCTGAACGCCTAATGTGTAACTATAACATACTCACTTATGTTGAACGCCTAATGTGTAACCATAATTATTCTTCTAAGTGAATCATAGATTTATAAAACACATTCAACTATGCATCATTTGGCTTCTTGATCCAATTAAATATTGCATGCAACATTTTGATGTAACATGTTCTTGTTCCTCTAGCCCGCTATTGATTGTAAATCTAACTCTTATAAGAATATAAAGATGCCGAATGGTAACTTTTTGTTCTCAGTTTATATTTAAAAGAAAAGGAAAATATTTAGGATTATAATAAAAGATAAAAGATAAAATCGTATTCTTTTGAAGTCGTTAACAAATATAAGTATTAATTTTACCCAAAAAAAAACAGTTTTCCCCGGCGACATGTCGCTGGGGATTATAATAAAAAAAATTAATAGTTTTTCCGGCGACATGTCGCCGGGGATAAGTACCCACCAAAATTTTCGTTATCGCGCCCTTTACGCTAAACGACAAAACTATATTTCCCCAGCGACATGTCGCCGGGGATTGTCGCCGGGGGAAAAACTTTATCATAAAGTAGATCTGGATATCTTCTTCACTGTAGAAAACGAAAAAAAAAACCTTCCTGTGGCGATTTCTGTGGCGATTTCTGCAGCAAAAACCATCACCATTCACCAACAATCATCAACCATCACCACCACCGCATCCACCATCACCACCAACGCATCCACCATCACCACCACCACACGTTACACGGTTTGTTTTACAAATTTTAAATGTTATTCAACTAAATTAGTTAATTATATTATGATTTTTGCAGATTATTATTGTTGTAAGTTGTTGTTAATTAAAAGTGGTTTTTTGGCAGTTTCTAATGAGGACCGACGAGGAGCAAGAGCGAGGTATGTTATAATTTTTGCAGATTATTATTGTTGTAAGTTGTTAACTTGGAAAGTTTTTTTTTTTGGCAGTAGGCGACGAGGAGCTAGCTAGACAAGGTATGTAATAATTTTTTTTCCTTTGTATTTATGACGTCGCTGGGAATGTTTATTCATGTCGCTGGGGAATGTTTATTGTTTAAATTTTGTTAGTTTATAGTTATTATTAGTTCAATTGCCTTGAAATGTGCTCGTTTATAATTATAATAATTAGTTGTTTAAATTTTGTTAGTTTATATTTATTATTTGGTGAAAAAGTGAAATGGTATGTATGTTAAAATAATGGTATGTATGTTAAAAAAGTGAAATGATATGTAGTTTATAGTTTATAGTTATTATTTGTTGACATGTGCTCGTTTATATTATTTTGTTAGTTTATAGTTATTATTATTTGTTGATATGAGCCGTTTATAGTTTATAATAATTAGTTGTTTTAGGATTTTAGTGATTAATTTTGGAAAATCCCGCCTAAAATTAATCATCCTATAGAACCCGTCCAAATTAATTTATTTAAATTAATTTCGAAAGTCCCTCTGCTTGGGATCGCTTTTTGAATATTTTGTCTCATTTAGATATGAATGCGATAATTGGATTACTATTTGAGATGATTTCGACAAAGTTTCTCCTTTACTCCTAACGTAATATGTCTTTAAACACATATTTGGGGAGTTGAGGGAAATGTCCAAATTTTCTTAAATAGTAAATCGGTTATAATGATTCATATATGAGACAAATTATTCAAAGAGTGGGTTAGGATTGCCTTCCATAGTTGCACTAGGTGAACAAAACATCCGTATTCCTCGCTTGAATGTGTTTAATTAAGTTGCATATAATAACTAAATGTATCGTTAAAACGCAGTTACGGTATTCGATGATAAGACTGGACAGCTTTTATGTTTGCCATGAACCATTATTTATTCTCGGTCTTGAAAAAATTGGCCAATCATTGCAAGTCGTTAGTGACTAGTGCCGGGAGAATAAGATGTCCATGCAAGTCTTGTCAAAATATATTATGGGTACACATCAAAACCTTTCAAACCACATTATGAGAGAAGGTGGGACCCACGCTATAAAAATATGGGTGGAACACGTGAACCCTCCACCTATGCCACCGCCAAAGCATTAGATAACACAAGCATGTACCATGAGTGACATGACAAATATAACTAATGATTCCTCCCAATAATGAACACAATGAACCAACTCAAGGAGATATTGTGAGACAAGTAACTAACCACTCAAGCTACACGAAGAACAGTTTGAAGAGTTATATGCCGCTACAACGAGGAGCCGTGACTCGTTGTGACTATGTGACTCGATTAGACTTTATGGCAAAGTTTACCTATTTTAAGGCTAAAGGTAGATTGACTGATTCTATATTTAATGAAATGTTAGAGTTTTTACAAAATGTATTTCCCATCAAGAAGGATTCAAGCTCCCACCATCATACTATTCAATAAAGAAGACATTTAAAACGATTGGTTAGGGGTATAGCCTATACATGCCAGAACACGATTGCGCTATTTCGGGAGACAAGAACAAAGATTTGGATTTTGTCCGGCTCAGAATATGAAGTAGATGGAAAGACAAAGAACACCGGGAAGAAAGTTCCTAAGAAGGTGTTGCTATTTCTTCCGATCATTCCTAGACTACAACGTTTGTGCAAGTCTAGTCACACTGCAAAGGATATGATTTGGCATGCTATCGAAAGCGTGTACGAGTCTTTAAGATGCACCCGTTGATGGTGGAGCATGGAAGAAATTTGACACAAAGTATCCAGATTTTGCAAAAGAACCAAGAAATGTTCGACTAGGGTTGGCCGTTGATGGTTTCAACCGCTTGGGAACCTTAGTCGCCTACACAAAGATGCCGTCGTGATATTGACAACATAATCAGCCTCCGTGGTTATGTATGAAAGAGAGTTCTTTTATGCTAACGTGTTAATTCCCCGGTCCTAAATCCCCGCAAGGACATTGATGTTTACTTGAGGCCTTTGATTGAGGACCTTAAGGATTTATGGGACAAGAAAGGTATCGAGACTATAGACGCTGCCTCAAAGCCGGTTTAATATGAGAGCGATGGTTTTATGGACCATCAATGATTTTCCCCGCCAAGTAGTTTGTCCTGGATGCAAGGTTACAAGGCATGCCCTACATGTAATAAAGACACTCCATCCGCTCAGGTGTTAAAAGTAAAATTTATTTTGGCCACGTAGATTCTTTAACGGCCCCATAAATGGAGACGCCACTTGAATTCAATGGCCAAACCGAGCAACGCAGATCCTCCTCAAGAATTTGGTCTGGATGTAATCCCGCTCAACTTGGATAGATTGCCAACGCTGTGAAGGGTAAACATCCGAAGTTATGGAGGTGTGAAGATAAAACGCAATCTTCTTGTCGGCATAACCGACTAAACGGCCTATTTTTACGAGCTTGAGTATTGGTCTTTTCTTTCACTAAGACACAATTTAGACATCATGCATATCAAAAATGTGTTGAGGCCATCTTGAACACTTTGTTAATGAATGATAAATCTAAAGACACCGGCAAGGCAAGACAAGACTTGCAAATGTTGGGCATTCAATGGCTGGCTCTCGCCAAACCAAAAACGGAAGTGCTTCAAGCCTCGTGTCGCGATTCTTTCACACCGTAGAACCGAAAAAAGTTTTGTAAGACATCAAAGGATCTAAACTACCGATGGGTTCGGATCATGCTTCAAGCACTGAGTGACCGATAATGATACCAATATAACGGCCCAAGTCTCATGATCGCCAATATAATGATGCAACGTTTACTTCCTTACGGACTTCAAAATTACTTGCCCGATAAGATTGCAAAACCATTAATTGAGTTGTGTTCCTTTTTTTAAGCAAATATGCTCAAGCAACTTGATGGAGGATGACATGTTGAAAGCTCGGATCAAGGTGGTCGATATTCCGTGGCTAGCTGAGCTCATATATCCTCCCCGCTTTTTGACATTATGGTTCACTTGGTTATCCATTTACCTATAGAGGTTTTGGCACGGGCCTATTCGCTTCCTGCAAGTGGATGTATCCATTTGAAAGATACATGAAGAAGCTAAAAGGTTATGTTCGCAATAAAGCTGCTCAGGTTCGACATGAGGGTTATGTTGTCAAGAAGCATTGACATTCACCATTATTTTCGGATGTTACCACGAATTTAATCGTCCCGACCGTAATGTGGACCCTCCCCCAACGTCGGGCTTCTGTGTTTCGACGGTATGTAAACGATTGGTTTACGGTCATTTATTGGTTTGATGCCCAAGAGTTTAAAAAGTGAAATGGTATGTACTTCACAACAGCCCCAGATCGACACGCATCGGACCCACAAGAGGTACGCTTTTATTTTGAAACTTTTTCTTAACTTATCATTTCGACGAATTTATTCTAATACCATGAACGCTTTTCGATTATTTCCTAACAAAGACATGCAAGAAGAATTTCAATTGTTTGGGTCGCAGTAAACTTAAGACTTATTTGGTCTACTTAATCAGAAAATAACAATATCATATTTTGTGTTCTATCTAGCTAACTCGCCTTCTTCATAGATCCGTCAACGCCACATAGACAATGACCAAGACTCGTGAGGTTAGCACAACGAGCTTGTTATTCGCTTGGCTAATGGACCATCATGGACTCCAACTCGAAACTCTGCGTAGTCAACTGCGCGAGGTATGTCGCGCACAACCGCGGATGAACGCCGCGACAACTCAAACAAATGCATTTGTTCGCCTCGCCGCGACGGAGAAATGTATTATGGTCACCTTCAAGAAATCCTCGAGTTTAAGTATTTGTTGTTCATACTATGCTTGTTCCGGAAGTTAAGTGGTTCGACACTAGCAACGAAGGACGAAGTCAAAAACTTGTCTTTAGAAACAACATGACACAAATCGCCGCATCAGAGTCTCGAGGTATTTAAAGATGACCAATACATTCTCGCAACACAAGTCAAACAAGTCTTCTACCTTGATGATAAGACCAAACCCCACCTAAGGTCGCTTCTAACATGTTAATCATAAAAAGTTTTCCGACGGGGTGTCATCGCGTAGAGGACGCATCCTCGATATTATACATTTCACAACTCATCCGATCTCCCACTTTCTACTAGTTTGAATGACTTGGATAATGCGACCTTGCATATAGATGGTCAATCAACGGTTGTTGACGACCAGATATCATTGATGTTCCCAAGAAGACGATGATATTATTGCCGGCGAAGACGCCTCTTCCTCATGATTTAGCAGATTCGATGTTGAAGCCCCTCATCAATGTTGATGATGATGGTGTTGAGAAAGTTTATTCTAGTGAAGAAGAAGATTGATCTTGAGTTGTAACTTGCAAAATACACTTATATATTTGAATGAATGAATGAAATTGTTGTGGATTGTTTAAATGTGTATATTTATTGGATGTGTATGTATTTGGATATGTGCATGCTTATATTATTTTGTTCATGAATTTCTATATCTTATGCTAATTGTACTTGTACTGCATGTCGACATGATGTTGCACGGTCCCACCTAAGGACGGCATGGGAGGATCGCCCTCCGCATCAAGCACTCCACCCCGGCTGGGCAAGCTTCATTAACAAAGGTAAGAATTTCCGGAGTATTGTAATACAAGCATAAATTTGATACATATTTATGACTTTTATCACTAACTTGATTTTGCAGCAAAGGTAAACTAAAGCCCAATTTGGGCGGCTGGCAAATGGCAAATAATTCACAAGACCCTAACCTTTCACTGAAGGCAATCAGAGACTAAAAGGTCCCGTCGATCACTTTTGAGATGGGTGACAAACAAACCTTAAACTCCTACCATGCGCATTGGTCTAACTACATAGGGAGGTCGTTAGAAGGTGCCGCTTTTACTACCCTTCTTGGGACAAGGTCCCAAGGAGAGGAAGGCGGAATCATTTCTTTATATTGGGTCATTATCCTTTTATGTTTATTTCATTATCGTGTTCATTTATTTAATTGTGTATATTTATCTAAATTCGCTTATTTATTTATATCATATAAATAAATAAACAAATTTAAATAAATATATAAATTATATCTCTAACTCTCTTTTCGTTTTGTTGTATATGATTGTGCACTTATTTGACCTCGTGCCGCACATCGACTCCTCCCACGCCCCAGATCTACGTAAGGCATAAACTCGCACTCGCAAAAAGCCTACATAATACTAACAAGGCTTTCAAAGCCAAACATTGGAAGGTAGACCCCACCACCGGGATTACGATGCGGAGGCTTATTAGGCGGCACGCCCCAGGAAATTACAATGTGATCGGGATGAGTACATTAAGTTTTGGAATGATCCCAAGAACATTTCTCGAGCCGCCACAAATCGCTTAACCGCAAAAGAGCAAGGTCATATCTAGACAGATCCCGCCGACTCGCCTTCTAGATAATATGGTAATAAACATTATAATTATTTTACATGCATATATACATATATATAATATGGTAATAAACATTATATATATATATATATATATATATATATATATTTATATATATATATATGATTATATACGCTGGTGTTGTGATTTGTCGCTTTTAAAATTATTCATCTTATATGCAGTATGTACGTATGCAGTATCAGAGACTCATGAATACCTACTCATCGACACTTATTGGCTTAACACATATCGTTGATGGGTATTCCTTAACGATGAGGACTACGGATATATGTAAGTTTTGTTTCAAAACACACTTTAATGAATTATCGAGCAATAATGTAGCAACCCGACTAATATATTTACTATCTCTTGTTTTTGGCACTACATAGACTCCAGATGAAAAAGCTTGAGGCCACGGTGAATACACGGAGGATCAAATCAATGCGCTGGCAAGGGGTAAGCTTCGTGGGGCATATTCCCTGTGGGTCGCGTGAGATTGCCATCACGCCACATCCAGCTAAGATGCCCGCCCGCCGAGAAAGTCACCAAAGATGTAAGCTTTATGATGAGTCTCCCGTATTTACAAATGCATATACGGATATGTTCAGTGGAGTATGACTCGGTGGTGCTAGCGGAGTGGTGGGTGTGGTGATGACGAGGAGAATGGCTGCGGATGAGGATAATAAATGGTAGAGTAGAGTTGTGATATATTATTAGATGTTACATTGGTACTAGCTTTAGCTAGTGTGGTTATATATTATTAGTATGCTACATTGGTACTTTAGGTAGTTGTGTTATATATTATTAGGTTCATCTTGGCGTCATTTAAACACTTGTTTCCCTATCTATCAATGCACATTGACTTTTGAGTCGCGGTTTATGTAAAAGCAAGCATCTATTCAGATTATGCTGATCCGCTATATGGTATTTGTGTTTCTACATGTTGCAGTCTATACAGGTTTTGGTACAGGTTTATTTGGTAGATTTTTCCGAAAAACTTAAAAATCTGGAAATCGCCGCATCTGCAGTCGCTAAAAAAAATGCAGTTTCGGCGACATGTCGCCGGGGATAACACACGATAAACGCTGACAAGTCAACGAGAAAACAAGTTTCCCCAGCGACATGTCGCCGGGGATAGTAGGCTAACTCGTTGACTTGTCAACAGTAACCATAGTATCCCCAGCGACATGTCGCCGGGGATACTTAATCAATATAATTAGTGTCTTAACTATCATTTTGCTTTAATTCGACTATTCCCCAGCGATATGTCGTTGGATAATGTGCCACAGTGGCACTGCTTCTTTGACTGAAATTTGAGTGGGACCCACGTCGTCGACGGGGATTGTCGCTGGGATAATCCTCACAGACTCCCAGTTAGATTCCCAAGCGACATGTCGCTGGGGAAATGTATTCCCGACATGTCTGGGGAATCCCCATATGTCGCCAAGTAGCCAGTGAATGTTGTAGTGTATGCACTTATTTAGCTAAAATATGATTTGCTCATGAACTATTTGGCAATGCTTTTGGTGTTGTATACATGGCTATCTTATGTGTTGTTATTTTATCACGGCTAGGCTATGTTTTATTATCGAATTCAAATTAGAGTGTGTTCTAAACTCTAGATATGTTTGGTGCAAAATTGTGAACCTGCTCTAACATTAACTGTCAAGGTATGCCTAGGATTGCAACTCTCCATCTCTTTCAATTAAGTGAGACTCAAAATCTATACAAGGTTATAAGCTTTGATTATAAAATTTCAGCCAATATATTCCTTTTACCCAAAGAATGTTTGATCAAAGATCGAGGAAGGATTATCCTTAGTTGCTCCTCGCGGTGTTGTGTTTATATATCTTGGGGTTCACAAGCACGCTTAATTAAACATTTTCTGCTGCCCCATGGGGATGAAATCTTCCAAGTTACCCCCTAATACTTTCTTGTACAAATGCATTAATTGCTTTTACACCTCATCTTAGCCAAATTGAAGCTCATCCGTTTCTTCTAATTTCCTTGAACATGTAGACAAACAAAGATTTTTATAAACATTTTTGTAACTAAACAAAAAAAATAATTAAAACTATGTAGACAAACAAAGATTTTTATAATGTAAGAGCAGTTCATTTTTACTATAGAAAATGTCTCAAATACATAAAGTAGCATGCTTCAAACTTCAATATGAGATTATGATCGTTGGAGATAAACGTATATAAACAAAAATATTAAAAAGAGAAAATAAATGTATATAAAGATAAAATAACACATGTTTCAAGACAAAATAGACAAATGGGCTATATCAACTAAAAAACTTAAAATACACTTTGAGAGTTGTGTATAATACTTCTTTTAGTAGTACTTTATTACTTCATCTTCTCTAGCTTCTTTCTTCTTCAAACATCCAAGCAAATCTTTTTATCTTTTCCGCTTCTTTCATCTACAAAATCCCATAAAAACCCAATGTAAAACGATTTAAAACTTATTGCAAATCCAAAAATGGCTAGAAACGACATGGAAATCCGTAAACGCTAGAGAAACAAATGTGGAAACGCTTTCGCATGCTCCTCACTCCCACCACGCTTCCAAACGGGAACGCTTAGTCTAATAGGCTTTGCAACAATAATCGATGCAACCTTTTTAGGCTATTTGGTAGATCTTTAAAGGGTATAATGGTCAATTTAGGATTAGTAAGTATTTTTAGAGTTTTATTTATATATAAATTATTATTTGGATATATATTATTTTAAGGTTTACGGCGGATATATATGTAATTATGTTTCGTTTGATATATAAGTGTAATTTGCTTTTATAATGTTATATATGCAATTACTGTGTTAATGTTCAACACGTATTAGAGCTTAGGTATAATCCATCGTAACTATTGTTCCTCTAATCATTGGTTGTTTGTCGGATGATTCAATGATCCTTGTTTATTTTATTCGTTTATAGTTTTTGTTTTTGTATATTTCCTATCCAATTCATAAAACCCTATCACGTAAAAACCTCGCTAAAATATCACCCAAAAGTAATGTGTGTTACATGTCATAGTTTTGCAACACCAATCTATGCGACATGTGTAAAATTGAACCTTATTTCTTATCTTAAACTAATGTGTTGTATAGGCCCTTGGGATCAAGAGTCGAGGTTCACATATGGTGTCATTAGATTGTTTTGGGATGCCAAGGTAAATCCATATGGAGCTAATCTCAATACAATGGTAGGTAAAACCCGGATCTAAGATTTCCTACCATGTAATGATGTAACCATGTAGAACATCTATACCTGTGATCGAGGGTCTTCAAGGGAGTTGAATGGTGACCTCGATCCTAGAAACCTCTTTCTGAGGAACTTCCCAAACGCCCATCGCTACCACTCCACTCCAAATTTTTACCTCCTTACCAAGGCTTACAAACCTTATTTTTTTGTTGGATCAATTTAGTTGCCTACGAAGTTTCACGACTTAAACATAATATATACAGTAATTGGGAGATGTTCAAATAAATAGAAGACTCAAGAAGACTAAGTCAATCAAGACAAATATTGCCTTGCTTTTATGATATCATCTTAGTAGTATACTTTGAGCATTTTGTAGTATATCATATCAACAAGATTTGATAAAAGACTTGCCGATGATCTGTTAGTTTCTCTCTTAGGGTGTGTTTGTTTCATTAAGATCTTTTAGGTCTGAATCTAACTACCATGTCTTACTGGTAAGAGGTGGGTATAAAGTCTAAATCTGAATGAAATAATATTGTTTGTTTTTTTATAATTGTCTGAATGGTTTTAATTGTCCGTTTTTAAGTATACGGTAGACCACAACAATACCATAGATAAGTAGCTTGATGTTTATTTTAAAGTTAATATTTGGAAAGAAGTTTCGATCTTGAAATTCACAAACAAACGTATTTTGTCTTCACCCCCAACAAGCGTAAGCCATGTAGCTTATCACTTCAATTTATCGGTTTCACGAATAGTAGCTCGTTTCTAATTTAACGAACCCAAAAAATTCAATCCAACGCAATTTATAGTCCAAATTATAATACCAAAATTCATTATAAGCCCACGAAACAATTTACAAGTTATAGCTTGCAAAAAGCTAAAAAATTATAAACCCCAAAATTGTGTGTTGGCCCAACCACAAACCCACCAACCTAAATAATCAACCCATCCCATAAGCTAACCCTAAACCTAAGGATATATATATATATATATATATATATGCACATAAACTTGCGCCAGTATTATTTTTTCAGTCACCAAAGCATTAAACTAACCTACCTTTATTTTCTCTTGTTATAAACGAAACATAAACCAAAGGAATCCTTCCATTTCTTCTATCAATCAAACCTTAAACAAGAAAAGTCATAGCCCTTTGAATCCTGTTGTTAGTGGTGTTTTTCTTTGTTGTATTTCAAACACAGGTAGGTGTTTATATTTTTATATTTATAGATCAATGATGGGTTTATATAGATCTTTAAAGATCTTTTATTAAAATCAAAACCAGTAGATCTCTTTATTTATTTTGTTCTTTTTAGCTTTTTATTTGATATTGTAGTTGAATACATAACTACATAAGGGTAAGAGGCGTAAGACCTCGATCACCAAGTCTAATCCAAGAAGACATGCATCATCCTGGACCCGGCCCTTCTAAAAAACAAATAAATCCGTAAGAACTGACTGCCCCACTAGTCGACGTACGATGTGGTCTGGGATGTTTTTGCAAAACAAACACGCCTCTTTTTAGTCAAACACGAAAGATGTTTTGGAAATCAAAATATCTATACTATTTTATAATGCATTTAGGCCTTCTAAAATTTGAATGCTTAAAAATTCGACTTTTTACTTGCTTATTATGGAAAGAGTTTTTCTAACCAAACCCGGACATCAAATGAGTCAACTCGTGACTCATGTCCGAGTTTTCAAGGATAACGAACTAAAATTCGTGTATAGCCCTACCTTTTTCTTTTCATGTATATAAACCGGTGGTGGTGATAGGGTAGCGCATGGTGGCATATGGGTGAACGAAACGGGAGGGGGTTCTCGCACGTGGTGTTGGAGATCGGAAAGAGGAAGAGGTGTGGAGTCGTTTGGGGTAGGCGGTGAGTGGTGGTTCACGGTATGTGGCGGCGGCGCCGCGATATTCCGGCTAGGGTTTCAAGAGAGAGAGAGAAAAGTGTTGGTTAGGGTGATGATAATGATGTGTTTGTGTGGGTTTGTGTGTGGATATACCTACATGGACGCATTTTGTGTATTTAATCTAAAAATAAAAACACCAATATTATTGGGGAGGGGGGGGGTTGTAACCACAAGGACCATTCATGTACTTTTGTAATGTTTTTAAATGTCTTTGAATTGTTATGTAATGTTCTTTTTTATTAGTAATAAAATTTAATTTTGTTGTTAAAAAAATTGAAAAAAAATGTTGGTCGTTTCTAAGGAAGATTTTAAATGTAAAATATTTGCTTGCCATTGTAAAGTCATTGGTACTGGGCCACAAGATTTCATGGGCGGCAAGTACCATTCTTCTAGTATTTGAATTATTCACCGGACTTTTCATACAACAAGGAGCAGAAAAGAACTATGCATGAAAAGTATAAAAGGTGTACAAGGTTAGGTATAAATGAATTACGGTTGTCGTTGTTCGTTCTTTAGATTACAAGGTGAGGAGAAAATAAGACGTTATTAGTATGTTATCTTTACACAGCATCATACACCTCTCGCAACATACCAATAACTAAAACACCATCCTTCATAATACACCACTAACATATTATTGGGTCCCACAAAATATCCCATTAAAAAATACCTACTCGCTTAAAAAAACGAGTGGTTTGAGCCATTGCATTGGTTCAAACGTTTGGCTTACGAATGGCATGATGCTTGGGATAGCTTGGCACACGATTACATGCATTTGGCACACAAATGGCACCCTTACCTTGTGCTCGACTCTAGGTTTAATGAGCAACTTCACCTCCTCATTTGGTTCTTACGGGGTGGCACATCAATATAACAAACCCTCTTCTACAACTCCCTCTATCACAACTAACCATAACATACTCATTTGGGTCTCACCACTTTTAAATTATTTTTTATTCAATTTTTCAAATAACATAAAATTCATTCATTAAAATTAAACATGCAATACAACATATTAAAAACATACAAAACTTAAACTAAAGATACGAAAAACAAAAACACGATACGAAGAAATAAACACGATACAAAAAAAAATCATACAACAACAAGTACATTTCATTTGTTCCATTTGGGGTAGTTTCTCAAAACCACCCGCACGTGAACATATTGGAAGCTTCTCCCACCAAAGCGTTGTTCAAAAATGATCTTTGCATTTTCGAGATGATCACTGTCATTTTCCCCGATTGTACGCTGCAAATGTTTGTAAATAGCGTTGAATTTTTGACATTCAATGTTAAGTCTTGTCCATTTACCGGTTACAATATTTTGTTATTTATTGTCACGTCAAACTTTGTTGAACCTGGCTGACCACGGTTCCAAAAGGACTCATTGGAACCGCATTTCCAATGTCTATGTCTTGGGAAACTTCGAACCAAACTTCCGCTAGCAAGTGTTCTTCTTCCTTTGACCAACGAGTATTCATTTCCGATTCAAATTTAAAATAGAAGTGTGTGAAAAATAGTGTGTTATGGTATGTTATTTATAAGCAAAAATAGTCGTTTGAAACAAAGATGAAATGGGAGGATTCAAAATTCAAGTTCAAATTAAAGGTTATAGTCTGAAATGAGAGGATTCAAAATTCAAATTTAAATACAATTTCAAAATCAAAAATTTTCCTATATATACCCACACTTTCTTTCTCACACACACAACTCACTCACATACAACTTCTTATCATAGATTCTCAACAATGTCTCAAGAAAACTTCTCCCACAATTTCCCAACGAAAACAAGTTCTCCCAACAATTTCCCGAAAACACGGTTAACTCTCCACAAACAGATATCATTCTGGTTTCCTAACGGAAGACCCACCGGTTGAGGAACACGAAGCCAATCCGTTTCATCTTACCGATGAACAGTAACGACTACTTGCTCGGGATGAAGAAGTATTGCGAGAAATGGAAGAAAATGTAGCACGAAGGGAAGCTGCTCGTACGGAGCATGAAGAAAGGGAAGCAGAACACCGCAAGAACAACTTGTTTGACATTTTGTACAATGAGTATGAAAAGAGTAAGATTTCAGAGGGTTATGATCTTTACGACAAGGGTTATAACTCAGACTTTTCATTATAATTTGTATTTTCATTATCGTAGTTTGTATTAATATGTTATTCGTATTTTCAATTCAATGTTTAATGTATTTTCACTTCCTAATTTATAAAACATTACAAGTTTTATAAAACATTACAAGTTTAATGTATTTTATATTCCTAAGTTATAAAACATTACAAAATATATAAACATTACAAGTTTATGCTTATTGAAAAGAAAAAAAACAAAGGCTCCACTGACCAAAAATGTACGAAAAAGGCGAAAACTTTGCTTCTTTGTGCAGACGACGAGCTCCTTCTTGGCGAGCTATGGCAAATTCATCCGGTGTGGTGGCGAGGCATAACGAAAGTTCCATTTCAATTTGGGGAGGTGGTGACGAGACCACACCTAGAGCTCTTATTGTGGGGTTTGAATCTTCCTAATAATAGAATCAATTAATGAAAGATTTACTTATTTATTAAATACTTGACACGAGTCACCCGTAAACCTACCTTGAATCCACTTAGAAATGAAGAATGTTTGCCTTGAGTAATGCATCTCTTCACAATCATTTATTGAATAAAATTTACTCTTTCGTCCCTTGTTGATCCATTACAACTTTAAACTTCACACTTAAACAATTACTTGTGTTTTTGTTTAAGTCCTTGAAGAAACAAACTCATTTTTCACCTCAATTAGTATAGATATAGTTGTACTATTTTTGCATATATACTTGTAATTCTTTTTATTAACATCTAATAAATAATTATACATTAAAAACTACAACATGTGTTTGTTTACTTAAGTTGGTTTAAAAAAAAAGCTATATAAGTTCACAACTTTATCATTCTTATTTTTGTTTTATTAAGATAAATATAAACAATTGGTATCAGAGGTATGATTGAGCCCATTGGTGATGTAGATGGTGTACCCTCGGTTAGACCCTGGTTCAACACTATTAGTGGACCCCATTAAACCTTTTATAAAACAGAAGGCAATAAAGTTAGTTAGTTCTAATTGAAAAATTAGGCGGTATGAAAAAGGTGGGTTGAAGCTATAGTTGAAGGGGAGGCCCATGGTGGTTTGGCTTTGATGGGAGGATTGTAAGGTGCGCAAACATAATCCCACGGTAGGAAAAGTATCACAAAATTAACATATAAGATCAGTGGCTACTCCTGTTATTGTCAATTGGTTTCAAAATTAAACCCAAAATTGGGCTTATATGTTGAACTTGGTGAGATGTTGCATCGTAAAAATCTTGACAAGTGGTATAAGAAAAGCTTTGTTTTATAAAAAAAAAACATTTGTTACTAATAGTTCTCAAAATTGTGTTCAAATCAAGATCCTCATATGATAACTATACAAAAATAGCTAGATTAAAAGAGTAGTGGTTATGTCGCCATCGCTCCAAACTAGAAATGGGAAAATTTTCAAACTGGAGGTGAATGAAACTTGTTCACCTTGGAGGTATGGAACCATACCTCCTCAATTTCCTTAGTTTAGGACCATGTGTCCCTATAGGCACATGCCTTAGTTTAGGACCATATGTCCCTTTAGGCACATACTCTAGTCTTCTTAAATCATACCTCATATGTCCCTTTAGGCACATACTTTACTCTTCTTAATTCAGGATGCCGACAAAATGATGAAGAGCGTAGAGTTGTCAATAAGGATAACAGACTAAAATGTTTACTCATATCATGTCTTTCGGATGACATCATGAAATCTGGCATTCAATGTCAAACTTCAAAGAAAGTCTTGTAAGACTTTACTTTAAACTTTGAAGGACCATTTTATGTAAAATAAAGCATAATTATGGACTTCAAACTGTTTAGATTTAAAACTTAGTAACTTTGTGTTTTTAATTTTCAGGTTTTGGTCGAGTCTTTTAAATTCAATAAATAATTCTCGGCCTATCGAATGGGATGATTTTGAAGAGATTTAACAAATGGAAAAGCCTACTATTGTGAATAAAGAGAAAAACTCCGAATAAAAAACGTATTTTTTTATATGTAAAGTTACTTTAAATTTAACAGCATTTCAAAAAACTTAGGTATAAAATGAATGAACAGTTTTCAACAATGGTCACTAAAGCGGGGTTTGACTTTTTTAAGAATAGAAACATTTGATGAAAGGTGTACTTCTCCATTAAATATTTGGCACGTCTAAAGTTACCTCAAGTGAACCCACTTTGAATATGCCTAAGACAATGTTTGTGTAACATTCACTATTTATGAGGTAATTATTTAATTTATTTTTTACTTAATCTTTTACTGTTGAGTAACTTACTTTTACGAGTAGTTGGATGAGCTCACTAGCGTTCGTGCATTAAACTTGAACCAACCATTAGCAATAGTCGCTCTACACAGTTCTAAGTTATTTATATTATTTTCATAATATAAAGTGAGTTTTAGGCATTTTGGATCATCTTTACAACTTGCGTTACTTTTATCAAGAATCGGTGTCACCAAACGCGCCTTAAACTCCCAGTTTTAGACTTAACGTGTGTTTAAGACAAACCAACACTAGAAAATTCCCAGTATACATATTATATGCCTTTTAGATTTCTTATAATCATATTTAAAAAGTCACATTTCACCTTTTCCATTTTCACGTAAACTTTGTACGTCTTGCATTTTTGCTTAAATCGCATAACTTTTAAACTTTAAGTATAACCGTTAGGTTATCCCGTGCGTAACGGAAACCACATTTTGAAATTTTATATCACTTTTATAATAATTTTAGTCTACTTTAAATAAATTCATGGTCATTTCCATACATACTCGTTATTTTTTTGATAAACTGCGTTTTACGCGTATTTAGCCTACGTTTTTAGGTTTTAACAACGTTTACACGCTCCGTTAAAACTCATATAATATAGTAAGATAGAGTATCTTGATAAGTTTTAACATTTTTACAAGTTCCATATTTTTATGTTACCCGGTTTAAAGTTTCGCGAATAAGGATAATCCATGCTGAGAGTAGTTGTCGTATCGACATAATACGTTTGTAAAAATTTGAGTTTCATTCAACTCTAAATATATCATGCTCCAGATTATTCTTGAGTATTCCAACTAGGCAAGAACTTCATGTTTGTTGATGTCCTTTTGAACTCTAGCTAGGCCGGAATCCCACACATGGAATTTATCTCAAGAATTTTGTAGAAAGGTTCTCTCTTTCAATGTATTAAATCTTGTTTATAAGATTTTCTCACATGGATATGACATCAAGATCATTAGTAATTTGTCACTTCACAAGGTTCATTCTAGTGTATGCACACCTTTTGAATGTCTTAAGTTAATTATTTTCCGTATCATAATTAACATATTCCAAATCTAGCATGCTATAGACCAAGGAATCAAGCGTATGACAGAAGATGCATCATTCTGATTACTCATAGCTTCATCTACTAACATTCCCTTTTAGACAAATCACTACCTTAAACCACACATGCTTTAGGAGGATCCCATCAGTTATATGTGTAAGTCCTACACTTATAACATGTTATTCCAATTCACTTGTAATTATATATATAATCACATTTAATCTCTTATCATTATATGATTATCACAATTTATTATGTGATTATAATCACATAAAATCAATCTGAAATCATTTTAAACAATCAAAATATGTCTAACTTAGCGAATGGACAATAGCTCACATTGGATGACAATCACACCGTTTAAGTTAGTTACGTAAACCAAAGTAATTCATTGTCATCTATATGTTTGTTCTTTCTAGACATTTCACAATGTCCTACACAGTTATATTCAACACATAGTCATTTCTTACATAATGACAAACCGTTCGATTATTAGCCATATGAGTTGTAACAAGTCATATGAATTGTTCATCTTTCTAGAATAACAAGTATTTTGATTATTTGCAACAACAGTCAAAACAAAATATTTGCAACATCCAAATTTCCCAATACTCGGTAGAAAACTGAGCGACTTGTTTATCATTGCTCAAAAAGAGCCTTTTTTCAATCTTAAACCAAGACATATGAATGAATATTAATCACTCAAATATGATTACTGACACAAGTGCCAAGCCAAAAAATTATTGTGATAGGTTCAACCACATTTATGACCTATACTATGGCATGTAGCCATTCACAATGTCGGCATAAAAGGTTTCCCGAAATTTCATCGTCGTTTTCTTGATACTAAATACACCACAACATGTATTAATCAAGTCAATGCATGAAGTAACAATTCTTCATTAACAACATTGTCTTTAGATATATCTATTTTCATTGATGGTCAAATACTACAACGCATTCTTTTTTTTTCTTCTTAAAAAGAATGTATTGACTTACAAGAATAATAATTGCAATAAAACAAAACATTTTTTTTTTTTTTTTTTTTATTATTATTTTTTTTTTACAAATTAAGTTTAGTGTCTTAGCTAGGGCTGAGCGTCGGTCATAAACCGACCCGAACCGAACCGAACCGAACCGAGAAAACCGAGGACCAAAAACCGTGAAAAACGCGAACCGAAACCGAACCGAATGTTGTCGGTTCGGTTTTTCGTCTAGGTGTATGTTGGCATGCATGTTTTGTCGGTTTTGGGTGAACCGGACCGAACCGAACCGACCCGAACCGAAAGCATGTAAACCTAAACGAAACCAACCGACGGGCTGTCGGTCCGGTTCGGTTTTTGTCGGTTCGGTCGGTTTCGTCGGTCCGGTTCGGCTTTGAACCTTCGGTGCTCAGCCCTAGTCTTAGCTACACACTTAAAAATTTAGGTACAAAACATCTCCGTGTACTATGAGAACAACATATGTTCTTAAGACAACGCAACAACAACTGTCCAAACGAATTTATATCCAAAATAGAAACTACGATTTAATAGTTCACCCATATAAGCTTAAACTTTCCAGCAATCAACTTTAATGTTTTAGTACACAATGTAAAAAATTTGGTACAAAACTTGAAAGTTTACTATACAAACAATGCATTTTCCCACGATTGCGTAGTTGTGACAACAAGTACTTTGGATTCCAATTAACACCAAAGTTTGCATTCCGCAATTGAGTTTAATCTTTACTATCCAGTCATGATCGAAAACCAATACTAGTTACACAAACTAGTACCATGACATAATTTTAGTCAACATGCTTCGAACACTATATTGTTCTATCATAATGTAATGATTCAAAACCTTTCGGCTTTCATAAAATACAACCCAATTGTATTGCATATTAGTATCAAAAAATATATGTGTCATAGCAATAATGAAACATTTCCAAGCAAGAAAAAAAAGAACATCATACCAATTTCTTTAACTCGAATAAACTATTTTACTCATGACACATAAATAGTATAAATGGTCATATAATCAAATGAAACATTTAGTACAATTTCATAATAAAACGATTGAAATGGTCTACCTTACTATTTCATGTTACATACTACGCATTAAAATTCAAAATCGAATCGTTACATTACCGCAACCGTTCATTAGGCATTCACATTCACATATAATCATGAATATTAAAACATATGATAAATGTAAATATGTAAGTCTAGATAACAGTCCATCTATAATAAAGATTCATAAACAAATGTAACAAACATCACATTAATCTCCTTCTTTTCCCATCTTATTGTGCGATGAGACTAATTACACGAGTTTACTTCAAGAGTAAATTTGAAATTGCTTAATAACCATAAAATCTACATGTTATTATTGAACAAAAACTCCAACAGTTTTACGTCAATTCTAAACCATAAATGGAAAGCAAAACGAATTTGGATTTTTCAAACAAGCATAGTGAAATATAGATACCATGCTAGTTCTATCCTCCTAAATGATAAAAGGGATTTTAATGTCATATGTTTACCATCCACCAAAGGATACAAAGTAACAAAGAAAAGAAAAAAATAATAAACTTGAATCATCTAATATCACCCACGTAAGTAACTAATATTAGATGACTTCATTTATGAAACAAAACTATTTAATATCGCTTTAACATATCATCCCTCGTTATTTTACCAAATATTCAAAGTAATCAAGTTCCAAATTTCAAAGTTACATAGAGTAACAAGTTACAAAACCAAATAATATATAACAGTTTTATTTTCGAATTTAGAAAACCATAACATTCATGCTATTCATCATCCAATAACTCACATTTAAGTTACTTGTTATTATTCTTAAATTTCATAAGATGCTTTGACCAAAAAACAAAACCACTTTATATTTTATAGAGTAAACTACACCATTCGTCCTTGTGGTATACGTTGACCATCAAGTATCGTCTTTGACTAAAAAATTGCACGTTGGTCCTTAACTGCAAAACGTTACTCAGTTGGTCCTCACCCTAACTGGTGGAGTAACGGGATTAAGCCTATTTAAGTGGGGGGTTTATATTTGTTTTCCCACCCACACCACTTTTCCCACCACAAGATCTTTCCGCTTCCTTTATTTCTCATTTCCCTCCTTAATATATACCCATCCCATCCCACCAAACTTTTTATTTTTCTTTCTTTCTTCCATTAACACCACTCATTCACAATAATTGAAGATAAAAAATGGTCAATTGTCACTGTGGAAGACGAGCAGTGGTGAGAACATCATGGACCAACATCAACCCAGGACGAAGGTTTTATGGTTGCCCTGATATGGTGCGCATCATGTGATTTTGTGAGTAAGAACATGGTTTTGATCTCTTTTATGATGTTATTAACTAACTATTATTGTTTAATCTTCTTAATAGGCATAAGATTGCCCTTTCCTTGATTGGGTGGATCCCCCAATGTGTGGTCGATCTGTTAACATAATACCCGGACTATTGAGATCACTGAACAACCATCAAGGACAAATTCAAGAGTTGCAGGAACAAAGAGCAAGGATGAAGAAGTATCTTTATGTTTCTTGGTCTTTGTTTTGATGATGTGTTGTTTACAATTTGTTGACTTAAGTTAGATTTTAAGTTTGGTTCGTTTGTGGTGTTTAGGTGTTAAGTGTCAGTTAGATTTTTGTGGAAGTTAGTTGATTGTAACGCATGCCACTTTGTGGTTCTATGAATGAAAGGCAGTTGTTGGTTTTCATTTTGGTTTGAATTTCTTCTTTTTGTGCTGAATGATACTGAAACTTGTAAAAGTCTTTTTGTGTTCAATGAAATACCAAAAAGTGTTTAACTTGGACCCATTACTAATTAAGTCAAATGGAACCAATTACCAAACCCAAATTGACTCATTACTAATTAAGTCAAATGGAACCAATTACTAAACCCAAATTCACCCATTACCAATTAAGTCAAATGGAAACCAAATACCAAACTCAAATTGACCCATTACCATTCTGAAATTGACCCAGATAGACAAGAAATTAAGTTAAAACTACACACAAGTAAAAGTCACATTTTTGCAGACCAAATACAAAGTAGCCCTAGTACATCAAGACATGATCATACAAAATAGGCCTAGTACATCAAAGTTATGCAGACCAAATACCCATACTGCATCACAGTTTTGCAGACCAAATACAAAGTGATAATCCTAAAAGACCATTTCCAAATACATATTAGTAGTCTTAATTCAGAAATAAAAAGACACAACTATCAACCAAGAACAACAACTTTCTTCCTTGGTGGACCTTTCTTCTTCTTTCCATCATCAATTGCAACTCCTTTACCTTTATCAACATCACTAGGTCTTCTTGCAGAGTTGTCATCTCCCCCAAAAACACTTCTAGTTTTCCTCTTCTTACCACCTCCCTTTGACTTTGATTTTCTTGGTCCAGTGCAACTCCTTGAGTTGTGACCTCTGTTTCCACACTTGTCACATGTCACAGTTTTGAGTTTCCTTGCCAGCTTGCCATGCTTGGACATATGCACCACATCAACCTCTGCCCTAGACTTCCTCCTTTCCTTTCTTGGTCTTCCAACCTGTGGTTGATGTTTTGGTAGTAGCAAAGTTGTTGGTACATTACACTTAGGCCAATGAACTGGACCTCTGATTGGGTTGATCATGTATGAGTAAACCTTCTTCCATGTATCATTGTTTTTAATTTTGGATACTAGCAACACCCAGGGACATTTATTGGCATCATCCTCTTTCCAACTTTTAGGTTTTCCACCATTTATTATTCTCTCTTTTGTCTTTTTTGATGGACTAGTGTATTCAACCCCAACAGCCTCACAAACCTTTCCCTTTGTCCACTTGACTTTTGACCCACATGCATTAACTGACTCAGACCCATTATCTGGCCCATTATCAAGCCAATTACCAGACCTAGCTTCACATGTGGGCAAAGTTGGTATAATACCCTGACCACACACCCCTCACTCTTTCCTTATCATTTTTTCCATCCTAAGTTCCCTCCTTGTTTCAATTGAATGCTCCTTAACTAGGTCTTTTACTTGTTCCCTGTTTCCAAAGTTATGTCCCACATAAAAGTATGTCTTGTACACCTGGGTTGAAGCATGTGCCTGTTTCCTAATCTGTTTCAACTTCCTTTTTCTCAACCTATCAAGTTCATTTTCTTCATCTGAAACACTCTCAAAATAATCATTATCCATAACTTCTATATCCTCTTGTGCTTCTTCATTATCAGATATTTCATCTCTATTCCTACATCCCATGAACTCAACAGTTTCATCAATGTTGCAACGGAAGTCTTCCATGTCAACATCAACCTCTAGAACATAGTTTTCTTCATCCATAATGTAATCACTATCCTGGCTATCATCATCACTAGAATCTGAGTCCTGATTCCCTTCACTATCCTCACTAGAAACACCAGGTTTCATTCCTACATCATCCATATTATCAACATTTAATGTAACATTTTCCATACTATTTAGATCTAAATCAACATTTTCAGGTCCATGTTCTAACATATCATCTAAATCAGCAAAAGGATCAAAGTTTAGGTCTTGTGAAGCTTCATAAGGGTCATAAGAAGAATAAAAATCATTCACAAATTGACTATCTCCCTGACTAGGTACAACCTTAGCAGCACTACCTTGACCTACATCTTTAGTGACACCACTACCTTGACCTACATTGACACTACTTTGTGTACCTACATTGCCTGCATTCTCATCTCTAATGCATTTCCTAACAACTGGTGTAATACCTGCTTTGGACAAACTTGGTTCATCTAACTCTTCTATCAAAACCCCTTTGTTTTCCATTGCTGAAGTAAAATAAAGGTCAAGCATTGTTCATTCATGCTCAACATATATTTCAATGAATTTGCGACCTTCTTCAACATATTTTGCCAAAAAAAGAACATCTTGGTCACTGGCTAAAGGTTGTAGGCCACTATCTAAATCACCACTAGGTTTAAGAAAATGATAAAACATTATTTTATGGCCATCATTACCTAAGTCTTCTACAATGGCATCCATCTCATGCACAGAAAACTCATCAGAGTCTAACTCATCTACAATCTTTGAAAAGCCATTAATGTACCTCCTATCAGGTGCTACAGTGAAAGAGCCTCCATAATGCACCCTTATTGAAAACGCAGTACGTCGCCCTGAAAAAATTATGATTAGGGTTTATTAGGGTATATTCAATGTTGGATCAAATTAACCATTTTAGACCCAACAAAAAGAGTATCATTACAAGACTTTGGATAAACAAAAAATTGCAAAAAATAAGAAAACTTACCATAAGCTACATTTGGATCAAACTCAACGTGTGATTCTCGTATTACATACCCCATGGGTACCACAATTTTTGTGTTATTCAAGCTGCAGGATTATGGAGATGATTATGATTCGATGAGGAGTGTTGGTGTTTTTTTTAGTTTCGGGGTATGTGATTGAAATGAAAGGGTAGATGAAATAATTAATTGTGGGTGGGAAAAGACAAATATACCCTCCACTTAAATAGGCTTAACGCCCGTTACTCAAACCAGTTAGGGTGAGGGACCAACGCTGAGTAACGTTTCGCAGTTAAGGACCAACGGTGCAATTTTTTTGGTCAAAGGACGATACTTGATGGTCAACGTATACCACAAGGACGAATGGTGTAGTTTACTCTACTTTATATTTCTCAACAAAATAACATCAGAACTTATCAAGCAATTGTATCTCATTCATTTTTTTCCGCGTCAACCATTGCGTACTAAAGATTGTTGTATATATTACGTGTATTGCTATTATCGACAAGTAAATCGTAACAAAAAAACATAAAAGTGTAGAAAAACGATACTGTAAATATTTGAATTGCTGAGACACAAAAACACAAGTAAGAGAAATGTTGAGGCCTGTGATGCTCACAGTTTCTCTAAGACAGATTCGTCCTCTCCACGGTGCTTGAGAATCATGAACTTCTATCTCCCATGATACAACAACAACGGATAACCCCGTTAGCACAAACGAGTTATCAAGGCGAACCAAAATAACGAATACACACAATGAAGCAAGATAAATGAAAGGAGAGGGTATGAATAGTTTTTCTTGGTGTAATAGAAATAAGAATAAAGCTCTCAATTTATAGGAAATGGAATTGAAAGAAAACGGTCACAATTAATTAACAAAATTAATTTTACTAATGTCTCATGAATTAAAATAAAATCATAAATTAATTTTATTTTTAAATCACATTAGAGCATCCACTATGGTGGTTTATGAAAAGGTCAAAGAAAATTAGAAGAGGTCTATCATTTTGTTAACCATAGTGGAAATGTATTTCATGCTTATGTGAAATGAAAAGGTCTAGCATCTTAAACCTCTTCTAAATTTAATGCATTGGCATTTATTGAGATTTTTATAAAGCTTTAAGAAGTTTATACATAGTAGAGAAAGGTTTATAATACGAAAAAGGTTTATGAATTAATGATGAAGGATGACTTAGCACTATTATAAACCTTTATAAAGGTCCATCATAGTGGATGCCCTTAGTACACATGATGACAACATCAATTGTCATTCAACACCTCTAACCACATTTTCCAACATACCAACCCAAACCCAAACATTCAAACCATTAGAGGCTACGGTACCATAACGCCTGAGGCAGCGTTATGCCCAGCTGGCACAACGTTGCCAGGCGTTATGATTTTTTTTTTGTTTTTGAACAACAATATTATTAAGCTCCGACTAACAAGAGACTAGTGGGAATAAGAAAGAAGCAAGGCAGTTACAACTGATTAGTACAAGACACAATTGGGTCAACAATCCAATCTAACCAAATAGGATTAATGTTCTTATTCCTATGTTTCATCCATGAATGAGAGTGGATCATAATGTTTTCTCCAAGGGTATCTTTACGCGGTGGTTTAGAGTCAAAGCAAACATGGTTACGATATCGCCAAATGATCCAAATGGTTGTTTGGATCACAACATTGAGACCCTGTTTTGCCAAGTTATGGATATCCATTGAATCACTCCATGACAATAGGTTGTTGAGAACCTTAGGGTAGTCTCCCAACTTCCACCAGTTTGAGATCATCTTCCATAAGCCGCGAGCAACCGTACAATCTATAAAGAGGTGTTGAGCTGTCTCAACGCAACCATTACAAACAGGACATCCAGTAGAATCGAGGTCGATACCCCGGGCATCAAGATTGTAGCGGGTGGGAAGCCAATCCATAGTAGTTCGCCAAGTATGTATGTTCACTTTGATGGGAAGAGTAGCATTCCATCTGATGGTGTTGGCTTGGGATAATAGAGTGTTTCCTTCAATGTGTCTACGCATGGAATGGACAGTGAATATATTAGAGCTGTCAAGTGTGAAGGTCCAAGAGTCACGTGCATGATTCGTTGAGGTTTAGGGGTGTGTGTGTATGGATAAAACCACAATATCGATATCAAAAATAACCACAAGCAATGATTTAAAATCCCTTTAGGAAAAAGGATAATGAATCAAAACCCGTGAGTGATAGTGATACGGATTTGGAAATCCGAGTCGTTTCCCAACGAGGTGTGAATGGGCAACGTCGTTATTGGTTCGTTATTAAAATGCTCGATGTTTTAGATTTTTGAATTTATTAAAACTACGGGGAATGGGAAAACAATTAAGGAGAATTACACTACGGAAATCCTAAATACGCGAATTATACTAAACGTATTAAAGAAACGTAAATAAAATGCAACTACGTCTAATCTAAGTCCTAAAAATAATCTAAAATTACTTTCTAACTAAAAATGATATTAGAAAATTAACTAAGAATTAAAATCATTTTCTTAAGATTTTTCTGGAATTTATTTGAATTAAAAACTAATTTAAACTAATTTAAATTCTAAAAATTACAAATTAAACTAGGAAAAAATATAGAAAAATATTTTTTTGGCTTTTTATATTTTTCTTAATCTAGGAAAATTGAAAAATTATTTTTTGGAACCTTTTCTGATTTAATTGAATTAAATGCTATTTAAAAAGTATTAAAATCTAGTTTAAATCAAGAAAAATAGCAAACAAAGTTGGAAAAATATGAAAAATTCAGGAAAATTCTAAAATTATATTCTAAATTTATTAAAAATATGAAAACTATGGCTTATGTGAAGGATTTAAAAGCTGTAGTGCAAACTACTTCTAAATAAGCTACTAAGAAAAAGCTAATAAGCACAATAAGCTACCAAACTGTTACTGAGGCTAATTTATACTAAAGCTAACTGATATTAACTAATTCCAGACTACTCTAACCTCTAATCAGCAATCTACCAAGATTTGATGCTAACTATCCACTAGAGCAAAAAAGCACTAAAGCCTACTTAAGCTCAAGCACCAGCTTATCTAGTGAGCTGGAACAGAAACCATAAATTGGAAACTAGAAACCACCAACCAGAGATCACACAAACCAATTTTGAGGCAAGGAAAGATATTGAAGCCTTGAGAGCTTCTGTAAGAAACCTGTGCACAACTCAGTAATAGCTGAGTGTGCACAGGACAAAACAGGTCTGATTGAGGGGCTTATTTGGAGCTTATGAATTATCACAAAAATTCCACAAAAATGGTTTCTCAAAACTTGACCAGTTGAAGATGTTTATCCCCAAATTTCACTTGAATTTAACCAACAATGAATCAATGAAAAATCTATTTAGTTTGATGAAAACTGGTTTTTCACTTTTGACTTTTTGAGATGAAAATGAAACTTTGACTTAAATGAGATTTGAATCCGAATGATGAACGGATAATGATGTGAAATGATTAAATAAAACTGATGCAAACTAAACCAACTACTAACACTCCTATTTGCAAGATCTAGACCACTGATTCTAACAGAAATGAATCAAGAGCATGTTTGAATTCAATATTTGACTTAAGCTAAATGCAAAGTAAAAATAAGGACTGAATTGAGTTGAAATATCCTAAATGAGACTATATCTACCTAGTTTAATCACTGATCTACCTCAAACTCAAAAGTAACCTTATGATCCAAACACTAGTTTAGTGACAGATATGACGCTAAACTATCTAAACCACAGATTCCAACACAATCAAACTACTGAAAGCTATTTCAGATGCAAACTATACAGCACAATAGATCTAGAGCAAAACAGCAAACTATACTTAACAATATTACACAATTTTAAGCAAAGTTGAGAAGGATTTTGAACTTACAAGTGGTCCAACCACTATGGTTTGCAACTGAGATCAAAGTGACCCAATACTAAACCTATTACCAATCCAAATCAACGCTAATCTCAACCCATCCAAGCTAAAACCAGCAATTCAACACCGTTCAACCTTTGCTTTTGAAAAGTGAACTTATATTGATTAATGTGAATTTAGAGTGTGGATTCTGAGTAGCACCTTAATAAACACTTAATAAGCTGTATATAAGCTTATTAGAACTTATCATAACACAAACTTTACCTGAATTAAACTTGAAAGCAGATTTGGGATATTTTTTAATTTTCAAAGTATTTTTCTAATTTTTCTTTTATTTTTTTTTAGAGAAATATAAAAGCTGAAAATGATGAGTAATAAGCTAGATAATCAAACTGAAATGAAATTAAGCTATTCCAAAAGTAAAATAGAAATCAAGATTAAAATGAAAATTTAAGCTAAAATGATTATATAATAAGAGACTGAGTACAAATTGAAATTTGAATACAAGAAATAAACTAAAACATTAAGAAAATTTAAAAGCTAATACTACTACTCAGTAATCTACATACAAATACAAGTGTGAATGATGGGGTATTTATACCGAGCTTGAGCCTCTGAAGGATCTGGAACTTGCATTTGTGCTTCTTGGATCATCCTTTAGCCCTTAGATCATTCTCACCCACAATCAATCTAAGCCATTGGATAGACACCCCCACGTATGAGTAGCCAATCAGGAAGCAGGATAAGAGCGGAATGACACACGGATTGGTGACATGGCATCCGTGGTGTTAATAGGTGTCAGAAGAAAGTACCAATTTGTCCTTAAGTTGTGTTGATTTTGTGAATTGAAGCGCGTGGTGTTTTAGGGTTCTTGAGCTGGGTTTGGTTTGGGGGAATTATTAGCGCGTGGGAATTTTTTATATTTATTTGATTTGTTTTGACCGGGTTAAAGTGGGTTGACCAGGGTCCATGTGGGTAAACCGGGTATGAGTTTAAGTGGTGGGTTGGCTAGACCGGGTAAATGGATGCATGGTTTGGGCTTTTGATTAAACTTGGGCCAAGGTTATGTGTATTGGATTTAAGGATGAATATTGGATCTAATGTGTTATTCAAGGACCAAAGTTGCACATGCTAAAAATCCAGGGACCAAACTTGTAAATTCTGAAAGTGTTATCTAAGGTCTGAACTTGTCTTTCTCAAATAATCCAAGGGTCGAATTTGCAACTTTTGAATTTCGAGGGTATTTCCTGCCAAGTACTCAAAGTTCAGGGACTGATCTTGACAATTCTTCAAATTTGATCATATCTTCCAAAAATCATCCTCAGAGAATAAAAATCTTCACAAATGCATAATGCTGAGCTTCCGGCTCAGCTTTAGCTCTCTTAATCTCTCGTGCTCGGATTTTCGTCTGATTTGGCTTCTTTTTGTGTGTTTTTACATATCCGTACCTGCACAAGCACAAACTCAAGAAAACAACAAATATTAGCAATAAATGGCTCTTTCTTGGTTATTTTGGGTCAGTTTTGATAAACAAAAGATATGTGTTTAAGCACATATCAAAATACCCCAAACGAGACCATTGTCGTGTCCCCACGCAATGCAATCAACTCACGCTTCTAAAACCAAGGATTTCAATCTCTTTCTACTAAACCTATGAAGAAGTAGCAAAGATTCCTCAAAAGAGATTAAGAAAGCCTTAATTCTAAAAATGCCCCGTTTACCTTTTAATTCACAAGTAGATATTACGATTAAGCACATTCTGATTATGAGTGACGGTTAGTTGAACTTTCATGTCGATCAATAACTCCAACATTTTTCAAACGACACGTTAGGATCACGGAGTAGGAAACACAACACAGCGTGAAGTGACCATACGGATAGAATACATCGTCCCTGATTTTTCACAAGTCCCCAAACTAAGCGTAAAATCGAAATCATTGTTACAAATGACTCTAGATGCTAACACTACCCATGGAAGTTACTTGTGTAATTACCTTTTGCTCCCATTTTCCTATTTGCCTCTAGAATTTTTTATTTTTTGTGAGACATGAATTTCTTCATAATTCTCGTTTCGATAACTTTTATTCCGATAAAAATATAAAGCTAAGTCGCTAATTAGTTATCCATCTTCCCTCGAAAACCATTGCACACAAGAATGAGGTCCACATCAAGGTCCTAATTTCACACGATTTAGGGAGAATATCCTTTTTATGGCGACCGAGACAACTCATCTACGAGTCAGAGACAGAAGCTTTATTTAGACATCTCCCGGATCCGAAATTTGGCTTAACACTATTTCAGCACAGTTGCATTTTTGCAAATTAGGCCCTTGGTCTTTTCAACCACTAACTCAACGGGATTACCGTTTTATCAGAAGTCTTATTATGACTTTGGATTATCCTCTGCTTTTATAGAAGTCTATGACAACTTTTATAGCTTTGGATTTTTTAATTTTAAAACATTAGGGCTTTATTTCATGTTAATTTTTGTGCCAAACTCCAAACCCTACGACTTTTATAACAATAGAAACAATAGCAACAAACTATCAGGAATCAGTTGTCTATTACACCGTAACACTGACAGTACCTCGATGTGTACCCAACTATCATGGGCAAAGATTCTCTAAAGAAGACAAAGAACTAACTATCGCCAAAAACTCAACATCTCTAATTATTATTAGCAGATATGGGGTGAAACAATTTTGTGGGAACAAAAAGCCATAAGTACCTTCGATGGGCTCTAAAGAGAACCAACTACTCCACGCTTAGCATCTAAACTCATAAGTAACTATATCATTTCTCGATCTCCGCAAATTTAAAATCCCAAATAATGAGATCCGCGGATGCTTAGCCGATAATTTAATTATCTATGGTTAAGGGAACAAGCTAGGGCTCAACACGCCCGGTCAAGTCAGAATTCTATTCCTACTCTCACCAGCGGAAAGTCAACAAGGTATCAAAACATATATTAACTTACCAATTGCTTTGTCTAAATGAAATTAAGTAATGCATATTTAAAATCACTCAGGGAAACTTGCAAATCCTTGGCCTTGTGAGCTAGAATTCGCTTTTTATAGCTTCTTGTCTAAGAGACTAGCAAACTTTTCAATCAAAAAGACTTAACAAAAGCTTCAAAATTTTTAAATTTTCTCATATATAGCACAATTTTCATTTTCTAAGGAAAAACGGGGTTGCGAGAGTACACGACAAAAAATAAGCAAGTGCGGTCAAATCAAATCGAAGATTACCCTACCCCAGACTAAAACGAAACATTGTCCTCAATGTTTAAAAGCAAGGGTATCAACGAAAATCTAAAAGCCGTTTATTAAGTATGCTCAAAGATAAACGTTAGTCGATAAGATTTCGGATATCGGATTTCCATCAGCATCGGTCACGAAACTCGAGTGGAGAAAAGACAATGAGCACGAGAGTCTTCATATCGGGAAAATCCTACACAACATCACAAACAACCAAACACGAGAAATCGAAGAGGCTAACCCCTTCACGTCACTTATTAGAAAATAGAAAGAAGATAGAGATAAGCATGGGGTGCCTCCCACGAAGCGCTACTGTTTTTGGTCACCGAGTCGCTAGCTTGACTCGATCCCCGAATTCAGTTGTCCTTAGGGAAAGTTTGGAGATCTGGGACAACCATAGATGGGATGTCCCCTCCAAAATAATGTGTTTCAACGATGGCCATTCACCTTGAAATTTGGGCCATCGGGAGAAAAGCTCCACCGTTCCATACGGGAAAACTTGAGCAACGGTGAATGGTCCTGACCAACGGGTTTTGAGTTTGCCCGAGAATATCTTCAAGCGAGAGTTAAATAGGAGAACTTGATCACCACGTTGAAAGCGGTTTTTGATTTTAGAATCATGAATCCTCTTAGTCTTCTCTTTGAAAATTAAAGAATTCTCGTAAGCCTGATCCCTAAGCTCATTTAATTCATTCAATTGAACTTTCCGGTGATCACCCGCGGTCTTAAGATCAAAGTTAGCATGTTTCAAGGCCCATAATGCCTTATGCTCGAGCTCGATGGGCAAGTGACAAGCTTTTCCATACACCAACTTAAATGGGGTGCACCCGATGGGTGTCTTGTATGCGGTGCGGAAAGCCCATAATGCATCATCTAACTTATCGGCCCATGAAGCTCGATTTTCTCCTACGGTCCTTTCTAAAATCCTTTTCAAACCACGATTAGAGACCTCAACTTGTCCGCTCGTTTGCGGGTGATACGCGGTAGAAAGACGATGGGTAACTCCATATTTAGCCATAACTTTAGCAAATTGTTCATTACAGAAATTGGTACCGCGATCACTGTAATAGCAGCAGATGCTCCGAATCGGAAAACAAGTTCTTCAGAAACTTAACAACCACTCGGGCGTCATTGGTGGGGAGCGCCTTCGCTTCAACCCATTTAGACAAATAGTCGACGGCCACGAGGATATACTTATTACCCTTAGATGATGGAAATGGCCCCATAAAATCGATGCCCCACATGTCAAAATCTCACAAACTTGAATAGCATTTTGTGGCATTTCATCCTTTTGCGAAATTTTCCCTTGGCGTTGGCAAGAATCACAAGACTTAACTAAATCATGGGCATCTCGATATATGGTAGGCCAATAGAATCCGGAATCAAAAACCTTCTTAGCGGTGTAGCTTGCACCATGATGGCCACCAATGGGTCCGTTATGGCAAGCATTGAGAATATCAAGGGCCTCTTGGCCATGAACACACCGCCGGATTACTTGATCCGCACAAATCTTAAACAAGTAGGGATCGTCCCGTAAATAATGCTTAACATCTTTGAAAAAACTTTTTCTTGTTGGGACGACATCCCTTTCACGAGGAAAATTTGCATGGTAATTTGCAAAGTCGGCAAACCATGAAGTGTTTGGGTCTTTCTTAGCAATCATTCCAAGTGTCTCAAGAGGAAATGTTTCCGTGATCTCCTTTTTCTCGAGCACACTTTGATGGGGATTCTCAAGTCTAGAAAGGTGATCGGCAGCCAGGTTCTCCGCTCCTTTTTTGTCAAGAATAGTAACATCAAACTCTTGAAGGAGGAGAACCCACCGAAGTAATCGTGGCTTAGCATCTTGCTTTGCCAAAAGATACTTTAGGGCAGAATGGTCTGTATACACTATGGTCTTTGACAAGACAAGGTAGGGTCTAAATTTCTCGAAAGCATAAACAACGGCCAATAATTCTTTTTCAGTAGTCGTGTAATTGTGTTGAGCCTCAGACAATGTCTTACTCGCATAGTGTATGGGTTGAAAATGTTTCGATTTACGTTGCCCCAAGACTGCCCTAATTGCGTAATCACTAGCATCACACATGAGCTCAAAGGGCAAATCCCAGTCGGGGGCAACTAAGATCGAAGCTTCAGTTAATTTCTTTTTGAGAAAATTAAATGCTTCAACGCATTCATTGGTGAAGATAACCGGAGCATCCTTCTCGAGGAGATGGGTCCGAGGGCGGGCTATCTTAGAGAAATCTTGGATGAAACGGCGATAGAAACCGGCATGACCCAAAAACTCCGAATACCTTTGACGGTAGTGGGATGAGGGAGTTTAGCTATAACGTCGACTTTAGCTCGGTCGACCTCAATCCCAGATTTTGAAATTTTATGGCCGAGGACAATGCCCTCTCGAACCATGAAGTGGCACTTCTCCCAATTCAAGACCAAGTTGGTGTCTTCACACCGTTTGAGCATGTGGTCTAGATGAGAGAGGCAAGAAGTGAAAGAATCTCCATAAACCGAGAAATCGTCCATAAAAACTTCCATAGACTTCTCGATCATGTCATGAAAAATAGCCATCATGCACCTTTGGAATGTACCGGGAGCATTACATAAGCCAAATGGCATGCGTCGGTAAGCAAACGTTCCATAAGGGCAAGTGAAAGTCGTTTTCTCTTGATCCTGTGGATCAATCGGAATTTGAAAGTAACCGGAAAAACCATCGAGAAAGCAATAGAACTCATTCCCCGCTAAACGTTCGAGCATCTGATCCATAAAAGGTAGCGGGAAATGATCCTTCCGTGTAGCATCATTCAACTTTCGGTAATCAATACACACTCTCCATCCGGTGACGAGGCGTGTGGAAATCAATTCATTATCTTCGTTTATAACAACGGTCATTCCACCTTTCTTCGGGACACAATGGATAGGGCTAACCCATGAGCTATCGGAGATTGGATAAATGATTCCGGCGTCGAGGAGTTTAAGAACTTCCTTTTTGATAACCTCATGAATTTTCGGATTAACCCTACGTTGTTGTTGAATAACGGGTTTGCAATCATCTTCCATTAAGATCTTGTGAGTACAAAAACGAGGGTTTATGCCTTTGATATCGGAAATTTGCCAAGCGATGGCACTCTTATGTTTTCGAAGAATATCCAAAAGTGCGGTTTTCTCCTCATCTTTTAGGTTTTTAGCAATGATGACGGGAAACTTGTTCGATTCCTCAAGAAAAGCGTATTCAAGATGAGGAGGTAAATCCTTGAGCTCGGGCTCCGGAGGTTTTTTGTTAGACGTTTGTACTTCTTTGATTTCTTCAATCGTAATCATTTTCGGAGGGAGTGACGGTGATGGATCTTCATTCAATAATTGCTCAAGATAAAGGATATCTCCCTCCGAATCATAAACACCATCATCAATTCCCGGTGGAATCGATTCATCATTAGCAAGAAACTCATCGATCTCTTCCAAAACGAAATCACCTCCCTCGAATGGAGTGAGAGAGGGGGAAGAGTCGGCAATTATTGGTTCAGAAAGTTGTTCAGAAGGTGAATCAGTAGAATTATGAGCAAAACCAAGAACTTCTTGAGCGTACTCCTCACAAGAAACATCAATAAAGTCGATTCGATTGATGGAAGCATCGTCGAAATTTGAGGAGTACCTCGTCGTTTGATTAATGTTGAATGTGACGGCTTCTTGATTAACTCTCAACGTAATCTCTCCTTCGAACACATCAATTAAAGCACGACCGGTCCGTAAGAAACATCTTCCAAGAATAATGGGTACTCGAGGGTCGGCATCGAAATCTACCACAACAAAATCCGCGGGAAAATAGAACTCCCCCACTTTGACAAAGACATCCTCGGCTATACCCTTTGGACGGGTCGTAGAACGATCGGCTAGCTCGAGGGTCATATACGTTGGGGTAAGTGGGGGTAACGAAAGTTTCTCGTAGATTGAATTTGGCATTAGATTGATACTCGCGCCAAGATCGGCCAAGGCGGAGCATTGAACAATTCCTTGAAAATCACATGGAATGAGGAACTTGCTGGGGTCACCTAACTTTTCGGGAAGTTTCTTGAGGATAAGGCTTTTCTCTCCGAACAATTCTCATTCAGAGATGTCGTAGCAAGCTCATATAGTTTCTCCTTGTTTGTAAGCAATCCTTTAATTGTAGAAGCAAGTTTAGGCATCAAGAGAGAGCATCCGCATAAAAGCTGATCTCCACATTCAAGTCTTTGAAGATTTGGAAGAACGTTTCCATTTGATGATTCGACTTTTCTCGAAGCGTTTGATCTTTAAGACGAGACGGATATGGGATAGACGGTTTTGGATTAGCTTTCTTCACATTCACGGGAGCATCTTCGGGCTCAGAATCTTGGACAACCGTGGGTTGGACATTCACAGTATTCCCCTTATTAGTAGGAAGCACCGGGTCCTTTGTCACCCCGGTCTCACGGTCTACCACACGAGAGGAAGAAGAATTAGTGGTAGGAACCGTAGGTCCATCGTAAGCAACACCACTTCGGGTAGTGATTGCTTTCATGTCACCTCTCGGGTTTGGAATCGTATTGCTTGGAAGAGAACCGGAACCCGAGGGTTGAGAATAAGACGTAGATGGCTGATTGGCTTGAAAGAAACTAGCCATCATATTCCTTATTTCAGTCATCTGTTTGTTGCTTGTAGCTTCCATCTCCTTTTTAAAGTCCGTCCTCATGCCGTTAATTTGATTTTGAAAACTTTTAATGGTGTAATCGGAGTTCTTCATGTAAGTTAGAAAATCGTTGTTTGGGGCGACTTGAGGAGGTGCTTGATAAGGATGTTGAGGAGGAGGTGGTTGTTGGTAAACTTGAGGTGGAGGAGCTTGGTAGTGTTGATTACCATGATTAACATTAGCTCCTCGGTTATGATTAACATTATGGTTACAATTGAAACGGTTTTGATTTTGTTGTTGAGGTTGGTTGAAACCGGGAGGTCCGAGATAATTGTTTGAACGGTAGCTAAGAAGATTTCGATCTCCTTGCGGTTGATTGTAGTTTCCTGTAGCAACATAAACATTCTCATGTGCGTAGCCACCGATGGCTGGGCACTCGGAATAAGAATGTGGACCTCCACAAGTCTCACAAGTCGGTTGTACCGCTTTTACTTGTTGATTCTGATTCTGATTATTCATTTGATGTATCCTTAAGAGATCGTCCATCTTTTTGTTCAGAGTGGCTATTTCGAGAGAAGAAGACGTATTTGATCGAGATGATGCACCCCTTTCGGCGGTAGAATCCCAATAATTGTAATGAGCAGTCATATTCTCAATAAGATCGTAACATTCCTCGGGACGTCTTTTCATGAAAGTTCCACCGGCAGCAGCATTGATTGTTTCACGGTGTCTCAACGTCAAACCATTATAAAACGTATCAATTTGAGTGACAAGCAACATGTTATGATTCGGACATCGATCAATCGCAAGCTTATATCATTCCCAAGCTTCAAACAAAGATTCATCGGGATATTGCCGGAAATTACTGATATCGTTCCTCAACTTCGTCACCATCGACGGTGGAAAGTACTTTGCGAAACTTCGAAACCATTTCCTCGAAGGTATGAATCGAATTCTTCGGGAGTCGATCAAACCAAGAAGTGGCATGATGAGTCAAAGAGTATGGGAAAAGATACAGACGAAGGGCGTCATCGGAGACCCTATTTTGTTTCATACTCTGAGTGACGGTCAAAAATTTATCAAGATGCTTGTTTGCATCGTCATCGGGTAAACCATGAAATTGACAAATTGTTTTTACTTGTTCTATCATATGATGTTTCAAGCTAAAATCGGTAGCTTGAAAATTAGTCGGTGCAATTGGTCCTCCCCTCCCGTACATTGTAGGTTGACAGAACTCCTCCATCGTTCGAGAGATCGGAGCTACATTTTGATTAACGGAGGAGGATTAGGACCGGGTTTGGTGGTAAGTTGGGAGCAGCCATATTACGTAACTCGGGTACGTTATGATTCTGCTTCTGAAGTCGTCTAGATCGAGATCGAGTGAGCATGCACTTAAAAACCAAGGCAATTAAAATGATACGGTATTCGAAAACACAATGAACTTAACCAATAATCCCAAGTGAATAAATAACTTCTACAAGACAACGCACAAGCGGCGGAGAAGCTTTTTAGGTCAGCGCGAAGCTTATAAAAACCCGCTTCTTTTCAGCCGCAATTTAATGTCAGGCCGTCCTTATACCCACCACACAGTTTGTTTATCAAATAGAAATAAATCGACTCACAAGCGACACAAAGGCAAGTTTTTGATCTTTGGTTCGGGAACTTACTAATGATAACACCTCCGTTGAGAATGTTATATAATTGATGTATTCTATTTAGCTCAAAAACAAAAAAGAAAATCTTTTTGTATTTTTAATATGATATATATATATACAAAAGAAAAAGGAAAATATTTTTTACTTTTTTTTTATTTTTATAAAAAATAGTAACTTCACAAAGGAAGGATCTCGAGTCACTAATCGTCAAACCTTTAACGATATTGTCGCGACACAACCTCCCCAGCAGCGGCGCCAAAATTTGATTCGTTGAGGTTAAGGGGTGTGTGTGTATGGATAAAACCACAATATCGATATCAAAAATAACCACAAGCAATGATTTAAAATCCCTTTAGGAAAAAGGATAATGAATCAAAACCCGTAAGTGATAGTGATACGGATTGGAAATCGAGTCGTTTCCCAACGAGGTGTGAATGGGCAACGTCGTTATTGGTTCGTTATTAAAATGCTCGATGTTTGGATTTTTGAATTTATTAAAACTACGGGGAATGGGAAAACAATTAAGGGAAATTACACTACGGAAATCCTAAATACGCGAATTATACTAAAACGTATTAAAAGAAACGTAAATAAAATGCAACTACGTCTAATCTAAGTCCTAAAATAATCTAAAATTACTTTCTAACTAAAAATGATATTAGAAAATTAACTAAGAATTAAAATTATTTTCTTAAGATTTTTCTGGAATTTATTTGAATTAAAAACTAATTTAAACTAATTTAAATTCTAAAAATTACAAATTAAACTAGGAAAAAATATAGAAAAATATTTTTTTGGCTTTTATATTTTTCTTAATCTAGGAAAATTGAAAAATTATTTTTTGGAACCTTTTCTGATTTAATTGAATTAAATGCTATTTAAAAAGTATTAAAATCTAGTTTAAATCAAGAAAAATAGCAAACAGAGTTCAAAAATTATGAAAAATTCAGGAAAATTCTAAACTTATATTCTAAATTTATTAAAAATATGAAAACTATGGCTTATGTGAAGGATTTAAAAGCTGTAGTGCAAACTACTTCTAAATAAGCTACTAAGAATAAGCTAATAAGCACAATAAGCTACCAAACTGATACTGAGGCTAATTTATACTAAAGCTAATTGATATTAACTAATTCCAGCTACTCCTAACCTCTAATCAGCAATCTACCAAGATTTGATGCTAACTATCCACTAGAGCAAAACATGTGCACTAAAGCCCTACTTTAAGCTCAAGCACCACATATCTAGTGAGCTGGAACAGAAACCATAAATTGGAAACTAGAAACCACCAACCAGAGATCACACAAACCAATTTTGAGGCAAGGATAAGCTATATTGAAGCCTTGAGAGCTTACGTAAGAAACCTGTGCACAACTCAGTAATAGCTGAGTGTGCCCAGGACAAAACTGAGTCTGATTGAGGGGCTTATTTGGAGCTTATGAATTATCACAAAATTCCACAAAATGGTTTCTCAAAACTTGACCAGTTGAAGATGTTTATCCCCAAATTTCACTTGAATTTAACCAACAATGAATCAATGAAAAATCTATTTAGTTTGATGAAAACTGGTTTTTCACTTTTGACTTTTTGAGATGAAAATGAAACTTTGACTTAAATGAGATTTGAATCCGAACAACTACTAACACTCCTATTTGCAAGATCTAGACCACTGATTCTAACAGAAATGAAATCAAGAGCAGTTTGAATTCAATATTTGACTTAAGCTAAATGCAAAGTAAAAATAAGGACTGAATTGAGTTGAAATATCCTAAATGAGACTATATCTACCTAGTTTAATCACTGATCTAACCTCAAACTCAAAGTAACCTTATGATCCAAACACTAGTTTAGTGACAGATATGACGCTAAACTATCTAAACCACAGATTCCAACACAATCAAACAACTGCAAGCTATATCAGATGCAAACTATAACGACAATAGATCTAGAGCAAAACAACAAACTATACTTAACAATATTACACAATTTTAAGCAAAGTTGAGAAGGATTTTGAACTTACAAGTGGTCCAACCACTATGGTTTGCAACTGAGATCAAAGTGACCCAATACTAAACCTATTACCAATCCAAATCAACGCTAATCTCAACCCATCCAAGCTAAAACCAGCAATTCAACACCGTTCAACCTTTGCTTTTGAAAAGTGAACTTATATTGATTAATGTGAATTTAGAGTGTGGATTCTGAGTAGCACCTTAATAAACACTTAATAAGCTGTATATAAGCTTATTAGAACTTATCATAACACAAACTTTACCTGAATTAAACTTGAAAGCAGATTGGGATATTTTTAATTTTCAAAGTATTTTTCTGATTTTTCTTTTATTTTTGTTTAGAGAAATATAAAAGCTGAAAATGATGAGTAATAAGCTAGAAAATCAAACTGAAATGAAATTAAGCTATTCCAAAAGTAAAATAGAAATCAAGATTAAAATGAAAATTTAAGCTAAAAATGATTATATTAATAAAAGACTGAGTACAAATTGAAATTTGAATACAAGAAATAAACTAAAACATTAAGAAAATTTAAAAGCTAATACTACTACTCAGTAATCTACATACAAATACAAGTGTGAATGATGGGGGGTATTTATACACGAGCTTAGCCTCTAGGAAGGATCTAGAAATCTTCATTTGTGCTTCTTTGAGTCATCTTTTAGCCCTTAGATCATTCTCCACCTCATCCAATCAATCTAAGCCATTGGATAGACACAGTAATAATGTATGAGTAGCCAATCAGGGAAGCAGGGATAGGCGGAATGACACACGGATTGGTGACATGGCATCCGTGTGTCAGTAGGTGTCAGACGAAAGTACCAATTTGTCCTTAAGTTGTGTTGATTTTGTGAATTGAAGCGTGGGGTGTTTTAGGGTTCTTGAGCTGGGTTTGGTTTGGGGGATATTAGCGTGGGAATTTTTATATTTATTTGATTTGTTTTGACCGGGTTTAAGTGGGTTGACCAGGGTCCATGTGGGTAAACCGGGTATGAGTTTAAGTGGTGGGTTGGCTAGACCGGGTAAATGGATGCATGGTTTGGGCTTTTGATTAAACTTGGGCCAAGGTTATGTGTATTGGATTTAAGGATGAATATTGGATCTAATGTGTTATTCAAGGACCAAAGTTGCACATGCTGAAAATCCAGGGACCAAACTTGTAAATTCTGAAAGTGTTATCCAAGGGCTGAACTTGTCTTTCTCAAATAATCCAAGGGTTGAATTTGCAACTTTTGAATTTCGAGGGTATTTCCTGCCAAGTACTCAAAGTTCAGGGACTGATCTTGACAATTCTTCAAATTTGATCATATCTTCCAAAAATCATCCTCAGAGAATAAAAATCTTCACAAATGCATAATTCTGAACTTCCGGCTCAGCTTTAGCTCTCTTAATCTCTCGTGCTCGGTTTTTTGATGCATTGGCTTCTTTGTGTGTTTTACATATCCGTACCTGCACAAGCACAAACTCAAGAAAACAACAAATATTAGCAATAAACGGCTCTTTCTTGGTTATTTTGGGTCAGTTTTGATAAACAAAAGATATGTGTTTAAGCACATATCAGTGCATCAGATGGGATGAAGTTGTTAAGAAGGCCCACCAAATCTATGAGTTGCTCCATTTCAATGCCATCTCTAATGGGCCGACGCCAACACCAATTATAATTGGTTGAACCATTAACTAATTGACACCGATCTTTTATTGAGCATATTTTGGAAGTATCCAGCATGAACAATCTATTAAAGACATATTTGAGGGGGGAAGTACCGAGCCATGTATCATTCCAGAACTCAAAAGTGGAGCCATCACCAACTTTCCTTCTAAAAACATTCTCTAAGTTAATGTTAACAATAGACAACGATTTCTTAAGACCAATAACCGTTGCCCAAGGGCTGCAAGAAAGGCGAGTGGTAGGGTATGAAATAGCCCCTAACCCTCCTTGGTTTCCATATATAGAGGTAATTATTTATTTCCAAAGTGAGTTTGAATCCGTTGGCAAGTGAGGCGCCACCACCATTTTGTTAGCATGGCGAGGTTAAAGCCTTGAAGGGACCCAATGCCAAGACCCCCACATTTGCAAGGTGAACATACCTTTTTCCAAGCAACCCAAGACATTTTATTGGTGTCGAACCTCCCCAAAAAAGTTGCCTAAGCTTTTCAAGGTAATTGATCACAAACATTGGGGCTTTAAAAAGAGAAAAGAAGTAAGTACCAAGGGCCCCTTGAACCGACTTTAGAAGTGTGAGTCTACCACCGTAAGAGAGGGTCCTAGCCTTCTAAGAGGTTAGACGTTTGTGAAACTTCTCAATGATGGGATTCCAATGACACCCCCTATTCATATTAGCACCAATAGGTAACCCTAGGTAGACACAAGGGAATGAAGATGGTTGGCAACATAATATAGAAGCAAAGTGATTGATTTCCAGATTGGTAACCCCTACGCTAAAGAATTTACTCTTTGAAAAGTTAACTTTTAATCCGGAAGCCATGTGAAAGCATCTCAATATCCGGCAAAGGTTTTTAGCATTGTCAAGGGACCACTTACCAAGAATAAGCTCATCGTCCGCGAATTGGAGGTGACATATGTCAATGCTATTTCTACCCACTTTGATTCCTTCAAACCGACCTTTAGCTTTAGCTACCTGGAGGGTCACATGAAGAGCTTCTATAGCCATGATGAAAAGAAAAGGGGAAAGTGGGTCACCTTGACACAAACCTTTTTGGAAGCTAAACTCCTTAGAAGGCGAGCCATTGATGAGGACCGAACCAAATTTTGTGCCAAGACACCCGCGAATCCACCCCTCCATTTGAGACTAAAACCCATTTGTTCCATGGTGTGGTCAAGAAACTTCCAATTAAGAGAGTCGAAGGCCTTTTCAAAGTCCACTTTAAGCACAAAAAGGCGTTCTTTCTTCTTAGAAGCCCACGGAATAATTTCGTTGACCATGAGTGGACCATTAACAATTTGTCTACCTTTGATGTAGGCGCCGTCTGAACATCACTAACTACCGAGTGTACCACTTTAATAAGACTATTCGCAAGGACTTTGGCGATGACCTTGTATTGACAACCAATGAGGCTAATGGGTCTAAAGTCGTTTATGTGAATCGGATCGCACTTTTTAGGAACAAGGGCAATGAAAGAGGACTTACAACCTCTAGGAATGCAAGCGTCAGTTTCAAACCTTTTAACCATGTCAATGAAGTCATTGCCAATAGTATCCCAAAAATGTTTAACGAATTTGAAAGTGAAGCCATCCTGGAGCTTTACTACCACCACAATTCCAGACCGCATCTTTTATTTCTGTGGAGGTGAAGGGAGCATCAAGACTAGACACCTCGACATCTGATAGAGTCGTGAATAGATTGCTAGTGAAGCGAGGTCTAGTAGGTGAGTCGTCCTCAAGCTTATGCTTGTAAGAGTTAAAGATATGCGAAATTAGCAATGGTGGAATCGAAACCCATATGCCATTTATTTGAATCCCATTTATCCTAGACTTCGCAAATTTATTGTTAATCATACCATGAAAAAACTTTGAGTTTTCATCACCTTCAATGGCCCATTTGATCTTCGCCTTTTGCATGAGGTCCATGTTATTGAGATGTTGTT
>OU343218.1:9782765-9905444 GCA_910596185.1 Chrysanthemum makinoi | reverse complement strand
TCCTCCAAAGTTTTCACCAATGATCATATTGTGTTGCATGTGCAACAAGCGAAAACAACACAGCCTCTACAAGCTATCAATGCTATGAGCATCATTTTTGAACCTCTTGTTCCACATGGATGCATGGTCCAACTCTAAGTCGAAGCATTGATCATAAGTACTTCCTGCTTTGGTTATCAATCGATGTATTATAAGAGATATTAGTTTTCTTTCTCTAACCAAAGATGAAACATCTCAGTGCTGAATGAATTCATCACCTCATGGAAAATCAGTTGAACAAAAGGTTAAGAATTGGTGTGATAATGGAATGAGTTCAAGAATGTTGTTCTTATAGAACTCAGTAGGTCAAAAGGTATAAAAAGGACTACTACACTAATTCAAGAACCCCACAACAAATGGGGTGGCCGAAAGAAAGAATAGGACCTTAATAGAGCGCTAAGATCAATGCTTGCACTCTAAACTCCTTTACTATGTTCTCCGATGAAGTCAAGTTGGCAATGCTATGTGCTAAACAGTCTTCTCTACACCTCAACTCAAAACACCATATGAACTTCTCTTTGGGAAGATTCCGTCATTCACTACCTAAAACCTTTTGGTTGTCAAGTGACCATTCTGAACACCAGTGATCCGTTGGAGAAAGTTTGATAGAGAAGGCCGATGATGGTTATATTGGTGGTTATTCAACTCATAGTAAGGCATGCAGGGTGTACAATTTCAAGCCAAGAAGATAGAGAGACTTTGAACCTAGATTTTGGAAGATAAGCCACTAATGTTCAAGGACAATAAGACATTGGTCTTTTGACCTTACTTAACTCGATTATTTGGGTTACACTAGACATCTAGCTAACCAAAATGCGTGTCCTCGAGTGTCTCCTCCCACTAACATGTACCTTGGATGATGACTCGAAATGAGTTTGAAGATGATGAACAACCCATACTTGTGCCTTCTTTCTCCCCAACAATATTAAAGGTACCACCTCCAAGGATATTGTCGATTCGAGTGATGAAGATGAATCCACATATCTTGAGGACCTTTGCAGGGTCAGACTCAAGAATTTGGCACTTCTTCAAGCAGAAGCTCAATGGAGAGGTTGCTAATGAAGGAGTGTAGAAACCATGTTCGGAAGCTTGACTTCGTCACACCTACCATCCACAAATCCTTTGAAGGCTATGCCGCTTCTCATGTTCCTTTCTGCACTTCCGAGAATCCTTATACGCTTTCCAAGACCCTCAGATCTTGGAAATCATCAACCAAGTCGGCATCTTCACCACCTTATGATGTGAGTTTTGAACCAACTATCACTAATCTTGATTCATCCATTGAAGTCAATGCTATCAGAGGATCAATATTGCTCATCCTCAATCCAACATTATAGGCATCTTCTGGCACTCAAGAACTTCGAAGGCTATAACTAGTCCTCGGTTTGGGCAGGTGCATTTCTCTCTTATGTCTCAATCAACAAGAGACAATCGCCACGACTTCAAGCATTGTCCGCTTGTTTCTTTCTCAAGTGGAACCAACAAGGTTTCTCAAGCTCTTAAGCGATTCAAGTCAAGAAGCAATGCAAGAAAGAGATAACAATTTCTTAATAACGTTTGGATCTTGGTTCCACTCCCCGATGGCAAATATGCCATTGGGACAAAGTGGATTTTGAAGAACAAGAGAGATGCCGGGTGTTGTGATCAAAACAAAGCAAGATTATGGCTCAGGCTCGCAAGCAAGAGGATTGACATGATGAAGTGTTTGCACCTGTTGCTAGAGTTGAAGCCTTTCGAATTTTTTTGGCTTATGCTTCTTACATGGGTTTCATGGTGTATCGGGAGGATGTTTTCCGATGTGGTGAGATTGAAGATGAGGTTTATGTCACTCAACCCAAGGGATTAAGACCCATAACCCAAACATGTTTACAAGGTTGTCAAAGCTCTCTCTATGGTTTACATCAGGCACCTAGAGCTTGGTATGCTAATGCCTCCTTCTCAAGCAATGGCTAGAGAGGCTATTGATAAAACTCTGTTCCTAAAGAAGAATTACTCGTGACATCATTTCTTTTTAAGTTTATGCGATGACATTATTTTTGGATCACAAAACGGTTGCGCAGGAATTTGAGGAACTAATGAAGGAGAATTCCCGATGAGTGCTATGGGAGAGCTTACTTTCTTTGGGTCTCCCGTTAAACAAGCATTTGGCATCTTTATCTCGTCAAGATAAATATGTGAGGGACATTTTGAAGAAGTTTGGTATGGAAGGTGTTAGACCGCCACAACACCTTATGAAGCTCCAAAGACAAAAGCAAATAATGAACCAGATTCACCGGAATGTTCATCTCAGACAAGTCCATGATTAGTTCATTGATGTATCTAAACACTTCAAGACCGATATTACTTTTGCTGTGAGTGTTTGTTCTCGACATCAAGTCACTCCACTTACTTCCCATCTCAATGCCGTCAAGAAGATCTTTAAGTACCTCAAAGGCCAACCTCTTTTAGGCCTTTGGTACCCAAAAGAATCTCCTTTCAAGTTTGAAGCATATAGTGACCAAGTGTGATTATGTCGGTGCCAACTGATGAAGATCCACAACCTGCTACCAATTTCTTGGAAAGAGGTTGATTTCTTGGCAATGCAAGAAACAAACCATTGTGGCTACCTCAACCATCAAGCAGAGTATGTTGCCGCGAATTGCCTTGCTGACAAAGTCCTTTGGATTCAAAACCACCATGGACTATGGGTACAACTTCATGAACACAACAATTAATATAGATAATCAAAGTACCATCTCATTTTGTCAAAAAATCCGCGGTCACAAATAACAAAACACATTGAAATCAGTGCACCACTTTATAAAGAGATGCATATGAAAAACATTTGATAAAGTGGCTAAGATTCATACCGGATGATAATGTGGCGATTTGTTAACTTAAAACTTTGATGGACCAAGGTTTCAACACCTTGTGGTCCATATTGGAATGCTAAACCCTTGACGCAATAGGTTTAAGGAGAGGCATATGCCTCGGGGAGGATTTGTGCAAACTCTGCAGATAATTTTTGTATATTTTGTGTGTTATTTTGTTTACTAACACTAACTTACTAATAATACCTCTTTTAGTTTGTTTGTCTTTGTGTTATTTGTCAATTTCGGTTATTTTTCAATTTCTTAGTTAAAAAAAAAAAACACTAACTTTTATGCAGGTTTGTTTGTTGTACAATCCCTCGATGGTTTTAACTCACCGGATATACCTTGTGTATGTCAAAGAGTTGGCTAGTCCAAAGTGGTACGGCTTTGGTAAAGACACAACAAAACTGTTGATAGCTATAATGGTTTGTTCAAAATCATGGTCTACAACCACCCATGCTTCATCACGAGGGTTGTATGGTCATCAATTCACCATGGTCTATTCCCTTTTGGAACCAAGAATTGGCTATTCCACATGTATATGGCATGTGGTAAATGAATCCATATTTGGTTCTCAATTCACCAATACTAAGAATTGACTAGTCCTCAGCAAAGGCTACGGTAAAGACAAGTCAAACCGCTTATATGGTTCTTTGGTTTGCCAATAAATCAGATGGTTATCAATGTACCATAGTTTTCGAACTTAAAACATATGGCTACTCCAGTAGTGATGGCTATTATAAAGAGACATCAAACCCATTATTTTCAATGATTCACCTCTCACAGGAGTTAACACACCCGGAAGTGATGAGAATAGTATGAAACTTATATGTTTTGATGTACATGATGTCATATGTTGTCGCAAAGATCTGTATAACAGTTCATCATCATAGAGATGTCCTTCTTCCTCAATCTTGTCATGATGTTCGAATGCAATCCTCTTAATGAGAAGTTTTTGTGCTCAAGAATATGGACCCTAGCTCGGTATTTACGAATGGGGAGGATATTGTTTGGAACTTTTCTCATAAGATGGTACAATCCTCAACAGTATTAAAGATCTATCAAGGAAATCGAACTTAACCTAGTCAAATTCCAAATAGGGGGAGGATTGTTGGAATTACGGTAAACCACTGGATCTACCGGCCAAGTATCTCGGGCCAAGAGTCAGAAGAAGAATGGATTCTCGCCGTTATACTTCAGTGAAGTGTTTACGAGATCGTGATTCACGGACAGCTGCTAATCCACATAGGAGAGATAAGTTTTATGTAGGCGCATATCAGGAAAAGTCAGCCGCATATGAAGTATAGGTTGGATATTTCGTATTGGTTAGAGCTTACTCGAATAAACAATATGATTAGTAAAACATTATGATTAGTTGCATGCTTGTCTAGATGCATGCGTTGTTTTATGTTTGTATTAGGAGCATACGCTGCATGCTCGTGGAGTGATTAGGGTTTCTTGCCTATAAAAGGAACCATAATAGTTTGTAATAAAAAAAAGGGTTTTTCTAAGTCTTTAAAGTCTTGAAAAATATCCGAAACATAGAGTTTCTATAATCAAAAGATCCATAGAGGATCTAAGAGTTCTTAGTTATTATAACTTGTATTTTCATTCGCTTAAAGAATACGAGTTGAAGTAGAGATCTTCTATTAGTTTGCTTGTGATTACATATGCAACACTAACGATCTCCGAGTGCTTAAGATCTATCAAGGTCTTTGTGTTATCAACAAGACGATGATGAATTTTGTCTTAGGTTTAGAATTAATCAAAACGACTACACCATCACCTTAGCCAACTTTGCTCAAGTGCTAGGAATTCCCAACCGAGGAACTTGTCTCTACTCGGATAAATGGTCACTCACCGCTCTTGATGCTATCAATGACCGCTTTCTACCCTACCAAACCCGTTTGGCCGACAAGGATGTCATCCGTGAACACCTTTTAACCCAAAAAGTGACACAACCCGAGTTACCCGAAAGGGTAAAGAAGTAAACCGAGATCCATATGGAATGGAGCTAAATGAACTTAAGCCGAATTTAAGAAATGGGAGGAGCTACTTAGAGCCAACATCATTAGCACCATAGGAAATAGGGATCACATTAACGCTTGCCTTTGTCATATGCTCTACAACTTGTCCAACCGTCAACCATTCAATTTAGCCTACTACATAGCTAGGAGAATGATTGATATTCCAACTCAAGGATCGGTTGCTCTTCCATACGGGATGCTTCTCACCCGTCTCTATAGAAACTTTGCACCAATTCCACCAACACCAAAAGGGATGCACCTTCACTATGAGCTCATCCCTCACATCTTTGTACCTTTGAGTGATGGACGAGTTGCTAAGACAAAAGGCAAGAGAGCAAAACCTCCAACTCCATCATCATCATCATCAAATAGCTCCGAGGATGGTCTTCCAAGTTCTCGCCTTCCACCTCATGAGTATTATGCCTCTTCCCCGAAATAGAGAATGAATCAGTGGAGTTCAAGCAAACTAAGGGAATGTTCAAGTGCCTTGGTAGGATGATGAACAAGATTTACAAGAAGTTGGACAAATAAGGGTACTTTAAGGAGCGTTTGGAACAATACATTATCATTAATGTTTGATACAATTTGGTTGTTTTTATTATGTAGGATGATAATATAACTTGAAACAATGGTGAATGCTAACAATTTCATGTGGGGATAGCAAGTATATATGCTATCAATTTTACCCATTTTCACTATAATGTGAAAATCAATAAGCCTTGCTCAAAATACATGCTCCACTATGTTTATATATATATTATCTGCTTTTCCTAACTAGAAATGGTTAGTATAACATGTTTTGAGAAGAATTTTAGGTTTCGGAAAAGTCCCCACACCTAAAAACTAACTCGTCCATTTTTCTATCTCTACACGGATCGACGGCACCATAATTTTGGTACCGTCCGTTATGTAAATTGGTACCGCATACGCATACTGCAGTGGACCGACGGCACCCTTTTAGGGTTCCGCCGTATGATTTTGGTGCCGTGGATCCTTCGTAACTTTCAATTTCGACTATTTCGTGATTCCAAATTACCATCCAATGCTTATAAATCAATCCTAACTTGCTTATCCCTTATTAGAACTAGTATAATTCACTTAAGTATATAAGAAATCCATTTCCCACCAAAATTCAAAAATTTGAAAAATCCACCCAAGGAGCCCTTTTGCATAAAGGAAGGAACCAAAATTTTGGTACCTTCAAACGCTGGTGATCTAATATTAGGAAATTCCACTCACTAGAACACATTTATTGCAAATCTTTTCTTCTTCACTCCATCTCTCTTGAATGGCTTGACTTGGGTGATATGACTAGCATTCAACCCACTTCCAAATCATTAGGAACCTCATCTCTTCAATGGCTTAACATCAAATCAAACACATTTCTCCATAATTTTCACTTCTATAAATTGAGAGGTTTTACCATGATCATCCTCACACCTTCTTCATTCTTACTATCATCTAGCAAAGACAAACCAAAGTCAAAAAAAAAATGACAAAATCATCTCCAAAACCTTGCAAGAAGACCGCTAGAATTAGTGTGAGGCCTTGTTGCTTCATTCACCTTAGCTCCTCATCCGAGTCTTCTCCACTCACTATCTCATCTCCCATCCGAGATTATACAAACCTCACCTTAGCCACACCTACTCAATCACACATTGTGATCACCACTCCACCACCAACAAAAACACCAACTTCACCTCCACCGGCACCCATCCAAACATCCAAAACACCCTCACCACCTTCACCAAGGTCTCCAACTCTCATTCCCATGGAGTTGTCTTCCACTCCACCAACCTACCATCCTTTCGGAGGACTTGGATGACTTGCCTCCTAGGCCAAATCATCCACCACCATTGCCATCCTTTTGGCCCATTGGCGGATGGCTCATAAGTCACCTCGGTCATCTCTTGACCCAAACGCCCCATTACGGCCTAAACCTCTTCTCTTCCACCCCATTCACAAAGACATTCATGGTCCTTTGTATGGGGATCATTCACTCCCCACATCAATGTCACCTCATCTTGAGGACATTGAGGAGTGTATGTGGGATGCCAATCCCACTAGAGGAGATTCAAACCGAACTCCACAACCTCCACCAATTCAAAGGCATGGTGGACTCTCACTTGAGTGAGACAATGCAAATGCAAAGTGCTTTGCTTGCTTCCATCATGACCACCCCAAACATTTCCACCAACACCAACACATCCACCATTCCACCACCACAACCTCCCCAAACATTCTACCCTCCAAGGCATGGTTGCTCCACTTGTGAGCAAACGAGCCAAATGAAAGGACCCGGTTATGGTCCATCACTTCCAAGAAGAAATGAGGTTCATCCTCAACCACATCCTTGAGCGTCTCAACGCTCTTTCCCATCCACCATCACTTTAGGATGGTTTTAGACTAGTCTTTACTTTCTTAGGATAATTTTTTTTTTCTTTCTTTTCTTATACTAAAACACATCATTGTGTTCTCCTTTCATGATCTTTACTCATGAAAAATTTTAACTAATGAATGTTGTTTATTATATTGTTGGTGTCATTACATAGTGTTTGGAAATGCTTGTGAATGATCATTATTACTAACTTTTTTTTAGCTTTATTTTCACAATCCATGAATCTTCCCATTAAAGCACCCAATTAAGGTGGAGCTTTGAACAAGGGGGAGATAATAGCTCGGGCTCATTACATTCAAGATAGCCTCTTCTTTGTTGAGACAAAAGGGGAGAAAATATAGAACTTTGAAATTATTTATATTTGACTTTTCAAAAAGTCAAATCGCATACATTTGACTTCCTAAAAGTCAAACATGAACCCTCATTGATAAAACTTGACTTTTCCTAAAAAGTCAGTAAATCGCATACTTTGACTTTTCTGAAATAGTCAAACATCATACACTTGCATTACCATTCTCTTTCAAGTTCTAAAACTAATATTTTTATAACTCTTGTACAAACTTTGTATCTTTTATAAAAATAAAATTTATATTTTGTCCTCAACAAAAATGGGGAGATTGTTAATACAAATATCGTCATTAAACGCTATTTATATTTTTGATCTTTACCTAAGTTTTGTTAACGACAAAAGTAAATTTAATTTGTATAAAGCTTAAAGCTTGTCAAGTTTAATAGATATTAAAACAAGCTTTTCAAACAATATATTCATCATTCAAGCATTTACATTTATGATTAGTAACATCTTGATATGACTCTAATCATTATGTATGATAGTAGTTTTTAGAATGTGTTAGGTTCTTAAAACCAAACACTACTTATGTACTTGCATATTTCTAAGAATAGAAATACAGCTTATGACATCATGTATGCATCATGGAAATCATTAGAAGATTTCATTAGATATTTTGTGTGGATTTGTACTTTTCATGTCTTACACAATCTCACTTAGATAGAGTTGACTTTAGCAAAGATTTGATATCTTGACCGTAGATCGGCGGTACCAAAATGGTAGACGGGCGAACCCTTTAAGGGTCCGCATGTCCGTGGACTTCCCTCGCCCACTTTGGCTATAAATAGCAATGCCAAGCCAAGTAGTTTTTATCCCTTTCTAACATACTCTCATACATATCTTCTCTCTAACCTTTCTAACTCAGTCTCATATCATATTAGTGATCTCTTTTGTAGCAAAGAAGATCAAGTCACATTCAAGCTTCAAACACGAAGTTGGAAGTCTTGTTTGTTTAGTGTTGTATGATCTAGTGTTGATTCATACTTCATTGTTGTATCAAACCATCATAATCTTGTGAGTGTGAGTGGTTAGTATTTTAGTCCTCAAAATACATTGTGTGTGGGAGTGGTTGTACCCTTGGAAAGAACTCGACATCTAGCTTAGTGTCGGAAATAGTGTAAGTGTAAAGGTTTTCTCCGCCGGTGAAAGGAGCTTGTTGACTAGTGAAGTTAAACTCTCGGATGTGAGACTCGAGGAGTGGAGTAAGGAAAAGAGTCCTTGTAGGAACGAACCACTATAAACAACTTGTTGTGGTTTGATCATTTCTTTCCTTATTTACTTCTTACATATTGCTTGCATATTTCATTAACATATCTAAGATCAATATCAATTGATCTTTATAATAAGTTTCAAAACAAAGTTTTTAATTGGTAAACTATTCAACCCCTTCTAGTTCTTAATACAATCGGTTAAAAACATATGAAAATCCATTACAAAATGCATAAATACATTCAAAACGCATAAAAAACGTATGAAAACATATAAAGGGGAAAACGAATAAAATGGATAAACATTAAAAGCGTATAAATGAAATGAAAGCGGATGAAAACATATAAAACGGACAAAAACTAATAAAAATGATGAAAACGTGAGAAAATAGATCTAAAACGCAACGATAAAACGAATAAAATCCTGGGACGTAAAAACGTATAAAAAAATACATAACCATAAAAGGTGGGAAAGAACGAGTATGAAAATGGATAAAAATAGTGGAATGGAAAAGGGAATGAAAGCATTATAATGGAAGGAATGGATGGACGGAAAAGGAATGGATGGAATTGAATAAAACATAAGAAAAACGGACGGAATTAGGAGGGAAAACGGATGGAATGGATAAAAATGGAATATAGATGAAATGGAACGGACGGAAATATAAGAGGATAAAAACAAAGTAAACATATAAAAATGGATAAAAACGTATGAAAACGTATACGAACGAAAACGTATAAGGAATGGACAAAAAAGGTTTATGGACAGTGGATGCAAATTTCTTTAAACGACGAGGATCATTTATGTAATTTATTGTAGGGACGGTGGATGCAAATTTTGCTAACCCACAAGGACCATTTATGTAATTTAGAATGATAAAATGGTCATCACTAGTCATCAGTACCCATAAAAAATTAAAAAAAAAAACAAAAAAATATACTCAAAAGCAAAAAAAAATTTTATCTACCCAAAAAAATAAACGATATTAAACATGATAGTTTTTAAAAACATTTGCTCAAACTAAAAATAAATTTTTTTCCATCTTCCCTTCTTTTCTTTCTTTTTTATCATCTCAATTTTTATTTATTTAATTTTTTGGTTTTTTAAATGAAATAAATAAATTTAAAATAAGATGCATCTATCTATACTACATATAACGGGTGTACGGTTAAACCTTAAAAAGTGAATTCTTGAAAGTCAATGGTGAGAGAAATACATAGTATAATTAATATTCTTATTAAAACACCCAATTACTTAAAAGTACAATAATTTATTCACATTGTACAACCAAATAAAAGCATATACTACATATAATGGGTGTACGGTTAAACCTTGAAAAGTGAAATCTTGAAAGTCAAAGTTGAGAGAAATACATAGTATAATTAATATTCTTATTAAAACACCCAATTACTTAAAAGTACAATAATTTATTCACATTATACAACCAAATAAAAACATATCTACAAAATTAAAAACAACTAATTAAAGCACCCCTTATTAAAAAGTACAATAAAATTTTCACAATGTCCGATTTAAACAAGCTACAATTTAAATAAGCTAGTATAACATAACCAAAATATAAAATAATTAAACACACTAATTAATATTATTTTTAAAACAGCCTAAATGAAAAATACATGTTATTATACACATTATACAAATTAATAAAACACACAAAGCTTCATACAAGCTAACAAGTTGATGGTATATATAGTTTTGAAAACCGGACTGGACCAAATGTTTCAACCAACCGGTGTCATGACCACCCGTCTACGACCAATAAAAGCCATCCGAAAACTAACTAGAGAGGACCCGTTGAAACCGATACAAACCGGTGGAATTAGGTCTCATCGAGATTTATTTATCCGGTTAATCGTCACATGGTACCCGCCGCCGAAACGTGCTGGTACCCTGCTATAATATATATAAAAGAAAAACTAAAAAGTAAAAAGTAAAATGTTGATCCCAGTTGAGCAAACGATCTAATATAGAAACTGACTTAGAACAAAAGCTTATTAAGTATCACGCGGAATTTAATACTTAATCTTAAGAAGAAGAACAATAAACATTCAACACCTCAATATTATTATTAATACAAATACTCTAAATCAGTATTAGGGTTTTACAACCTTGAAGTGTATCGACCTTAGATATAAAACTTACTTATATCTAATCTAACCTAGGACCTCCTTTTATAGACTAAGGAGTCCTTTACATATATACACACGTTATCCTACAAGATAAATATCTTTTCCATATTTATCTAATACAATAAACTAAACCGACTATACAAGACTAGAAGTGGTTACATATCAATATCAGTAGTTACACAATACTACTAGCCGGGTTTGTCTTCATCGTGATTTACATTCTTCGTCCGTGGTTATATCAAACATGTCCGTGGTTCCAACACTTAGAGTAATTCTTGATTCAAGGAACCTAAAACCCAACAATCCTCCCCTAAACTTGATACATTCCAATGTAATTCTCAAGTTTCCTTTAAGCTCAAAACACCTGAATTGGAGGATGTAGCCAAACACTTACTAGATTTAAGAATATTCTCATATTTTAGCAATAAATCGTAAGCTTGACCATCATAGGGTAACAGCATCTTGATAATACCAGGCTTCAACATCTGAGCAATAATTCCTGGATACTTATTTAACTGAGGATAATCACCTTCTACAAGCATATGAATAATTTTTCCAAAAACAGTTAAAACATGAACTCCACAAGTTTGATATAAAAACCATCTTGTTACAGTACCATTGTAGAGTCCTTTCCACTCAGGTTCATCATGAGTTGGTTCAAATAAAATCTTCAAGTTATGATAAACCAGCCTCTCATGATAATCATTAGGATGTACTTCACCAAACTGATTCTTGTAAAGTATCCAAAGATTCATCAAATCATCTCTTTCAAAGTACTGAAGCATCTGTTAAAAGTTATTATACTCATAAACTTCATTGTTAAGTCTTTGAATCTTCCAAACTCCTTCACTTCCAACTTTAAGCTTAAACTCATAAGAAACAATTTGATTACCATCTTCAACTAATTTCAATCTTTTAGAATCAGATGTCTCTTGAACCTCAGATTTTCTCTTTCTTTTACTTTGAATCCACTCATCATGTTTCTTAATCCACTCTTCATCCTTCTTAGAATTCATTGGACAAGAATCATCATTATTTATCTTCATACATCTTTCATAAATCTCAAGAATTCTTTCAAATGAACATTTATTAAGATTTTAAGAAATGTGAATGCCTTAAATTTAATAATTTTCATTAGTACATTCCTCATCTATGCAAGTGAAGGAGGTTTCTTTCTTATAACTTGTTTCCTTTCTTACTGAACCTTCCTTGCCCATTCACCCAAAAGCCTAGCTTTTTCCTTATCATCCAACAAATTCCATTCTTGTGTAAAAGATATTCATTATGGATTTGTTGAGAAGCTTTTTGTTTTGATTCATACCATGTAGCTAACATTCTCTAACTAGCTTCCCTCTTCTTTCTTTTCTAAAGCTGCTTGTTCATCGCTACAATGCTCTTTGCATACTCTTCATCATAAGCTTCTTGTTCGCTTTAGATTTAAACTTGACTCCTCCAGTCTGCAACCCCTTTACCTTTTCCAATATCGTGATGAATCACTTTCTTCTTCAAAGGTTCACCAATAACTAAACTTTTTCCTTTGGATTTAGTCAGCAGTAGATGGAACAGATAAAACAGTGCAATCACGGTGTAGAAATAGATGAGGTTTTGCTTAGATTTATCAATGTACTTGCGCCTTCTTTTCTCAACTTCTTTAGACTTAGGTGGTGATATAAGAAGAGTTGTGACAATAGTGGAAGTGGTTATCATAGCAGTGGGTATGATAGTAGTGGGTATAATTGCCTATGTCTAAAACTACAAAGTTGGTTACAATACTACTGCTAACTCATGGTTTCGGACATACCATCGTATTTGTGTTCTCATGACTACATCTTCTACAACATTCTTCACATTTTCAATAACTGCCTCATTCCCATCTTTATCAGATACCAAAAATGTTTGGTCTCCACTATCAACATCTTCTTCCATAGGTACATCAACAGGTACATCAACAGCCTCCCCTGAATTCATGCCATCACTCCTCCCCTATTTGGATACATTCTCCACATTCAGTGCGGGAGAGGAGTCCACCTTCTTTATCTGTCTCCTTAGCTTCCTTAAAGCAGCAACCCCAGGCCTTTTCATTTTTTCCAAAACCAAAACTCTGTGCTTCAATCTCCTAATATCCTTACCCTGAAACACAGCCAACTCCTGTAGACCTGAAATTGTAGCCTCCATTTTAGCACATTTTTCCGTCAATTCATTAAAACGTTCAAGAATATCCTCCCACTTCACACTGTGGAACGGGTCCGAGAGGTGGTTCATTGGAAAAGTCATCATGTACAAACTCGAACCGGCCAATTCATTTTCATGTTCCAACCTATCCTCATCACGTCCGAGCTGTGTTAATCGCCTCGAGGTGAATCCTGGATATAGAAAACATAGCATCGACCTAGCCCTGAACAACTATGCACCTCAGATTAGCCAAGTGGTTAGGGATTCCTCCACCTGTGTTAAGTTCCAAGGAACTCTCCACATTAGGAGTTGCCAACGGTTGGGTCTTATGTATGTTTCCACCGTCTCCGACGCAACTAAGCATGAATCAGTAGGGAAGCCCTCCCAATCATGTCACCTCCACTCCATGTGACGCTCATTAGCAACACCACTAGCACTATCCTGAGGTAGCTTAGTGCCCTTCTTTCTTCTAGTCCATACAATTGGTGTAATAAAGGGTTTGGGTTTGACTAGAAGTGGGTTGAGTGGCACTATCGTGTTTACAAGTGTACTATCGAGGGTTTTGAAGTTCACCATCGGGTTCGAGTGTGTAACTAGCGTGTTTTCAGTGACTATAGGTTGAGATTCGGATCCTCATCAAACCTTCAGGATCAAGAGGCAAAGTAAGCATATGAGGAAATAAAGGAACATCTATAATTTGTAAAAATGCAGCACGATTCCTCATATGCAAAAACTTTAGGAAGCATATGATGGACTTCATACTCCTGGAGTATGCTTAAATGCTCCTCTATTTGACTTTCCACAATCATTGAACAAACCTAGATATAAATAGTATTTACCCTTCTTCCTAATGTTTTGTACTAGCCCCTCATATATCATCCTAGACCAATTGAACTTTCTTCCATCTGACAAACAAATAATAAATAGCAATATTGGAAGGAAAGTCATTAAACCTCGTGGTCTTATTACTCATACACATCAATAAGGTATGAATAAGAAACTTCCATTGTTTTGAAAACAAACTCTTAAAATATTGTACCTTATCACCTCTGTGGGTATAACCTAACCTTCCAAACCAAAGAACAATCTCAACATCTGAAGATTAGTAATACCATCAAGATCATCAAACTTTAAAACTTCCCTTATGATCTCCTCATTAACTGAAATAGCATGCTCATCCACAACAGTGCTAAACACTTCAACTCCATCAACCTCTTCAAGCTTAGCATTCCTCCAGAACTTACGTATGTAGGCTTTAAGAATGGTTGGTGTGACTGTTAAGGCATAGTGAATAGGACTGTGAACAAGGAAATCAATCATTTGATGAAACCCTTTATCGACGATCATTCTTGGTGAGAATAGCAACAAGATTATGTAGTGGAATACTTCTCCCATTGTGATTAATGATGGGTATGAGGTGGTTTGTGAATTATGCAAAGGTGTGGATTAGGGTTAATGTTGAGCCAATGAAGTGATTTGAAGACCAATTGAATGATCCATCCGTGATTTGGGGAAATAATATACTTTTGCTAAAGTTACCAATCAGCCCCTGTAGCATCCAACACTAATAAAATACTATCCGCGGTTTCAGAACAACTATCCGCGTTTAGACACCATCCGTGGATACATAGTAGCACTTCAACCAAACGTCCAAGAATTATAGCAAGTAAATCTGTGTCATAAAAGGAGAGATCTCACAAAAATATGAAGGATTACACAATTTTTTTTTTTTTAATTTTTTTTAAACATTCACAAGCAGCTAACACACCAGCTCCTATGTACACAAATCCTTCATTCCTGCAAGACAAAAACACAAAACAAACACAGAGAGGAAGATCATTGTTGTCGATTGGTTAGAAAGAGCTAGAAGTGGTTCCAAATGACCTATCCGTGGTTTAGAACAGATAAGTCAATATGGTCAACTTCTAGGATTAATATTAGTCCAACACCCAAGAATTTCATTAACTCCTCAACCACATTTAACCTGCCCCTCATTTACTTCCATAACCCATAACTCTGCTTATATAAAGAACCCTAATCTCATATAACGCACACACCAATCAATATCAAAACCCTAATTTCTCCAAAATCCACAATCAACTTCAATCACCTTCAATCACTATGTGGAACCCCAGTTGGAACAACCCAGAGGTTGTTGATTTAACATCCTCCTCCTCATCATCATCATCATCAAGTGAAGAAACTAATCCATGGCAGTTTTACTTTCCTCCACAAGAACCAAGACCAAGAAAATCCCCATTTCTTCCATCATCTGAAGATGATAGTGTGGTGGATCCAAGTGAGGCATCTGAGGACTCTGAGGACTCCTCAAAGAAGAGAACTTCAAACCCCAACCTTCATCATCCCAACCCCAACCAAGACCACGAGCAAGAAATCCACCACTCCCAAAGGACAGAGAGGTGGTTCTTGGTCTTCATGCACCAAGTTGTGGTGCTTCTTCACATATCGTAAGGGGAAGGGAAAAAGGAAAATGGAATGATGCTTTTTGGTGAAACCAGCAGATGCAAGTAATATGACTCTGTCCTTTTGCTTCATCTACGTATTCATCTTCATCATCTTCGTTTTCATCAATCCATCCTTCCCATTTTGATCCTTAGCTTATCATGCATATCCAACAACTGAGGATAGTAGTAGGAAATCATGTATAGAAGTAGTCTTTTAATTTGCACTTGAAGTTACATTGTAAGTCGTAAGTCGTAAACTGTTTTGATGAATGAATGAACAATTAACTTCAGTACTTCTTTAGCTTCTATAATGAACTTTCTTGTATCTGCAAAATGGTTAGTGGAAACACATAACAACAAGAAGTAGTTTGAACCAAACTATCGCTGGTTAGAAACAAGAATAGCAAAACTAAGATTACATAATAACAGTCCAATACATATACAAAATAGTACAAAACAAGTTGAGAGTTAGAGATTAATCATTCCAATACTAACAACAAGGTAATCGAAACCTCCCACATCAAAAGCTTTAGTGAGAAGATCAGCAACATTGAAATCAATATGGATTTTTACCATTTGAATCAGTCTTTTCTCATTACAATCTCTAATAAAATGATGCCTTATCTCAATATGTTTAGTTCTAGAATGTAAAACAGGATTTTTAATGATGCATATTGTAATGTTATTATCAATGTAAATCTTAGTATGCATAAAATTGTACCCAAAATCCAGCAATTGATTCTGAATCCAAAGAATTTGACCACAACAACTAGCAGCAGCCACATATTCAGCTTCAGTTATAGAATTTGCCACAATAGTTTGCTTTTTACACTGCCATGAAATAAGTCTCGCTTCCCAAAACTGACATCCTCCAGTTGTAGACTTCCTATCCAAACTAGCACCAGCATAGTCACTATCTGTGTAGGCCATCAAATCAAAAGGAGAATCCTTGGAGTACCAAAGGCCCAGTTTAGGATGACCTTTAAGATACCTAAAGATCCTCTTAACAGCATTCATGTGTGATGCATTGGGTGTGACTTGAAATCTTGCACACACACAAACTGAAAACATTATATCTAGCCTAGATATAGTGAGATACATCAAAGATCCAATCATGGATCTGTACAACTTCTGATCAACTTTGGAACTTCCATCATCTGGTAGCAGTGGTTTCTGAGTCTCCATTGGTGTACTAGCACTCTTCACATCCTGAAACCCAAATTTCTTCAAAACATCTGCTACATACTTGTCTTGACTGATGAAGATACCATCAGTCCTTTGTTGAACCTGTAGTCCCAAAAAGAAAGTGAGTTCTCCCATAGAACTCATCTGAAACTTATCATGCATAAGTTTCTCAAAATCCTTGCATAGCTCCTTGTTTGTTGAGCCAAAGATGATGTCATCTACATACACTTGAACTAGTAAAATATCATCCTTGTGCTTCCTTATGAACAAAGTTTTATCAATCAGCCCTCTTTTAAAACCATTTTCCATCAAATAAGTAGACAGGCACTCATACCATGCCTTAGGAGCTTGGTGCAATCCATACATAGCCTTCTTCACCCTATATACCTTGTCGGGATGATCGGGATCTTCAAAACCGGAGGTTGACAAACATAAATCTCCTCATCAATTGTGCCATACAAAAATGCACTTTTAAGATCCATCTGATACACAACAAAGTTTTTGAATGAAGCATAAGCTAAAAACAATCTAATAGCCTCAATTCTTGCAACTGGAGCAAACACTTCATCATAATCCAAGCCTTCAGTTTGTGTGTATCCTTGAGCAACCAACCTTGACTTGTTTCTCACAACAATACGTCTTTCATCCCTTTTGTTTCTGAACACCCATTTTGTCCCAATTGCCCTCTTTCCATTTGGAAGATCAACCAATGTCCAAACCTCTTGGAGCTTGAACTGAAGAAGCTCCTCTTGCATTGATTCTACCCAACCTTCTTCAGATAATGCTTCTTCAACTCTCTTTGGCTCTTTTTGAGACAGAAAACATGCAAACAAGCAATTTTGCAGATCTTTATGACTATTTCTTTTGTGAATTGATCTTGCAAAGAAACCTTGTTCAGGAAAGGGTTGTGTATTCTGAACCTTGCTTCTTGTTTGAACAGGGGTGTTCAAATTACCAAGTATTTGTTCCTTGGGATGAATCTTATGTATTCTTGTAGAAGTTACAGGACTTTCATGAATGACTGTTTCCAAATTTGTAAGATTAGCATTGAAGAAGTCATCCATGTCTTCATCATCAGTAGGAGTATCAATCTCAATCAAAGCAGGCATAGTAGGATCATGTGGATACTCCTCTTCACCAAATAATGGTTTTGCAGTTGGTCCAGAGAAAGTACTACTATCAGTACTTACAGCAGGGATTTCACTTGTGATGACAGTGGTAGAAGTTGTTGGCTTAGCAGTGCTTGCATTATCTCTATCCGTGCTTACATTTGGCTTAGCAGTGCTTTCAGACTGCTTTTTCTTCTTTTCAATTTCTTCTACCAACACTGAGTTATCCTTCAACAACTCATCCTTATCTTGATGATGATCAACATGGCCTCCAGTATTCAAGACATCATCATCAGTAGGACCTTGCTTATCAATGATGGGTGAGACAGAACTAGCTTTCCACTTTTCAAACAAATAGAACTCTTGAGGAGAATCAGCTTCCTTTGAAATTGCTTCTGCATCGAATCCTTTTGAGTACCTGCATCAACATTAGTGGAAGTTCCTGCAATGATAGGCTCATAATTCATAGATTTGGTTAGAATATCAATGTTAAACGCCACCTGGTCCTTTGGTCTCAACACTAGGAGTCTTTTCACTAAATTGAACATGTAAGTTCTCTTCAACAATTTTAGTCCTCCTATTGTATACTCTAAAGGCTTTACTATTAGAAGAATAGCCTAAAAAGTATCCATCATCACCTTTCTCTTGAAACTTGCCTAGGTAGTCTATGGTATTCAAGATAGTAACAGTACACCCAAAAGGTTTTAGGAATGCATTCATTGGCTTCCTATCATATAATGACTCATAGGGGTCTTGTTATGAGGCTTCACTACCTGCTTCTATTCTGCACATAACATGCAGGTGCCTATGCAGCTTCAGCCCAAAAGGTAGTTGGTAACTTAGACTCGACAACATAGTCCTAGCACCTCAATTAGTGTTCTGTTTTTCCTTTAAGCTACACCATTTTGTTGTGGTGTTCTAGCAACACTAAACTGTCTTTCTATACCTTTATCTACACAAAACTGATTCATCACAACATTCTTAAACTCAGTTCCATTATCACATCTGATTATCTTTACCTTATGATTTACTAGATTTTCTATCTTAGTAATGAAACTCTTGAGGATCTCACTAGTCTCACTCTTAGCTGCCAAAAAGTATACCCAAGAAAATCTACTATAATCATCAGTGATAACTAGGCAATACTGCTTATGATTCAAACTTTTAACAAAGGTAGGTCCAAATAAGTCCATATGAAGCATAAACAGTGGTTGTGTAATGGTGTTGACAGTTTTGGTCTTACAAGAAGCTCTATGTTGTTTTCCTTTTTGACAAGCCACACACAGTTCCTTACACTCAAAACCTTAGAAGGTAACCCTCTCACTAAGTTGCCTTTTACCAGTTTATTGATTGTTTTGAAATTAAGGTGACCTAATCTTCTATGCCATAACTTAGATTCATCCACAAATGCTTTAGCAAACAAACAGGTTAAGGACCTATTAGGAATTACATCTTTAAGATCAAAACAATAAGGTTGCGTTTAGTTGAGGGAAAACACCATTGTTTTCCACAAAATGTTTTGTGGAAAACAAGGAAAACAGAGATCGCGTTCAAATCAACGTTTTTCCAACAAAATGTTTTGCAAAACACAAATCCTCTATTTCCTAACTTAACAAGGAAAATTACAAAACAAATTTTAGTTGTTTTCCTTGTTTTCCTTTGTAACCCTCAACCCTCCCTCCCTTTCTTCAAAACATAAAATAGAAACATCAACTAAACGAGTTTTCTATATTTTCAAGTGTTTTGTGGAGATTAAATCTCCTTCCAAATTTTTACAAAACTAGAAATAGAAAATAAGAGAATTTGTTCTCCAACTAAACGCACCCTAAATATTTTCTTTCCTAGGTACCCTTAGCTGTATGTATTTCTCATCAGGCATCTTAAATTCAGGTGACAACACCGCACACTCATTTTCACCAAAAAGTACCCAGTTTTTCTTATCACACATTTGAGAAACACTGAATAGATTGTACTTAAGTCCCTGTACCAAATAGACCTTTACAAAGTCTAAATTCCTGTTCGATTGTGCCTCTTCCAAGTATCTTTCCTCCCTTTTGGATCATTGCCAAATGCCACATATCCTCCATCAAAAGATTCAAAATCTTCCGTGTTGCTCCCATCCCAAGTCATGTGCCAGAGAGCAACGACTATCAAAAACTCCTTTGTCTTTTAGCTCATCTTGTAGATTGCCCTGCACATGAAATTAAACAAGTTAGTTCCTTTTGTGGACCCAAGTCAATACTGACTTGGGTCTGCCTTGTGCATAATATAATCAAATTTGGTTAGGTCCATTGATGCACAGTTGACATCATGTAAAACCTTGGTCTTAGGCTTCCATTGCCAACTTGCTGAGGCCTTAACAACATAAAAATGATTTCCAACCACTGTGTCAGTTATCACCTTTGGAATTTTTAAAACTTCTTTGTTATCTGTGGTGATATTTGGCTTATCGTGGTTTGATTTGCTTAGCCGTGTTTACATTTTGCTTAGCAGTGGTTGGAACCCATTTTGGAGAAGCAGTGACAATTGATTTTGTATTCCCATTCCTCATTAACACTGCTCTAGGAATCATGTTTTTGTTAGTATGAGGGTTGTTTTCTTTGAAAATTTTTGGTGATTTACCCTCCTCCAATGATTCCAAACTTGTGGTCTGTTTTTATAACAATTTCTCTGTAAGTGCTCAAAACTACCACACTTATAACAAGCTTTCTTGACACATTGAAACTCATTACCTAACCTGATAGATATTAGGCCATTAAAGTTTCTCTGATTGCCCCTAGGTATATATCTTTTCATTTGTTCCCTAGGTACTTCCTTGTACTCTACCACTTTCTTAGTAATTTGAGCTCCAAATCTAGGTACAAGGTTGGCTTGCTTAGTATCAACTTTCTTAAGTGTTTCTATCTTCTCAGGCTGTGTTGATACAGATCTATCTTCCTCGATCGATTCCCAATCTTCAATGATGGGAGCATCAGATGTCTTATCAGAACCTATCTTAGGTGATTCATTCTTTTTAGTCTCACCTACAGGTTTTTTGAAACTAAATTCACTGCTAAATGAGAGCTCTTTTGGAGGTGGTGCATGTTGCATAAGGGTAGGTGGTGGCATGTTATTGTAACCAAGACCAGTACCATCCTGGAACAATTTTTGACCTATTGGCTTATTTACTAGATCAGAAGCATACTGTGTTTTAGCAACCCTAACAACATGTTTTTCTTTTTCATCTAGGGCCTTTTGTTTTACACTCTCTGCCTCTGCTAGTTTATCTTTAAGCATCTTAATCTCCCTATCCTTAAGATCAATTTCTCCACCTAGTATATTAATTTTATCAACATACTCAAACTCACATTTGATACAGTAATTAAGCCTCTCTTCCACACTTTCTAGACCAACTCTATAACCTAGATTGTCCATAGACAGTCTTTCTACCTCTTTTCTTAAACTCTCAGTGATAGCTTTTTGAGATTCTAAGTTATCTTGACATGACTTAAAAGAACAAGTAGACTCATTAGATACCTCAGAATCTAAACCAGAAGATGAAGCATAGGCCATAAGAGCAAAGTTATGCTCTTTTGAAGCTTCACTAGCAAGAAAAGCTGCATTGGGTCCTTCTTCAATTTCATCACTCCAGTCATAATCACCAAGACTATCTTGAGCCACCAATGTGAAGAGGAGCAGACTCTTCAGTGGTCTTCTTGATACCTTCAATCCTCTTAGGAGCTCGACATTCCCTTGCAAAGTGACCCTTCTTCTTGCGGTTAAAGCACTCCATCTTGCTTTTGTCGAACCCAACTCTTCTTTTAGCATCATACTTGACATATCTTCCAGTCTTCCTTAGAAACTTCCTTGCTTGGAGAGTCAACATTGCCATTTGCCATTGAAGATTAATCTCATCAAGATCATCAGGATCAATTTGATCTAGATCTTGATTCAATACATCAAAACTGGTGGTTAAATCGAGAACAGCACAAATTGCACCATCACTGACAAGTATCACTAACCATGGTATTGTTTGCAATAGCGTGGTTATTCCATAGCGCAATGGATACATCATGTGAACTTTTGTGATTAGTTAAAACAAAAGCAATGTTCGATTAGCGAAGATGCACCAGTAATGTTATTCTCAGATTCATAGACTTTCAAGTTGTTATAGAGATTGTCCAGAGTCATCTTATCAAAGTCCACCTTATTTCTCCACACAATCGTATGAACAACCCATTATGGAGATAAACTTCTAATGAACTTCAAATTTATATCTTCTTGAATAACATTATAGTCCATCGACTTCAATTGGTGATTAGTTTTTGAAGCTGTTGTAAGTGCCATCAAGTTTTTCTCCACTAAGAGCAGGAAGTTTTCAAGTTGATGCTTGAGCATATTCTTCCTTGATTTCTTTGTAGCTTCATTACCAGTAAACCGTGTCTCAAGAGCATCCAAAGAACTCTTTAGCAGACTCATATTGTTCAAAATCCAAAGCATATTCATTAGGTATTCCCATAGAGATAATACTATGAGCTTTTATCTCCATCTTTCTCTTAGCCTTGTCAATCTCACTAACAATGGCTATTTCTTTGCCATCATCACCCTTCTTAGGAAGAGTATCACCTTTTTTCACAACATCCCAGAGAGCATAATCAATCATGCGAATGTATTGCCTTATTCGCATCCTCCAGATTTGGTACTCACCATGCTCGAGCATGGGCACCTTTGAAGCAGTAACCATGTGTGTTTCGTCAGACATCTTATCTTAGTTGAGCAAAACTGAACTTGACCTCTTCTTGATTATAGTTTCTAGATCACAAGCTCAAACGATCTAATATAGAAACTGACTTAGAACAAAAGCTTATTAAGTATCACGCGAAATTTAATACTTAATCTTAAGAAGAAGAACAATAAACATTCAACACCTCAATATTATTATTAATACGAATACTCTAAATCAGTATTAGGGTTTTAAAACCTTGAAGTGTATCGACCTTAGATATAAAACTTACGTATATCTAATCTAACCTAGGACCTCCTTTTATAGACTAAGGAGTCCTTTACATAATACAATACGTATCCTACAAGATAAATATCTTTTCCATATTTATCTAATACAATAAACTAAACCGACTATACAAGACTAGAAGTGGTTACATATCAATATCAGTGGTTACACAATACTACTAGCCGCGGTTTGTCTTCATCAGCGGTTACATTCTTCTGTCCGTGGTTATATCAAACATGTCCGTGGTTCCAGCACTTAGAGTAATTCTTGATTCAAGGAACCTAAAACCCAACATAAAAAGTTGAAACTAAAAAAAAGAAATGTTGAAAACATATATTTCAAAATGATACTATTAATACACATCGAAAACCGGGTTGACTCGGGACGCTTCAAAACCGGCGGGTTGACCCAGTTTAATTTGACCTTTTCGACCGAACCGATTGGGTTGACTCTGTTTAAATCGACCATTTTTTACCCGAACGGTTCAACCGGTTGAACCACCCGGGTCGAACCGGGTCAAAACATTATGTTTAATCCCCAAATTTTTAAACTTCTATTATTTTTTGTTTATAACCCATAAACATTGTTTTATGACTAAACGATCTTTCTATATAATTTCGTTGCTATGCATAAGTACTCGTCTAGTATTTATAAATGCACATAAAATATGCAACTGTATTTTCTTTTCACTTTTGTTATTTTAATTTTACTTGTCTTTTAATTCAAGTAAATTGCAAAAATCGTCCTTGTGGTTTGACCAAATTGCACGTTTCGTCCTTGTGGTTCATTAAGTCAAAAAATGGTCCGGATTTGGCACTGTTACGTTCACTTTTGGTCCTTCAACAGTGAAATTTGGCAAACCACGAGGATGGTTTTTGCAATGATGGAGGAACAAAAGTGAACGTAACAGTGCCAAATCCAGACCATTTTTGCATTTAATGAACCACAAGGATGAAACGTGTAATTTGGCCAAACCACAGAGACCAATTTACTCTTAATTCTAACTCGGACTAAATATCGATTATCACCGAACCGGTTGAACCACGAACCAATAGCTCGGCAGCGTCTATTTTAAACCCTATTTTTAAAACACACCGATACACAAGTCATCTTCCCCAAAGTCACCTACCTTTACCAAACACAAAAATCAAAAACCCCAATTACCAACAATGGCCAAAAACCGTCAACCTGATCACCTGCCACCACCATCTTCATCAGATGAGGAGGAAGAAAACACCGGTTCAGAAGAAGAAGAATCCGGTTCAGAATCCGATGAAGATTCACCTCCCGATCCCAAACAACCTCAAAAACCCCAAACCCCAACACAATCAGATGATTCTGGCTCCGATGATTCCGATGAAGATACACCTCCCAATCCCAAACAACCTCAAAAAACGAAAATCCCAACACAATCAGATGATTCTGGCTCTGATGATTCCGATGAAGACTCACAAGCCAATATTCCAACTGTCATTGTAAAACCCATTTCATCAAAACCCATGAAAAACGATAATCAATCAAACCCAGATTCCAAAACAGAGAAAAAAGATGAACCGGAGTCGAAAAAAGCGAAAAAAGATGAACCCGATAAAAAACGTAAGAATTTTGAGGAGATTGAAAAAGAGTCGAAAAAAGCGAAAAAAACTGATGAGGAGGACTCGAAGAAGCCGTTGTTTCAGAGGCTGTTTAGTGAGGAGGATGAGCTAGTGATATTGAAAAGTATGATTGATTACAAAAATGAGAATGGTATTACTGGGGAGATAACTGATATGAGTGGATTTTACGAGATTGTGAGGAAGTTGTTGCGTGTCGATTTTAGTAGGGCGCAATTGGTTGATAAAATCAGGAGGTTGAAGAAAAAGTTTAATAATAATGCGGTTAGAGAATTGAAGAAGAAGAAGGGGAAAAGTATAAGCTTTTCTAAGAGTAATGAGCGGGAAGGGTACGAGTTGTCGAAGTTGATTTGGGGGAGTGGCGCGAGTAGTAGTATGCCGAATGGGGTTGATGATAACGAAGTGTTGATGACGGATGTGGATAATAGTATGAATGTGAACCGGTTTGTGAAGTATGGTGGAAGTAACAATGGTCCGGTTTTGGTTGAGGAGATTATTAAGGCTGGGATGGAGTTGGTTGATGATTCGAAGAGGGCGGAGTGGGAGGCTAAATGGAAGATGTTGAAGCTGCAAGAGCTAGAGCTGTATGCGAAACGGACTAATTTGGTTCAAGAGCATGTAGCGGTTGTCATTGAAGGTGTCAAGTCATCAGCAATTTAAGGTAATTTATGGTTTTTCTGAATAGCGGATATGATTTTGATAAGAACTTGTACTTATCGCATAAATATGTGGTTGTTAATTGTATTTGTTTTCTATGTTTAGTTAGGAACTTCGTATTAGTAATTTGAAATTAAGAATAAGATGGTTAGTGTGCTTGTTTATGGTGAGGATTTTATATATTGGCGGTACAAGGAAATTTTATATGTGGTGGCAAAAGTTAGAAGTATATAAGAGACGTGTTTTCAGCTTATTTTTTTAGGCTAAAGTGGAAACTAAATCTGGTTCCTTTTTTGTTTGCACGTGGAAAATACTCATAAGCTTAACAACCTTTTTATTTTGAATTTAGTACAGAGATTGATAGATTTATCTATGATTATAGGCTTTTAGTGGTTTAATAAGAGGAAAAGTCCCAATTAGACTATAAAGTTTAATAAGTTTCTTTATATAATGACATACATTTTACGTGATTATTTATAGAGAGAGAAAATAATAAATTCGATAATTTGAAGGATATCTAGTAAGGGAACCGAAGGTCCAGCCTTTCCAAAAAAAGGAGAGCAGGGAAGCAAAAGGAATAACTAGAACAGTGGATTTCTTGGCTGTAGAGCGGTTTCCAAACCACATTGATAAAAGGTTGATTTTTTCTTTTCAGGGGTAGAATACGGAATAGGTCAATATTATATAGGAAAATTTATCACCTGAAAAACATATGAGCTATATGCTAAACAAACAGATTTGGTTCAAGAATCAAGAGCATGTAGCGGCTGTCATTGGGGCCGTTAAGTTGTCAGCAATTTAAGGTAATTTGTGGTTTAGTGTTGATGACTGGTGATTATGATGTTTTTGATCCCATGGGATGTGAATAGCGAATCTTGTTTTTTATAAGAACTTGTAGTTATCTTATGAATATGTGGTTGTTAAACGTATTTGATTTCTACGTTTAGCTATGAACTTCGTATTAGTAATCTGTAAGTAAGAATAAGATGTTTAGTGTTCCTGTTTATGGTTAAGATTACATACAGGGGCGTACCAGATTTTTTTTTAAGTAGGGGCAAAATTAAAAAGTATATGACGAGGCATGTTCTCAGCTTACATCTTTAGAACAAATTGTAAACTAAGTTCAGTTCTTGTTTGCACTCAAAAATTCATATTTAGTTTCTTAATGATCTGTACAATAAGTTATCTGGACTATTTAGTACGGAGTAGAAATATAGCAATATCCTACTCATAAGTCGTAAGTTTAACAACCGTTTAGAAGTTGGGCATTTCCTAAATTGAAATAGTATAAAGTTCGATCGATTTGTCTATAAGATGTATGCTTTTTATATAAGTTCAGGAAGGGGAATCCCAATTAGACTATAAAGTTTAATAACTTTCTTTATAATAACATAAAGTTTACATGATTATATATAGAAAGAGATATGAATAAAATGGAAATTTTGATTGATATCTAGTAAGATATAATGGAAGATTTGAAGGATATCTAATAATGGAACCGCGGGTCTAGCCTTTCCAAAAAAAAAGTACGGAAACAAATGGAATACTGTATTAAAAATGAGAAAGCAATTGATTGGTGACAGAATAGAAACTGGATGCCTTGATCTCTAGGCTGTTATGCGGCTTCCAAACCCATTGTTTAAGGTTGATTTTTTTATATCTTACCGCTAGAAAATCCATCACTCAGGAAACCCGCCTAGTACCGCCACTGATTGTATGTGTCAGTTTTAGCTTTCATGAGTTTTTGGTTTATCTTGTTTCAATTTGTCAGTAGTCATAATCTGCAGAAGTATGTTGCTGCGTATATAGTGGCTGTCTTGTCAATATCTCATTTAATAAAAGATACCCTAGCAAATTGTCATTTATTGTTGAAGTTAATCTTATTAACCAACCAAAACGACTCAATATTATTCCAATTATTATCTATTCCCTTCCTCTAGAAACAACTGTGAACTGTGTTCGCTCCCCCTAAATACCATAAGACACCAAACAAAAACCTAAAAGCCAAACTTCATCAGAATGGAAGAACACAGAGCACTAACCTGGAAAGAAACCATGACGATTTATATCCGTGTACATATTTATCTTATTGAAATTCGATACTTTTGTTATTCACGTGTTAACTGATACCAATGTCAATTTTGATGCAGATGTTAATTCAAGTTGTAGAGCAGTTTGCTGGTACAACTATTTTGATGTCATATCTTGGTGCACTCATTGTTGTAAGAAGTGTTAATACTGGATCTCTTTGGCATGTTCTTAGAAGTCATTGCATCTTCTTAATGGTTATTTGATGCTTACCCAACTTTTTGTTTTCTGAGATACTGTCTTTGGATGCACCTTTATGCAGAAAGTAGTTTTTATGGCTATCAGGTCTTTTAAGATTTGCTATTCTGAGTATGCTGCTATTGATTCTCTATAAATGTGTTGGCATGAATTTTTTTTGGTGGAATTGGTTTGCTGTGACATTCTGAGTATTGTGATAGTACTGGTGCTTACAGTTGCTACTGACATATGCATGATCCATTGAATTGAAGTTGGTATCAGTAGTTTGTAGTATTTGATGTAAACCAATTACCAAATCAACCTCATACACAACACCATTTACCTCTTTGCCAAACCGAACAACCTGCGCACTTCACCCTTCCCTCGCTGCGCGCAGACGTACATAGCATCTCATCATTCGTTCCCCCTCCTCTCGCGCGCGCAAGCAATCTAGCAAACACTCTGCGCGTGCACTCTTTCTCAGGTTATACAGGGTTGTTTTGCTTTATTGTTACTTATCCGAATTTACTGAGGACTGTTCCAACATCCGAAGAGTGCTTTTGCTGCAGATGGATCAGGTTCGGGTTTGGACCATTGATACATCGTCAGTCCTGTAAAGAAATGTTCTTTATAATTTCTACCTAAGTCAACCAAAATTGGGGTAGAATCCATGTTATGGTATTTGATTTGTTTGCTATTGTTACGTCTTGCATTGTTGTCGGATTGATTTACGTTGTTTTGAGTTTGTTGGGGATTGAATAATTTAAACCGGGACGTGAAATGTTCGATAAAGTGCTTCAACGAATGATTTTTTTTCCAAATAAAAAATGTTAATTTGGAATTGTACAATAACCAAATGGGATTTGTATTTTTATAAAGAGTTAATTGCATTTTTGGTTCCTGTGGTTTGGCCAAATTACAGGTTTGGTCCTTAAAATTTTGAAAGTGTAGCGATAGTCCTCATTTTGAGTTTGGATTGCATTTTTGGTCATTGGATAAAGTTAAATGACTAAAATACCCTTTGTCTTCTTTAAAAAAGACAAAGGTAATTTGGTCATTTCACATCAGAAAAGACCAAAAATGCAACCCAAACTTCAAAATAGGGACTATCGCTGCACTTTCAAAATTTTAAAAGATGATTAAAGATAGCTTTACGTATCGATGTCTTCGTTTTGATTAATTCTTTCAGTTTTATATTCGTGGTGAGCACCATTACCCTCACTAATTAAAACGTTGGAGATAGCATTTGGTACATCACTTCCTAACTAATACAGTAATAACTTGATATCTTTCTTGTAGAGTTCATTATACTTGGTGTAACAAAGAGATCGACACCACAAAAACATACCACACAAAAATAAATTTTAAATAAATACCTATACACACAAGTCGGTTGGTCGACCGACCCTCTTCTCCATTTATGGTGAGACCGACCGAATGGGACTAGTCCATCATGGGGAGACCGACCGACTACCAAGTTATCCCAAAGTTGCGCCATCATAAACATATCTTGGATTGATGGCAACTTCTGTACAAGTAAAGGACCAAATACCAAATGTTCTTTCCAAATATCAAGTTATCCCAAAATCGCCCCAAATTTCATTTCTCACATTTCAGAAGTCATCGTTTATTTCAAACCCCAAAAATGTCAGACAACATACCTTTCGATATCCAAATGGAAATCATCAAAAGACTTCCAGTGAAACCTCTAATTCAGCTCCGATCCGTTTCGAAAGAATGGAAGTCTTTTATCGACAGCTCGGACTTTATTGCTGGTTACGGCTTCAGACATACTCACCCACCTCGTTTCCTTTTAAGGTACAAAGCTTCTTCTTATGCGGAGGAAAAGTATATTTGTCTTGTCGATGATAATGACACTTTCACCCGACAACAAGACTTTGTTGTTACTGTTTCTTTACTCAGTAAACAGTTTGTGGGTTCAGTTGTAGTTGGTAGCTCTCATGGGTTGTTTTGTTTGTGCGGAACTAACTATTCGGGACGAAAGATGGTTGTTCTTTGGAACCCGTCAATTAAAAAATCAGTTGGTATTGTTGTCCCTTATGTCGTTAACTCACAGTTTAAAACAACTGTGTTCGGTTTTGGGGTTTGTCCTGTAACTTGTGATCCTACCGTTGTAAAGATTTCGTATATTGATATGTCTTTACAAATGAATAATATGGATAATATACCTTGGCATGTTGAAGTTTTTACATTGAGCTCGGGTGTTTGGAGTATGGTTCCAAGTAGCAATCTACCTCGTGAGTCAATTAGACTTAAATCGGCTACTCAGGTAGTTATAGGTAGGTTTATTTATTGGGCTGCTTATGATACGACTGTAGCTGATGATGGTCGAGTTACTCATATGATTATGTCATTTGATTTGGTTACCAAAGAATTCAGAATTGTTGACCTTCCGGATTGGTTAACGAATCAATTTTCCGTAGCTTTCTCCCTATCTAAGCTAAGGGATTCCCTTGTTCTGTTTGGATACATTATAGGGGACGAGGAATTCGAGAAACCAGTTTGTTGTGTATGGATGATGGTGCATGATGGTCTTGTAACCTCTTTTAGAAAACTGTTCACCATAGACACCCCCAATTCATCGGTTAATAGAATACTGGGATTTAGGAAGAGTGGTGAACTTATAATGGAAACTCAAAAGAAGTACAAAATCTCTGCCACACTTGATGTTTACGAACCCCGCTCACAACAAATCAATGATCTTGGGATTTACGGTGAAGATGGCTCATTCTTCGTGGGCTCTTACAAGGAAACACTACTTCTGCTTGATCACTCGGATTGTTATATTTATTCCGAATATTATTGATGAAAAACATGACCACATTGCAAGGTGTGGATATACAAAGTGATATGCTACCTCATGAAGGAGGGGCCTGTAGTTAAGGTAGAAATAGGATTATATCACTTTCATCTAGCTAGTTGCCTGTATATGTATTTGTAATACAGATGTCGTTTGATTGTGATTAGATCTTCACTTGTAGCCTAGATGTATTTCGTCATTTGTAGTCTTCAACACAAAATAGCCGAGTGAATGTGTTAGTAAGAGTTATGCGATGTTTGGATGAAATCACGAGTTAGTTCTTCGAAAAAGCTTATATTGTTACAGTTCTTTATTTGTTTTATTTGGGTTTATATTGAAGGGAGAAGTTTCAATCACTGTATTATATAGAAAAAGTTAAGATACCATCCGAAATTTTACAAAACCTCTTTTTATTGGTGTAACATATCACTGCGTCATTGATGTTATTATGTTTTAAAAGCATATGGATGCATCAATCAGTGTGATTTGAGTATGTATGTATGATGAAGCTTTCACCAAAATCAACACTCTCATAGTCGGGAATCAGAATATAGTGCACGTTGCATGTAATCGTTAGACCTTGTTTATCAACAATATATCATATAGCCTAATTTCTATTAAAATAATATGTTTTTTTTCTTTACCTACACAACAAATCTATACGGAGTACCTTTTTGCCAACAACCATATACAACCAAACTATTCTTTTATAAAATAATAAATATTAAAAAGAAAAAAGAAAAATAAAACAAATAGTCATTCATTCGCCGCCATGTGACAGATTGAATGTTGATAATTTAGGTTGCAATGTGACCTTGGTCGTGAGAGGATTTGAGAATTTTGATTAAAATATTATTATTTGTGTATGATATATCCAACCGGTTAGGTTGTCAACCCATTGATAAACATAGTCTTAAAGATTATCCATTTCCAAACTAGTCCCAAAGGCTTGAAGATAGATGATGATTATGTTGGGATTTTAGAATTACGTTAGCCACGTAACGCATACGAGTACGCAGCGGATATGAATCTAGTAATCGCAATTAGGTTAAACAAGTAATAATAAACAATTAATGAAGAAAAGATAAAATAGGAAACTAACCTTTGGCGATTAATGCATGCACGTGAAACGAACAAGAAACCCAATATGAAACTCTAGTATCAAAGATAAATACCTCTAGGGGTATCACACACAACACGAAAACCGTATACGTTCGATAAAGAGCTAGTCGAGAACGTATTACACAATCAACCCTTTGATAATCACTTGAATAACTCGAACAAGAAAACCACCCAAGATCACAACTTGCTTATGCCCGAGATCACCTTACTATTCGATGAACAGTAACCACTTATACCCGATATCGGATAAAGGTTATCCGATATCTTTCTTGTATTCTGTCCGAGAAATAAGTCACGAGTAGAATCCAACTTGCACCTTGCTGCCAATCAATTTCACTCAGGAATTTGGAACAAGAAAACTACCAATATATCTAACACTTAAACGCCTTGAATCTTGCAAGTTTTAAGAACTAGAAAACCAAACAATACCTTGTTCGAACTTGATGCAAGTCGACAAGGAATTCAGCAGGAACCTTTTGATTGGTTGAGGATAGTTTTAGGGTATAGTTAATCGTACAATGCATGAGGTGAAGATGTGTTTATATATATAAAACAACCAACCAATGTTTGAGCCTAATCTTGGTCAACAAGCAACCAAACCCAAGCCAAAACCCATTGCCCCACTTGCCCGATCAGTGAAAGACATCAAGGCCCAAGGCTTAATCCATTCAATCTGACCCAAGTTCACTTAAACAAGCTGTCCATGGGTCATGCAAATCGGGTCAAGTTGCATGCATGCATATTGGGTATTTATTCAAGTATTTATATACGTTCGACACATACACTCGTGTTTATCGTGTGTGCCCCCATAGGCTCACGCACTCTTAGCTGTTTACGTATGTTTTAAACTCCCACAAACCAACAACTCCCACTTGGGAGTTGGAGTGTCGAATGGCACACAAAACTAACGACGGAAACGCCTAGCAACGCTCTCACTCGCTTTTTAACTAAAAGTGTCTGAGAGAATAGTTTCATAAAATTTTCTCAGTAGCATGGTTATTAATGTCTAGCTTTTAATCATCCTTTGTTATAGATACCGTTAAACCATGGATATGGATCCTAACTCATTCCATATAGTTTAACCATTTAGATTCTCGTTATAGAATTTAATTAGATATACCAAATATAATCAAGTATCATCTTGCATTACCCTTTGGGTTTGGCCAAACAATTATCTAATTAATTCTGGAGAGGGCCCATAGTATTTTTCTGCACATATCAAGTGCAGTAACAAATCCTTTATTGACTACAAGTGTTGTGGATGCTGCTTCACATCACTTCGAAATATAGCCTTTATAACTACCTTATTCAGATAGCGTTTTGCGTATACTTACAAAAAGTGATATCCATACATAACAGAACTTGCTTGTATCTCAAGTCTAAGGATAACCTTAACAAACCATTTTTAATATTTTACATATGACAAGGATCCAAAAGTAAATGTTTGAAAGTTGGGGTATCCAATATGCACCCCTTGTGAATACATATGAGTTTGGTGGGTACAATCCAAATTCTTGTTAGAATATAACCAATACTAACATTTGCCTTACATAACAATATTCCCATATTGTTAACCGACAATGGACATATTTAGAACAATAAAATCATTCAAGGATTAAACATGCAAATATAGGATAACAATTATTGTATGAATGAATAACAAATATCAAGTATCTTTATTCATCATAAAGTAAAAATTGTCTTTCAATCCCAATTATCCAAATACTAAAAAAAATATGCATGAAACTCATTTAGTAAGTTGAAGCCTAATGTTTCCAACATTTTCAACCTTTCTTTTACAAGAAAAACTAAATAGTTATCTGAGTAAACTTTCCGAATACTTATTTCAAATTTCACATATAGTGAGGGATTTGAAATATAAGATGAGTGTCTAATCTCATATGCTCATACTATTGCCAGAATTATAGTATGGAGATGTCGCCCTACCTTGCATGAGGTATTAGAAGTCAATGACATACTGACAGTCATCTTTATAATTTCTAAAAGTGTAAAATATTCTCATTCCTTAATGTGTAATGCAACAATGCTCTATGTTGAGCATAACTAGTTAGCAGATTTATCATAAATGATAAAATTCTACTACAACTAGTATTAATAATCCTCTAGCATCATTTGTACTTATACAACACTATGCTATACAATTCATAAACATCTATATTAACAATAATCTAAACTCTCTCAATTAGTTATTGTTGTAGTCAGCTCAACTTGTTCTTGTACAAAAGCAACAACTAGTCTTATACACAATATAATATATACATGATGAATCCTTAGTTAGAACAACATAAGGTTTCCATCCATGTAATAAATTATTCCAAGTGAAATATACCATTTAAGACTTGCTTGAATGATATATTGCATTTGTGTCAGACGTAACTTTCCGCATTTGTTTATTCCAGATAAACATCTATTCCAAGGTTGTTTGTTTTATTCCCAAATTCCAAGTGAAGTTTCATTCCAAGCTTAAGGATCAATATCTAGCTTAAATGGAATGATATCTTCAACATATAAATTTTAAGAAAAAACCCACTCAATGTCAGATGTACTCAAGAGTTATCTTAATTCAATCAGAATCATGTTATAATTAAATTCAAAATAGGCATACTATCATATATCTTCAAGAAACTCTCCAAATCCGCGTCTCCTTAGCTCCAATGCTCGTAATTTACCTGAGAGTGAAATATAGAGGAAAACAAGCGTAAATCCATATGAATGATTTAAAATACGAGCATTATCGGGGGGAAATTGACACTTAATATTCAAGACTATTTGATGTAATCATTAGGCTATGTGTTTTGCAAAAAAAAGGTGCTAGACTTTTTAATGACTTCATCAACAAATCCGAGCTTATAGATTAGGGCTGAGCACCGAAGGTTCAAAGCCGAACCGGACTGACGAAACCGACCGAACCGGACCGACAGCCCGTCGGTTCGGTTTCGGTTTTAGGTTTTACATGCTTTCGGTTTCGGGTCGGTCCGGTTCGGCCCAAAACCGACAAAAACATGCCAACATACACCTAGACCGACAAAACCGAACCGAACCGACAACATTCGGTTCGGTTTCGGTTCGTGTTTTTCACGGTTTTTGGTCCTCGGTTTTCTTGGTTCGGTTCGGTTTATGACCGACGCTCAACCCTATTATAGATATACCTATGGGGGGAAGAAAATTCACTCGCATTAACAAGTTTGCCACTAAATTGAGTAAATTGGGCCGCATCTTTCTATCTAACCAATTCACCTTAGTATGGCCAAACTCTCATCTAACTGTCTTTCAAAAAGGCATATCAGACCATTGTCCAATAATCTTGAAAACCCACTCTGGTGACTACGGACCTTATCCGTTCAAATTCTTCAATTCCTGGCTCTTGCATGATGATCTCCCTAACATTGTCTCTCAAACTTGGTCACTACCATCTCTACACAATCAACAAAATATAGGACCTGCTTCACCTAGGCTTTCAACTATGCTTAGGCCCAATAACCGCTGTCCTCACCCTTCTGTGACGCTTAAATTGAAGCTCCAGACACTGAAAAACAATATAAAGGCATGTCGTAATAGTGTGGTCCTAAAGAACACAATAGCAATTCGGGGAATTGAAAGCTAAAGTTGAATCATTTGATACAAAAGCTGAGAGTAGTGGTCTTGATGGTAGGGAAATTGTTGAACGCTAATTGAAAGCTAAAGTTGAATCATTTGATACAAAAGCTGAGAGTAGTGGTCTTGATGGTAGGGAAATTGTTGAACGCTTATCAGCCTTAAAAAAATTGAAGATATGGAACATCTCAATAACATGGACCTCATGCAAAAGGCGAAGATCAAATGGGCCATTGAAGGTGATGAAAACTCAAAGTTTTTTCATGGTATGATTAACAATAAATTTGCGAAGTCTAGGATAAATGGGATTCAAATAAATGGCATATGGGTTTCGATTCCACCATTGCTAATTTCGCATATCTTTAACTCTTACAAGCATAAGCTTGAGGACGACTCACCTACTAGACCTCGCTTCACTAGCAATCTATTCACGACTCTATCGATGTCGAAAGTGTCTAGTCTTGATGCTCCCTTCACCTCCACATAAATAAAAGATGCGGCCTGGAATTGTGGTGGTAGTAAAGCTCCAGGTCCTGATGGCTTCACTTTCAAATTCGTTAAATGTTTTTGGGATACTATTGGCAATGACTTTATTGACATGGTTAAAAGGTTTGAAACTGACGCTTGCATTCCTAGAGGTTGTAACTCCTCTTTCATTGCCCTTGTTCCTAAAAAGTGCGATCCGATTCACATAAACGACTTTAGACCCATTAGCCTCATCGGTTGTCAATACAAGGTCATCGCCAAAGTCCTTGCGAATAGTCTTATTAAAGTGGTAGACTCGGTAGTTAGTGATGTTCAGACGACCTACATCAAAGGTAGACAAATTGTTAATGGTCCACTCATGGTCAACGAAATTATTTCGTGGGCTTCTAAGAAGAAAGAACGCCTTTTGTGTGCTTAAAGTGGACTTTGAAAAGGCCTTCGACTCTCTTAATTGGAAGTTTCTTGACCACACCATGGAACAAATGGGTTTTAGTCTCAAATGGAGGGGTGGATTCGCGGGTGTCTTGGCACAAAATTTGGTTCGGTCCTCATCAATGGCTCGCCTTCTAAGGAGTTTAGCTTCCAAAAAGGTTTCAGGTCAAGGTGACCCACTTTCCCCTTTTCTTTTCATCATGGCTATGGAAGCTCTTCATGTGACCCTCCAGGTAGCTAAAGCTAAAGGTCGGTTTGAAGGAATCAAAGTGGGTAGAAATAGCATTGACATATGTCACCTCCAATTCGCGGACGATGAGCTTATTCTTGGTAAGTGGTCCCTTGACAATGCTAAAAACCTTTGCCGGATATTGAGATGCTTTCACATGGCTTCCGGATTAAAAGCTAACTTTTCAAAGAGTAAATTCTTTAGCGTAGGGGTTACCTTTCTGGAAATCAATCACTTTGCTTCTATATTATGTTGCCAACCATCTTCATTCCCTTGTGTCTACCTAGGGTTACCTATTGGTGCTAATATGAATAGGGGGTGTCATTGGAATCCCATCATTGAGAAGTTTCACAAACGTCTAACCTCTTAGAAGGCTAGGACCCTCTCTTACGGTGGTAGACTCACACTTCTAAAGTCGGTTCAAGGGGCCCTTGGTACTTACTTCTTTTCTCTTTTTAAAGCCCCAATGTTTGTGATCAATTACCTTGAAAAGCTTAGGCGCAACTTTTTTTGGGGAGGTTCGATTGACACCAATAAAATGTCTTGGGTTGCTTGGAAAAAGGTATGTTCACCTTGCAAATGTGGGGGTCTTGGCATTGGGTCCCTTCAAGGCTTTAACCTCGCCATGCTAACAAAATGGTGGTGGCGCTTCCACACGGATTCAAACTCACTTTGGAAATAAATAATTACCTCTATATATGGAAACCAAGGAGGGTTAGGGGCTATTTCATACCCTACCACTCGCCTTTCTTGCAGCCCTTGGGCAATGGTTATTGGTCTTAAGAAATCGTTGTCTATTGTTAACATTAACTTAGAGAATGTTTTTAGAAGGAAAGTTGGTGATGGCTCCACTTTTGAGTTCTGGAATGATACATGGCTCGGTACTTCCCCCCTCAAATATGTCTTTAATAGATTGTTCATGCTGGATACTTCCAAAATATGCTCAATAAAAGATCGGTGTCAATTAGTTAATGGTTCAACCAATTATAATTGGTGTTGGCGTCGGCCCATTAGAGATGGCATTGAAATGGAGAAACTCATAGATTTGGTGGGCCTTCTTAACAACTTCATCCCATCTGATGCACGTGACTCTTGGACCTTCACACTTGACAGCTCTAATATATTCACTGTCCATTCCATGCGTAGACACATTGAAGGAAACACTCTGTTATCCCAAGCCAACACCATCAGATGGAATGCTACTCTTCCCATCAAAGTGAACATACATACTTGGCGAACTACTATGGATTGGCTTCCCACCCGCTACAATCTTGATGCCCGGGGTATCGACCTCGATTCTACTAGATGTCCTGTTTGTAATGGTTGCGTTGAGACAGCTCAACACCTCTTTATAGATTGTACGGTTGCTCGCGGCTTATGGAAGATGATCTCAAACTGGTGGAAGTTGGGAGACTACCCTAAGGTTCTCAACAACCTGTTGTCATGGAGTGATTCAATGGATATCCATAACTTGGCAAAACAGGGTCTCAATGTTGTGATCCAAACAACCATTTGGATCATTTGGCGATATCGTTACCATGTTTGCTTTGACTCTAAACCACCGCGTAAAGATACCCTTGGAGAAAAAATTATGATCCACTCTCATTCATGGATGAAACATAGGAATAAGAACATTAATCCTATTTGGTTAGATTGGATTGTTGACCCAATTGTGTCTTGTACTAATCAATTGTAACTGCCTTGCTTCTTTCTTATTCCCACTAGTCTCTTGTTAGTCGGAGCTTAATAATATTGCTGTTCAAAAAAAAAAATCATAACGCCTGGCAACGTTGTGCCAGCTGGGCATAACGCTGCCTCAGGCGTTATGGTACCGTAGCCTCTAATGGTTTGAATGTTTGGGTTGTGTATGTTGGAAAATGTGGTCAAAGGAGTTGAATGACAATTGATGTTGTCATCATGTGTACTAAGGGCATCCACTATGATGGACCTTTATAAAGGTTTATAATAGTGCTAAGTCATCCTTCATCATTAATTCATAAACCTTTTTCGTATTATAAACCTTTCTCTACTATGTATACACTTCTTAAAGCTTTATAAAAATCTCAATAAATGCCAATGCATTAAATTTAGAAGAGGTTTAAGATGCTAGACCTTTTCATTTCACATAAGCATGAAATACATTTCCACTATGGTTAACAAAATGATAGACCTCTTCAAATTTTCTTTGACCTTTTCATAAACCACCATAGTGGATGTTCTAATGTGATTTAAAAATAAAATTAATTTATGATTTTATTTTAATTCATGAGACATTAGTAAAATTAATTTTGTTAATTAATTGTGACCGTTTTCTTTCAATTCCATTTCCTATAAATTGAGAGCTTTATTCTTATTTCTATTACACCAAGAAAAACTATTCATACCCTCTCCTTTCGTTTATCTTGCTTCATTGTGTGTATTCGTTATTTTGGTTCGCCTTGATAACTCGTTTGTGCTAACGGGGTTATCCGTTGTTGTTGTATCATGGGAGATAGAAGTTCATGATTCTCAAGCACCGTGGAGAGGACGAATCTGTCTTAGAGAAACTGTGAGCATCACAGGCCTCAACATTTCTCTTACTTGTGTTTTTGTGTCTCAAAGAATTCAAATATTTACAGTATCGTTTTTCTACACTTTTATGTTTTTTTGTTATGATTTACTTGTCGATAATAGCAATACACATAATATATACAACAATCTTTAGTACGCAATGGTTGACGCGGAAAAAAATGAATGAGATACAATTGCTTGATAAGTTCTGATGTTATTTTGTTGAGAAATATAAAGTAGAGTAAACTACACCATTCGTCCTTATGGTATACGTTGACCATCAAGTATCGTCCTTTGACCAAAAAAATTGCACCGTTGGTCCTTAATCAAACGTTACTCAGCGTTGGTCCCTCACCCTAACTGGTTTGAGTAACGGGCGTTAAGCCTATTTAAGTGGAGGGTATATTTGTCTTTTCCCACCCACAATTAATTATTTCATCTACCCTTTCATTTCAATCACATACCCCCAGAAACTAAAAAACACACAGCAACACTCCTCATTCGAATCATAAATCATCTCCATAATCCCGCAGCTTGAATAACACAAAATGGTGGTACCCATGGGGTATGTAATACGAGAATCACACGTTGAGTTTGATCCAAATGTAGCTTATGGTAAGTTTTCTTATTTTTTTCAATTTTTTGTTTATCCAAAGTCTTGTAACTGATACTCTGTTTTTGTTGGGTCTAAAATGGTTAATTTGATCCAACATTGAATATACCCTAATAAACCCTAATCATAATTTTTTTTCAGCATGGCGTAATACGCATCGCGCTTTTCAATAAGGGTGCATTATGGAGGCTCTTTCACTGTAGCACCTGATAGGAGGTACATTAATGGCTTTTCAAAGATTGTAGATGAGTTAGACTCTGATGAGTTTTCTGTGCATGAGATGGATGCCATTGTAGAAGACTTAGGTAATGATGGCCATAAAATAATGTTTTATCATTTTCTTAAACCTAGTGGTGATTTAGATAGTGGCCTACAACCTTTAGCCAGTGACCAAGATGTTCTTTTTTTGGTAAAATATGTTGAAGAAGGTCGCAAATTCATTGAAATATATGTTGAGCATGAATGAACAATGCTTGACCTTTATTTTACTTCAAAGAATGGAAAACAAAGGGTTTTGATAGAAGAGTTAGATGAACCAAGTTTGTCCAAAGCGGTATTACACCTTTGTTAGGAAATGCATTAGAGATGAGAATGCAGGCAATGTAGGTACACAAAGTAGTGTCCATGTAGGTCAAGGTAGTGGTGTCACTAAAGATGTAGGTCAAGGTAGTGCTGCTAAGGTTGTACCTAGTCGTGAGATAGTCAATTTGTGAATGATTTTTATTCTTCTTATGACCCTTATGAAGCTTCACAAGACCTAAACTTTTATCCTTTTGCTGATTTAGATGATATGTTAGAACATGGACCTGAAAATGTTGATTTAGATCTAAATAGTATGGAAAATGTTACATTAGATGTTGATAATATGGATGATGTAGGGAATGAAACCTGTGTTTCTAGTGAGGATAGTGAAGGGAATCAGACTCGATTCTAGTGATGATGATAGCCGTGATAGTGATTACATTATGGATGAAGAAAACTATGTTTCAGAGGTTGATGTTGACATGGAAGACTTTCGTTGCAACATTGATGAAACTGTTGAGTTCATGGGATGTAGGAATAGAGATGAAATATCTGATAATGAAGAAGCACACGAGGATATAGAAGTTATGGATAATGATTATTTTGAGAGTGCTTCAGATGAAGAAAATGAACTTGATAGGTTGAGAAAAAGGAAGTTGAAACAGATTAGGAAACATGCACATGCTTCAACCAGTGTGTACAAGACATACTTTTATGTGGGACAGAACTTTGGAAACAGGGAACAAGTAAAAGACCTAGTTAAGGAGCATTCAATTGAAACAAGGAGGGAACTTAGGATGGAAAAAATGATAAGGAAAGAGTGAGGGTTGTGTGCAGGGGTATTATACCAACTTTGCCCACATGTGAAGCTAGGTCTGGTAATTGGCTTGATAATGGGCCAGATAATGGGTCTGAGTCAGTTAATGCATGTGGGTCAAAAGTCAAGTGGACAAAGGGAAAGGTTTGTGAGGCTGTTGGGGTTGAATACACTAGTCCATCAAAAAAGACAAAAGAGAGAATAATAAATGGTGGAAAACCTAAAAGTTGGAAAGAGGATGATGCCAATAAATGTCCCTGGGTGTTGCTAGTATCCAAAATTAAAAACAATGATACATGGAAGAAGGTTTACTCATACATGATCAACCCAATCAGAGGTCCAGTTCATTGGCCTAAGTGTAATGTACCAACAACTTTGCTACTACCAAAACATCAACCACAGGTTGGAAGACCAAGAAAGGAAAGGAGGAAGTCTAGGGCAGAGGTTGATGTGGTGCATATGTCCAAGCATGGCAAGCTGGCAAGGAAACTCAAAACTGTGACATGTGACAAGTGTGGAAACAGAGGTCACAACTCAAGGAGTTGCACTGGACCAAGAAAATCAAAGTCAAAGGGAGGTGGTAAGAAGAGGAAATCTAGAAGTGTTTTTGGGGGAGATGACAACTCTGCAAGAAGACCTAGTGATGTTGATAAAGGTAAAGGAGTTGCAATTGATGATGGAAAGAAGAAGAAAGGTCCACCAAGGAAGAAAGTTGTTGTTCTTGGTTGATAGTTGTGTCTTTTTATTTCTGAATTAAGACTACTAATATGTATTTGGAAATGGTCTTTTAGGATTATCACTTTGTATTTGGTCCTGCAAACTTGATGCAGTATGGGTATTTGGTTTGCATAACTTTGATGTACTAGGCCTATTTTGTATGATCATGTCTTGATGTACTAGGGCTACTTTGTATTTGGTTTGCAAAAATGTGACTTTTACTTGTGTGAAGTTTTAACTTAATTTCTTGTCTATCTGGGTCAATTTCAGAATGGTAATGGGTCAATTTGAGTTTGGTATTTGGTTTCCATTTGACTTAATTGGTAATGGGTGAATTTGGGTTTGGTAATTGGTTTCATTTGACTTAATTAGTAATGGGTCAATTTGGGTTTGGTAATTGGTTCCATTTGACTTAATTAGTAATGGGTCCAAGTTAAACACTTTTTGGTATTTCATTGAACACAAAAAGACTTTTACAAGTTTCAGTATCATTCAGCACAAAAAGAAGAAATTCAAACCAAAATGAAAACCAACAACTGCCTTTCATTCATAGAACCACAAAAGTGGTATGCGTTTACAATCAACTAACTTCCACAAAAGATCTAAACTGACACTTAACACCTAAACACCACAAACGAACCAAACTTAAAATCTAACTTAAGTCAACAAATTGTAAACAACACACATCAACACAAAAGACCAAGAAACATAAAGATACTTCTTCATCCTTGCTCTTTGTTCCTGCAACTCTTGAATTTGTCCTTGATGGTTGTTCAGTGATCTCAATAGTGCGGGTATTATGTTAACAGATCGACCACACATTGGGGGATCCACCCAATCAAGGAAAGGGCAATCTTATGCCTATTAAGAAGATTAAACAATAATAGTTAGTTAATAACATCATAAAAGAGATCAAAACCATGTTCTTACTCACAAAATCACATGATGCGCACCATATCAGGGCAACCATAAAACCTTCGTCCTGGGTTGATGTTGGTCCATGATGTTCTCACCAATGCTCGTCTTCCACAGTGACAATTGACCATTTTTTATCTTCAATTATTGTGAATGAAGGTGTTAATGGAAGAAAGAAAGAAAAATAAAAAGTTTAGGTGGGATGGGATGGGTATATATTAAGGAGGGAAATGAGAAATAAAGGAAGCGGGAAAGATCTTGTGGGTGGGAAAAGTGGTGTGGGTGGGAAAAGACAAATATACCCTCCACTTAAATAGGCTTAACGCCCGTTACTCACACCAGTTAGGGTGAGGGACCAACGCTGAGTAACGTTTCGCAGTTAAGGACCAACGGTGCAATTTTTTTAGTCAAAGGACGATACTTGATGGTCAACGTATACCACAAGGACGAATGGTGTAGTTTACTCTATAAAATATAAAGTGGTTTTGTTTTTTGGTCAAAGCATCTTATGAAATTTAAGAATAATAACAAGTAACTTAAATGTGAGTTATTGGATGATGAATAGCATGAATGTTATGGTTTTCTAAATTCGAAAATAAAACTGTTATATATTATTTGGTTTTGTAACTTGTTACTCTATGTAACTTTGAAATTTGGAACTTGATTACTTTGAATATTTGGTAAAATAACGAGGGATGATATGTTAAAGCGATATTAAATAGTTTTGTTTCATAAATGAAGTCATCTAATATTAGTTACTTACGTGGGTGATATTAGATGATTCAAGTTTATTATTTTTTTCTTTTCTTTGTTACTTTGTATCCTTTGGTGGATGGTAAACATATGACATTAAAATCCCTTTTATCATTTAGGAGGATAGAACTAGCATGGTATCTATATTTCACTATGCTTGTTTGAAAAATCCAAATTCGTTTTGCTTTCCATTTATGGTTTAGAATTGACGTAAAACTGTTGGAGTTTTTGTTCAATAATAACATGTAGATTTTATGGTTATTAAGCAATTTCAAATTTACTCTTGAAGTAAACTCGTGTAATTAGTCTCATCGCACAATAAGATGGGAAAAGAAGGAGATTAATGTGATGTTTGTTACATTTGTCTATGAATCTTTATTATAGATGGACTGTTATCTAGACTTACATATTTACATTTATCATATGTTTTAATATTCATGATTATATGTGAATGTGAATGCCTAATGAACGGTTGCGGTAATGTAACGATTCGATTTTGAATTTTAATGCGTAGTATGTAACATGAAATAGTAAGGTAGACCATTTCAATCGTTTTATTATGAAATTGTACTAAATGTTTCATTTGATTATGTGACCATTTATACTATTTATGTGTCATGAGTAAAATAGTTTATTCGAGTTAAAGAAATTGGTATGATGTTCTTTTTTTTCTTGCTTGGAAATGTTTCATTATTGCTATGACACATATATTTTTTGATACTAATATGCAATACAATTGGGTTGTATTTTATGAAAGCCGAAAGGTTTTGAATCATTACATTATGATAGAACAATATAGTGTTCGAAGCATGTTGACTAAAATTATGTCATGGTACTAGTTTGTGTAACTAGTATTGGTTTTCGATCATGACTGGATAGTAAAGATTAAACTCAATTGCGGAATGCAAACTTTGGTGTTAATTGGAATCCAAAGTACTTGTTGTCACAACTATGCAATCGTGGGAAAATGCATTGTTTGTATAGTAAACTTTCAAGTTTTGTACCAAATTTTTTACATTGCGTACTAAAACATTAAAGTTGATTGCTGGAAAGTTTAAGCTTATATGGGTGAACTATTAAATCGTAGTTTCTATTTTGGATATAAATTCGTTTGGACAGTTGTTGTTGCGTTGTCTTAAGAACATATGTTGTTCTCATAGTAAACGGAGATGTTTTGTACCTAAATTTTTAAGTGTGTAGCTAAGACTAGGGCTGAGCACCGAAGGTTCAAAGCCGAACCGGACCGACGAAACCGACAAAAACCGAACCGGACCGACAGCCCGTCGGTTCGGTTTCGGTTTTAGGTTTTACATGCTTTCGGTTTCGGGTCGGTTCGGTTCGGTCCGGTTCAGCCCAAAACCGACAAAAACATGCCAACATACACCTAGACCGACAAAACCGAACCGAACCGACAACATTCGGTTCGGTTTCGGTTCGTGTTTTTCACGGTTTTCGGTCCTCGGTTTTCTCGGTTCGGTTCGGTTCGAGTCGGTTTATGACCGACGCTCAGCCCTAGCTAAGACACTAAACTTAATTTGTAAAAAAAAAATAATAATAAAAAAAAAATAAAAAAAAAATGTTTTGTTTTATTGCAATTATTATTCTTGTAAGTCAATACATTCTTTTTAAGAAGAAAAAAAAAGAATGCGTTGTAGTATTTGACCATCAATGAAAATAGATATATCTAAAGACAATGTTGTTAATGAAGAATTGTTACTTCATGCATTGACTTGATTAATACATGTTGTGGTGTATTTAGTATCAAGAAAACGACGATGAAATTACGGGAAACCTTTTATGCCGACATTGTGAATGGCTACATGCCATAGTATAGGTCATAAATGTGGTTGAACCTATCACAATAATTTTTTGGCTTGGCACTTGTGTCAGTAATCATATTTGAGTGATGAATATTCATTCATATGTCTTGGTTTAAGATTGAAAAAAGGCTCTTTTTGAGCAATGATAAACAAGTCGCTCAGTTTTCTACCGAGTATTGGGAAATTTGGATGTTGCAAATATTTTGTTTTGACTGTTGTTGCAAATAATCAAAATACTTGTTATTCTAGAAAGATGAACAATTCATATGACTTGTTACAACTCATATGGCTAATAATCGAACGGTTTGTCATTATGTAAGAAATGACTATGTGTTGAATATAACTGTGTAGGACATTGTGAAATGTCTAGAAAGAACAAACATATAGATGACAATGAATTACTTTGGTTTACGTAACTAACTTAAACGGTGTGATTGTCATCCAATGTGAGCTATTGTCCATTCGCTAAGTTAGACATATTTTGATTGTTTAAAATGATTTCAGATTGATTTTATGTGATTATAATCACATAATAAATTGTGATAATCATATAATGATAAGAGATTAAATGTGATTATATATATAATTACAAGTGAATTGGAATAACATGTTATAAGTGTAGGACTTACACATATAACTGATGGGATCCTCCTAAAGCATGTGTGGTTTAAGGTAGTGATTTGTCTAAAAAGGAATGTTAGTAGATGAAGCTATGAGTAATCAGAATGATGCATCTTCTGTCATACGCTTGATTCCTTGGTCTATAGCATGCTAGATTTGGAATATGTTAATTATGATACGGAAAATAATTAACTTAAGACATTCAAAAGGTGTGCATACACTAGAATGAACCTTGTGAAGTGACAAATTACTAATGATCTTGATGTCATATCCATGTGAGAAAATCTTATAAACAAGATTTAATACATTGAAAGAGAGAACCTTTCTACAAAATTCTTGAGATAAATTCCATGTGTGGGATTCCGGCCTAGCTAGAGTTCAAAAGGACATCAACAAACATGAAGTTCTTGCCTAGTTGGAATACTCAAGAATAATCTGGAGCATGATATATTTAGAGTTGAATGAAACTCAAATTTTTACAAACGTATTATGTCGATACGACAACTACTCTCAGCATGGATTATCCTTATTCGCGAAACTTTAAACCGGGTAACATAAAAATATGGAACTTGTAAAAATGTTAAAACTTATCAAGATACTCTATCTTACTATATTATATGAGTTTTAACGGAGCGTGTAAACGTTGTTAAAACCTAAAAACGTAGGCTAAATACGCGTAGAAACGCAGAGTTTATCAAAAAAATAAACGAGTATGTATGGAAATGACCACGCATTTGTTTAAAGTAGACTAAAATTAATCTAAAAGTGTTATAAAATGTAAAAATGTAGTTTTCGTTACACACTGGATAACCTAACGATTATACGTAATGTTTAAAAGTTACGCGATTTAAGCAAAAAAGCAAGACGTACAAAGTTTACGTGAAAATGGAAAAATCGAAATGTGACTTTTCAAATATGATTATAAGAAACCTAAAAGAAATATAATATGTATATGGGTGTATTTTCTAGTGTTGGTTTGTCTTAAACACACGTTAAGTCTAAAAACTGGGATTTTAAGGCGTTTGGTGACACCGATTCTTGATAAAAGTAACGTAAGTTGTAAAGATGATATGACATGCCTAAAACTCACTTTATATTATGAAAATAATATAAATAACTTAGAACTGTGTAGAGCGACTATTGCTAATGGTTGGTTCAAGTTTAATGCACGAACGTTAGTGAGCTCATCCAACGACTCGTAAACGTAAGTTACTCAACAGTAAAAGATTAAGTAAAAAATAAATTAAATAATTACCTCATAAATAAGTGAATGTTCACAAACATTGTCTTAGGCATATTCAAAGTGGGTTCACTTGAGGTAACTTTAGACGTGCCAAATATTTAATGGAGAAGTACACCTTTCATCAAATGTTTCTATTCTTAAAAAAGTCAAACCCCGCTTTAGTGACCATTGTTGAAAACTGTTCATTCATTTTATACCTAAGTTTTTTGAAATACTGTTAAATTTAAAGTAACTTTACATATAAAAAAATACGTTTTTTATGCGGAGTTTTTCTCTTTATTCACAATAGTAGGCTTTTCCATTTGTTAAATCTCTTCAAAATTATCCCATTCGATAGGCCGAGAATTATTTATTGAATTTAAAAGACTCGACCAAAACTGAAAATTAAAACACAAAGTTACTAAGTTTTAAATCTAAACAGTTTGAAGTCCATAATTATGCTTTCTTTTACGTAAAATGGTCCTTCAAAGTTTAAAGTAAAGTCTTACAAGACTTTCTTTGAAGTTTGACATTGAATGCCAGATTTCATGATGTCATCCGAAAGACATGATATGAGTAAACATTTTAGTCTGTTATCCTTATTGACAACTCTACGCTCTTCATCATTTTGTCGGCCCGAATTAAGAAGAGTAAAGTATGTGCCTAAAGGGACATATGAGGTATGATTTAAGAAGACTAGAGTATGTGCCTAAAGGGACATATGGTCCTAAACTAAGGCATGTGCCTATAGGGACACATGGTCCTAAACTAGGAATTGAGGAGGTATGGTTCCATACCTCCAAGGTGAACAAGTTTCATTCACCTCCAGTTTGAAAATTTTCCCATTTCTAGTTTGGAGCGATGGCGACATAACCACTACTCTTTTAATCTAGCTATTTTTGTATAGTTATCATATGAGGATCTTGATTTGAACACAATTTTGAGAACTATTAGTAACAAATGTTTTTTTTTTTTTATAAAACAAAGCTTTTCTTATACCACTTGTCAAGATTTTTACGATGCAACATCTCACCAAGTTCAACATATAAGCCCAATTTTGGGTTTAATTTTGAAACCAATTGACAATAACAGGAGTAGCCGCGCACCTTACAATCCTCCCATCAAAGCCAAACCACCATGGGCCTCCCCTTCAACTATAGCTTCAACCCACCTTTTTCATACCGCCTAATTTTTCAATTAGAACTAACTAACTTTATTGCCTTCTGTTTTATAAAAGGTTTAATGGGGTCCACTAATAGTGTTGAACCAGGGTCTAACCGAGGGTACACCATCTACATCACCAATGGGCTCAATCATACCTCTGATACCAATTGTTTATATTTATCTTAATAAAACAAAAATAAGAATGATAAAGTTGTGAACTTATATAGCTTTTTTTTTTAAACCAACTTAAGTAAACAAACACATGTTGTAGTTTTTAATGTATAATTATTTATTAGATGTTAATAAAAAGAATTACAAGTATATATGCAAAAATAGTACAACTATATCTATACTAATTGAGGTGAAAAATGAGTTTGTTTCTTCAAGGACTTAAACAAAAACACAAGTAATTGTTTAAGTGTGAAGTTTAAAGTTGTAATGGATCAACAAGGGACGAAAGAGTAAATTTTATTCAATAAATGATTGTGAAGAGATGCATTACTCAAGGCAAACATTCTTCATTTCTAAGTGGATTCAAGGTAGGTTTACGGGTGACTCGTGTCAAGTATTTAATAAAGATGTAAATCTTTCATTAATTGATTCTATTATTAGGAAGATTCAAACCCCACAATAAGAGCTCTAGGTGTGGTCTCGCCACCACCTCCCCAAAGTGAAATGGCACTTTCGTTATGCCTCGCCACTACACCGGATGAATTTGCCATAGCTCGCCAAGAAGGAGCTCGTCGTCTGCACAAAGAAGCAAAGTTTTCGCCTTTTTCGTACATTTTTGGTCAGTGGAGCCTTTGTTTTTTTTCTTTTCAATAAGCATAAACTTGTAATGTTTATATATTTTGTAATGTTTTATAACTTAGGAATATAAAATACATTAAACTTGTAATGTTTTATAAAACTTGTAATGTTTTATAAATTAGGAAGTGAAAATACATTAAACATTGAATTGAAAATACGAATAACATATTAATACAAACTACGATAATGAAAATACAAATTATAATGAAAAGTCTGAGTTATAACCCTTGTCGTAAAGATCATAACCCTCTGAATCTTACTCTTTCATACTCATTGTACAAAATGTCAAACAAGTTGTTCTTGCGGTGTTCTGCTTCCCTTTCTTCATGCTCCGTACGAGCAGCTTCCTTCTGCTACATTTTCTTCCATTTCTCGCAATACTTCTTCATCCCGAGCAAGTAGTCGTTACTGTTCATCGGTAAGATGAAACGGATTGGCTTCGTGTTCCTCAACCGGTGGGTCTTCCGTTAGGAAACCAGAATGATATCTGTTTGTGGAGTGTTAACCGTGTTTTCGGGAAATTGTTGGGAGAACTTGTTTTTGTTGGGAAATTGTGGGAGAAGTTTTCTTGAGACATTGTTGAGAATCTATGATAAGAAGTTGTATGTGAGTGAGTTGTGTGTGTGAGAAAGAAAGCAGAGTGTGGGTATATATAGGAAAATTTTTGATTTTGAAATTGTATTTAAATTTGAATTTTGAATCCTCTCGCTCGTACTATAACCTTTAATTTGAACTTGAATTTTGAATCCTCCCGCTCGTACTGTTTCAAACGACTATTTTTGCTTATAAATAACATACCATAACACACTATTTTTCACACACTTCTATTTTAAATTTGAATCGGAAATGAATACTCGTTGGTCAAAGGAAGAAGAACACTTGCTAGCGGAAGTTTGGTTCGAAGTTTCCCAAGACATAGACATTGGAAATGACAGTTCCGATGAGTCCTTTTGGAACCAGGTAGTCGACATGTTCAACAAAGTTTGACGGTGACAATCGTAACAAAAATATTGTAACGGGTAAATGGACAAGACTTAACATTGAATGTCAAAAATTCAACGCTATTTACAAACATTTGCAGCGTACAATCGGGGAAAATGACAGTGATCATCTCGAAAATGCAAAGATCATTTTTGAACAACGCTTTGGTGGGAGAAGCTTCCAATATGTTCACGTGTGGGTGGTTTTGAGAAACTACCCTAAATGGAACAAATGAAATGCTTAACGGTGTTGTATGATTTTTTTTTGTATCGTGTTTATTTTTTCGTATCGTTTTTTTGTTTTTCGTATCTTTAGTTTAAGTTTTGTATGTTTTTAATATGTTGTATTGCATGTTTAATTTTAATGAATGAATTTTATGTTATTTGAAAAATTGAATAAAAAAATAATTTAAAAAGTGGTGAAACCCAAATGAGTATGTTATGGTTAGTTGTGATAGAGGGAGTTGTAGAAGAGGGTTTGTTATATTGATGTGCCACCCCGTAAGAACCAAATGAGGAGGTGAAGTTGCTCATTAAACCTAGAGCTGAGCACAAGGTAAGGGTGCCATTTGTGTGCTAAATGCATGTAATTCGTGTGCCAACTGTACCGGAGCATCATGCCATTCGTAAGCCAAACGTTTTGAACCAATGCAATGGCTCAAGCCACTCGTTTTTTTTTTTTTTTTTTAACTGAGTGGGTATTTTTAGTGGGATATTTTGTGGGACCCAATAATATGTTAGTGGTGTATTATGAAGGATGGTGTTTTAGTTATTGGTATGTTATTGCGAGGTGTATGATGTGACACTAAGGTAACATACTAATAACGTCTTATTTATATCTCCCTCACCTTGTAATCTAAAGAACAAACACTGACAACCGTTAATTCATTTATACCTAACCTTGTACACCTTTTATACTTTTCGTGCATAGTTCTTTTCTGCTCCTTGTTGTATGAAAAGTCCGGTGAATAATTCAAATACTAGAAGGGTACCCGCGCAATGCGGCGGCGGGTACCCGGTGACTACTTTTGTGGCAAACAAATATTTTACTTTTTAAATCTTCCTTAGGCGACCAACATTTTTTTTTCAATTTTTTTAACAACAAAATTAAATTTTATTACTAATAAAAAAGAACATTACATAACAATTCAAAGGCATTTAAAAACATTACAAAAGTACATGAATGGTCCTTGTGGTTACAACCCCCCCCCCCCTCCCCCAATAATATTATTGTTTTTATTTTTAGATTAAATACACAAAAATCGTCCATGTAGGTATATCCACACACAAACCCACACAAACACATCATTATCATCACCCTAACCAACACTTTTCTCTCTCTCCTCTCTTGAAACCCTAGCCGCCGGAATATCACGCCGCCGCCGCCACACCGTCGGCAACCACCACTCACCGCCTACCCCAAACGACTCCACACCTCTTCCTCTTTCCGATCTCCAACACCACGTGCCGAGAAACCCCCCCCCCCCACTCCCGTTTCGTTCACCCATGCGCCACCATAACGCCACCCTATCACCACCACCGGTTTATATACATGAAAAAGAAAAAGGTAGGGCTATACACGCGAATTTTAGTTCGTTATCCTTGAAACTCGTGACATGAGTCACGAGTTGACTCATTTTGATGTCGGGTTTGGTTAGAAAAACTCTTTCCATAATAAGCAAGTAAAAAAGTCTGAATTTTTAAGCATTCAAATTTTAGAAGGCCTAAATACATTATAAAGTAGTATAGATATTTTGATTTCCAAAACATCTTTTCGTGTTTGACTAAGAGAGAAACTAACAGATCATCGGCAAGTCTTTGTCAAATCTTGTTGATATGATATACTACAAAATGCTCAAAGTATACTACTAGATGATATCGCAAAAGCAAGGCAATATTTGTCTTCAGTTGACTTAGTCTTCTTGAGTCTTCTATTTATTTGAACATCTCCCAATTACTGTATATATTATGTTTAAGTCTATTAGAAACTCGTAGGCAACTAAATTGATCCAACAAAAAAATAAGGTTTGTAAGCCTTGGTAAGGAGGTGGCTGAGTGGAGTGGTGGCCGATCGGCGTTTGGGAAGTTCCTCCGAAAGAGGTTTCTAAGGATCGAGTCTCACCATTCAACTCCCTTGAGAAGACCCCTCCCAATCCTGGTATAGATGTTCTACATGGTTACATCATTACATGGTAGAGGGAAATCTTGGAGTCCCGGGTTTACCTACCATTGTATTGAAGTTAGCTCCATATGGATTTACCTTGGCATCCAAAACAATCTAATGACACCATATGTGAACCTCAACTCTTGATCCCAAGGGCCTATACACAACACATTAGTTTAAAGATAAGAAATAGGTTCAATTTTACACATGTCGCATAGATTGGTGTTGCAAAAACTATGACATGTAACACATTACTTTTGGGTGTATTTTAACGGAGTTTTTGTGATAGGGTTTTTATGAATTGGATAGGAAATATACAAAAAAAACAAAAACTATAAGACGGAAATAAATAAACAAGGATCATTCGAATCATCAGCAAACAACCAATGATTCGAGGACAATAATTTTCTGATGGATTATACCTAAGCTCTAATACCGTGTTGAACATTAACACCCAGTAATTGCATATATAACATTATAAAGCTTAAAAATTACATATATATCCGACTTAAACTCATAATTACATATATATCATTCATAAACTTTAAAAATAACATATATATCCAAATAATTAATTTATATATAAATGAAACTCCAAAAATACTTTCTAATCCTAAATTGACCATTATACCCTTTAAAGATCTTCCAAATAGCCTAAAAGGTTGCATCAGTGTTGCACCGAAACGCCTATTAGACTCGCGTTCCCGTTTGGAAACGTGGTGGGAACAGGAACGCCCCCGAAACGTTTCCCTGTCGTTTCTCTAGCCGTTTCTGGATTTCCATGTCGTTTCCCTAGCCATTTTTGGATTTGCAATAAGTTTTTAAATCGTTTCTGATGGGTTTTAATGGGATTTTGTAGATGAAAGAAGCCGGAAAAGATGAAAGATTTGCAGATGTTGAAGAAGAAAGAAGCTAGAGAAGATGAAGTAATAAAGTACTACTAAAAGAAGTATTATACACAACTCTCAAAGTGTATTTTTAAGTTTTTAGTTGCTATAGCCCATTGGTCTATTTTGTCTTGAAACATGTGTTATTTTATCTTTATATACATTTATTTTCTCTTTTTAATATTTTTGTTTATATACGTTTGTCTCCTACGATCATAATCTCATATTGAAAGTTTGAAGCATGCTACTTTATGTATTGTGGTTTGTTTTCTATAGTAAAAATGAAATGCTCTTACATTATAAAAATCTTTGTTTGTCTACATAGTTTTAATTATTTTTTTTGTTTAGTTACAAAAATGTTTATAAAAATCTTTGTTTGGTTATAAAAATGTGGCTTAGTGATATGATGTTTTTATCTATGTTATATGTTTGACAATAGGATTTAGAGTGAGGTTATTTTGCATACCAAATAATCCTTACATACCAAGGGACACATCCCAACCATTGATTCAAATTTAATCAATGGCTGAGATTAAAACACACTCTTCACTAAAATAAAAGCGGAGGGGTATAATCGTCAAATCACACCAAATATTAAAACGCGCCTAACTCTTCATTTACCACATTCACTGCACCTAACTAAACACACACTAAAAACATACACTACTCACACATTTACACCGATCAAAAACACCACAAAAATCATCAAAAACTTTCAAAATCACCGGAGAAGATGGATGATACCGACTGAAACAAAAATATCACGCTAAAGGAACTGAGGAAAAAGGAACTACCAGAAACAACAAGCCAAAAAACCGTCAAAAACCGCCAAAAACCGCTTCCGTATAATCTTGCTTGTAAAACATCTATTTCAATATCTACAACTGTTATTTATGATTATATGATGTTTTCAACTGTTTATAGCGATTATGATGAAGAAATGTGCAAATAGAAGTTAGGTTTTAACAGTTTAGAAGCTAGGTTTGCAAGATTAGAACTGTTTATAGATTTTTTGTTATGATTAGGAGTTAGGTTTTAATAGTTTAGAAGCTAGGTTCGCGAGATTAGAAGTGTTTTATCGAAGCGTCTTATGCGGCTATCCGAAGGCTTAGCCGCATAAGACGCCTTCAACTTTGGCTAAGTAAAAGAATTCAACAAAGCATTCGATGCGCTAAGAAAAGGATTAGCCGCAGAAGATGCCTTTGGCGAAGCCAAAGGCATCTTATGCGGCTAATCCTTTGGCTGAGCTGTGGAAGCTTTGATGAATGCAAAAGGATTCAACAAAAGCTTTCGCTGCATCTGAGCCAAGGTTTAGCCGCAAGATGCCTCTTATGCGTAAACCTTTGGCTCACTGTGGAAGCTTTGACGAATGGAAAAGGCTTCAACAAAGCATATGCTGCAACTAAGTAAAGGCATCTTATGCGGCTAATCCTTTGGCTAAGCTGAGGAAGGTGCCTTTGGCTTCGCCAAAGGCATCTTATGCAGCTAATCCTTTGGCTCAGCCGCGGAAGGTGCCTTTGTCAAAATGCTAAAGCATCTTATGAGGCTAAACCTAAGGCTTAGCTACAGAACATGCCTTTGGCTTCTCCAAAGGCATCTTATGTCGCTAAGCCTTTTGCTTTAGCTGCATAAGATGTTTTAGCACAAAATGCTTTGTGGGGATATAAGATAACTTAAAATAAGCTTTTAAATCTATTTTTTTATTCTATATCAGATATGATATAACAAACATTTTCTTTTAAAATAGCCTTTTAAATATGTGATAACTTAAAAATTTCCTTTGAAACAAATGATTTGGCTTAGATACAGGCATAGCCTTTGGAAAAAACTTCAAATCATTAACATTTGCTTAGCCACAAGCATAGCATTCAACATTTCTGAACACAAATACATGTTTGTAACATATTTTGTGTCTACCAAAAATTTTATGTTAAATATCACATATGATATAATAAAAGATGTATTCAACTTTGTGAATTAACTAGGGTGCAGATAAGCAAAGGCTTAGCCACAGGCATAGCCTTCGGCTTTGCCCAAGGCTATGCCTGTGGCTAAGAATTTGACAAAAATGAACAATTATTAAGTAGCTAAAAAAAATTTATGTTGAATATCATATATGATATTATAAAGAATTTTGGTAATATACAGACGTAGCCTCTAAATTTGCAAAAATAGATATGCCTGCACCTAATCCTTTGAGTAAAACTCCGTCAGATATTAGTTAATTGTTCATTGTTAATGATGTAGGAGATAAAGAAAACGATGACGGAGAAGATGATGTTGGGCATCTAATCTCTAAATTGCCACTACTAAAAACAACTGCAGAAGAGAAAAGCCCTGATAAAGGTACATATCATGTGTTCAATGGTGGAGATTTGCACAAAAGTCAAATTAAGTTGTGTTTGGTTCAGGTTGTCAAATAAAGTCAAATCTCAATTCTGTCCAAAAAGTCAAAAACACCATTTTAAGCTCAAACTGCGTGTTTCTAAGAATTTTAATTCATTCATTACTAAGTCAAATTGGTTGAAATTTTGGATTCTAAAACTACTGTTGGTGGAGTTTATCAAGGGTATTTTTAAATAATTTTGTGAATTTTGTAAAGCCACCTAACCAATGCTTCAATTTGGTCAAATCGCCTGTTCACACACTTCGCTCACTTTAACTGAGTGTGTAACAGCTTCTTGCAGAGTCTATAATAAGTTCATCATTGCTTATCTACGGTCCAAATTTGGTTTTCAAGTTCCTTGCCAGGTGTCTTTGAGATTGTGACATCTGGGTTTAAGTTCCAGGCTTATCTTGTAGCTTATTTTTAAGCTGCAATTGAGTAGATTAGGCCTGTTTGGTAGTAGTTCAGGCTTTTTTTGTTTAGCTATTTAGGAATCTGATTTGAGCTTATTCACTTGAAGCTGGTGTTTCTGTGGTTTTAATTAGTTGATAATGGGTTAGTTTTAGTTTGTTATATGTTCCTGGTAGCTTTTGGTTCACTTAATTAGCTTTTAGCTTAAATCTTCATAGCCTTACTAAGTCAGTTTCATAGCAACTTGTATTTTCTGTGATCACAAGTAGGATTTAGTAATTTTCCTTGCATAATTTACTAAAAACAAACACACTAATAAATTTGTTTTGCATAAAACAAAACAGTAGCTCAAAGATTAAATGAAATCCAGAGAAATGCTAAGAAGAGAAGAGCAGAGCTAGAAAAGAAAAAGAAGAATGAAGCTGATAAGAAAATAACTAAAAATCAAAAAGAAAAACACACTTCAGAAAAGAAAGCGTGCACGAAAAGAAAAGCATCGAAAAGCAAAGTACTTACTCGGAAAAGATTTACTAGAGGTGATGCTAGAAGAATTGAAGAGGAAAAAATGCTGATAAAAGTGATGATGAGGATACTGAGACAGGAGAAGAGACTGAAGTGGAAGAGCCTGAAGAGGAAGTGGAAGAGACTGAAGAGGAAATAGAAGAAGAGAATGATCGACAATTGGTTGTAAAAGAAACAAAAAAGAGAAAGAAGGAAATAGTTGTTCAGAAGGAGGTTGAAGATAAGGAAGATAAAAAGAAGCTTAAGGTGAAAAAGGACAAAGCAAAAACAAAAATTACCCAACATGTACAACAAGGTCATCACCAAAACCTCTCTATGAAGCAATGATCGGTTTATCAAATGACAGAAAGAAATGCTTGAAAGAGATGGCATTTGAGAGGTTCATAAACTTCCCTATTATTGAACTTCCAGCTGCATTGGTGTACCATGTAATTGATAAGTTCCATCCACCTAGCATGGAATTGAGATTACAAAAAGGTTCAATAAAGGTAACAAGGAAAAAAATTCATGATATGCTAGGTGTGCCGATGGGGACAAGAAAGCTGGAAGATCTGGAGGAAAGATTTGATGATGACGATTTCATTAGAGAATGGGAAGAGCAGTACGCTCATATTGGACGAATTACACCACCTGCTGTAGCCTTCGAGATATCAAGCACAACTGAAGCAAATTTCATGTTCAAGATGAATTTCTTAACTTTGTTTGCAAGCACCATGGGCACTTTGGAGAGTGCAGGAAGAGTGCCCAAAAAAATCCTCAGGCACGTTAAAGAAGATGATGATATCTCTGATATCGATTGGTGCAGCTACATAATGGAATGCTTGGAAGTCAGTAAGCGTAAACTGGACGCAGTCAAGTCGGTACCAACTTCTATTATGGTCCTATAACATTCTTATGTGTAAGTTATTTTCCATTAAACTTATCAACTATGATTCACTCATATAAAAAATTATCTAACAAAATTTTAATTGTATTTTTGTGTATAAAAAGCTGCTATACTTGGACTCAACAAACTACCTGAGGTTCCAAGTTATGCGTCACCGCCCAGCCATCAGAAGTTGGAACACTCCAACAATGAGGAAAAGAATAAACATGGAAATGAGAGACGGTTGCTTGGGGACGTTAGAGCATCACGGAGAGTATGATCCTGGTGAGGAGCAAACCGGACCAATTTGTACAAGGGAGAAGACATATACTATGAACCGCTGCCTCCCGAAGCCGTGGCAAGGGAGAGGTAATATATTGAATTCATTTATAAAATGTTGTTATAAAAAAGTATGTTATGATATATTTTACTTATTATTAAAATAGCATGTTTAAAAGAGTTAACAGAAAACAAAACCTTAACTTAGGCGCAGCATGCTTTCGGCTAAAGCCGAAGGCTATGCCTGCGCCTAAGCCTTCAGGCACAGCCTCGGCTTTAGCCGGCTGCTATGCCAAATGACTCCTGCCGCAAGGCTAACATTCAGCTGTGCTTGCAACAATATCATATATGATAAAACAATAAGATGAATTTCACATTTGATATTATGTTCAATCATATATGATATGTAATATCATATGTGATATTACACTAATATCACATGTGATATTACATATCATATATGATATTTTTAAAAATCATATATGATTTTGCATATACAATAAAAAACTAAACTGAAATACTTACTTTACAGGAGTTTTATGAAAAAATTGACGAGAAATTTGACATAATCTCAAAAGAAAAAATAGAGTTGGTTGAAACAATGGAGAGGATTAAAGAAATTCAAGGGGACAAGGTGATGTTGACCTTGTGCAAGAAGTACAAGAGAATGTTCAACAAGATTGATTTTGATATAGAAAGTGAGGCTGAGGATAGTGATAGTGATAGTGATAGTGAGAACAATGAACAAGTGAGCCCGAGAATCAAGAAAACAAATGAAGGAAAATTAATACTTGAAAAGAGAATGAAAATGGGGTGAGAGCAAAAATGAAAAGAGAATGAAAAGGAGAAATCAAGAAAAACAATGAAGGAAAATTAATAGTTGAAAAGGAGAATGAAAAGGAGGGTGAGAGCAAAAATGAAAAGGAGAATGAAAAGGAGAATGAAAGTGAGAGTGAAGGTGAGGATGAGGAAGAAGAAGAATATAATATATTTGGAAGTGAGAGCGAAAGTGAACAGGAGGATGAAAGCGAGAATTTAGGTGAAAAGGAGGTTAAGAGTAAAGATGAAATACCAGAACTACCAAAATACTGAAATAATACCAGACAAAGGAACACAAAGTTGCAACAAAGAAACAATCCAACTAAACACAAAAGAACCCGAGAAAGAAACGAAAGACCAAAGAGTGAAGGTGAGTGTGATGGAAAAGCAAACTGAAGTTCAAGTAATGAAGGTGAGTGAGAGGGAGAAGGATAAACAAATCAGTAGTTCAGTAGCGGAGGAAACCAGATTGAAGTTACAAAGGAAGTAGGAACACCAACCGGTGGAGGTAGCGCGGTATAAGGTGAGAGTAGAAACACCAGATGATTTTTGGAATGAAGAAAACATTGATAATCTCTTGACTCAACATAAAAACAATATGAAAAGCTTCATGGGAAAACAGATAAGAGTGATCAAAAAGAGATTGTTGGGACAACAAAATGATAACTGCCCCAAAGAGATTGCTGGACAACGAGATGAGTATCCAAAAGAAATTCAAGGGTCAAAAGAAAAAATGACCAGAGGAATAATAAGAAAGTCAATGTCGCCAAATCAAGAAAATGATCAATTCACGGAACGATCAGAAAATCTTCACGCCACCAACTTTCGTCTTGGTATAAGCCCAATGGTAACAGTAGTTTGTTGAGACTGAAACAAAGATCAAAACTGAAGAAAAGAAGAAAAAAGGGTGAGAGACATGGAGGCTGAGACTGAAACAGAAACAAAACAAGGAGAACAACGTCTAGCAAAGAGAGTCAAAACCGCCACGCTTTCGGTATCACCATACATGAATAAAAATCGTAATCCACACTCCACCACAACCAGATGAAGTGATGATAACGGACGCGTTATTTTCAATGGAAGGAAATCCAGTGTAAGTCTGCTATTTTTTATTAAAATCACACAAAAAATAATAAATGTTGTGATAATAATATGTATATAATTTAAATTTTGTGTAGTGACTTTGTGTTCGAACCAAGCATCAAGGGAGCCCCTACAATAAGAGAAAGCATGCAAATACTGGCACCTAACTTGAAGAAGTTAGTTGTCATGACAGCTTTGCTTCACTTTTAAACTATGAAGAAATGGTGACCAATGGTGGAAACAAGATGAAGCATTACTTCCACACTAGAATGTTGGTAAGTAGATAAACATTTAAAACTAATTACTAACTGCTTGTTAACAGCTATATGATATTGTTGATTTTCAACAACAGACAAGCCAAATGGTAGAGTTGCCGAAGAAACATGAAGCAAAGCAATATAAAGCTTTCTTTGATTGCATGACAAGCGAGTTTGAACTAAACCCAAATGACATGTCATTGCAACATGTAGAAATGGTAACAACTTACTTTACTTATTATGTAGAAAGAGATTCGACTTTTTATTGAGCTAAAATGAATATAATTTTCTTTCAATTTCTACAGGCCTTCTTCCCAGGCTTGCCATGAACACTTCTATCTGGTTGTATTCAATCTAGCAAAAGGAACTTCAAAGAATCATTGACAACTCCAACTCTGGACAGACATATGACACCAAATACAAGAAAGAATGCCATGTTTTGGTATCACTCAAACTAGCCATGGAAAGAACATAAATTTGCATCTAACATTAGAAACTATAATATGACAAAGAAATATCATATATGATATAATTGTCTTTAAATATTACAAACTAAAATATGGTAGTTAAATATCATATATGATAAAACACTAGCAAGTTAATTGAGTCTTTGTTTGAAATATCAAATATGATAAACCACTAGTAAGTAAACCGAATCTTTTGTTTGTGCGTAAAAAGTATTTTCACATTATTTGGAGTCATTCAATCACCCAAAAGCGAAGCACATAAAGAAAAACAAGACAGCAATCATAAAACTCAAATGGGCAACAAAACAAAATGTGATTGATTGTGGGGTTTTTGTAATGATGCACATGGATTTGTACAATGGTGAAGCCCAGAAAGAACTGGAGCCGAAATTCCCAACCGAAGAAGAAGGCCAAACAATGGCAATAATAAAGCTGAGAGTAAAGTATGCAACAAAATGTTTAACGCATGAAATTACAAGTAGAGAGAAGAAATCAGCGGGAAGCACTACGCGCTTGGTAAGGAAGCATACCGACAAAGCATTGAAACAAATCTACATAAAGGAGCAGATAGACAAGAAGAAGAAGGAACAAGAGGCAACCCATGTTGCAAGTGCGATTTGAAGGCAAAACTTGATAGATGATAGGAGACAGTTGATAGATGATAAGGCGCGACGAACGATGGGAAGTCACTCATTTTTGGGTAAAGGTGGAGTGACAATGGTGATGCACTTACAAACTTACTTACGATTAGTTAAATTTGGGATAGCTTATGCCATTTAGAATGGTTAGAACAGTATGTTATGTCTTATGGTAAAATGTCACAATCTTATCTCGTATGCTACAATATGTTATGTCTTATGGTACAATGTCACAATGTTGACGAATAGTGATCAGATCTGAAATGGTTATCTAATGAATTTGGCGGCACATCTGCGGATGTGATTTTGGATTATATGTGCTGTTGTACAAGTTTTGCTACACAAAACTGATATATTCGATGAAAAGGTGTTGCTAACCAACTCCGCTTTTTATAACACAATTTGAAAACATATGATATGAGATCTGATCAACAAATGTGCTATTGGTGGTATCACATATGATTTTGTATGTATATCAAATATGATATATAACAAGAAAAATCAAATGTGATTTTGTATGTATATCAAACATGATATATACACAAGAAAAACAAACTAGATAAATCAAATATGATAATTCACTTAACACAAAGAGAAGATAAATCACTTAACACCAAAAAAAAAAAAATCAAAAATCCATTTCATAAAACAAAATATGTAAACAATCAAAGAAGATTCAAAGTACTTCAATCACAAAATTCTTATTTGGACAAAAACAGTAAAGATTTATCATGTAGCTTCAGATTGAACCAAATCATCTTGTACTCTATACTTATTTGACAGGTCCTTTTGTTGTGGCCATCTTTAGCTCCACATACTGAACATGCATTCCTATTAACTGAACTCTCATCAATAGCTTGCTCTTTTCCACCTTTTATACGCGACTTTTCACGTTATTTGGGCTTACAGCCGACGCAGATTCTTAACAGCAACTACATGAGGCTTTGGCACTCCGACAAGCTCTTCAAGATTATCAAGCTTGTCCTTTGATGAGGATTTGGGCAATCGGCTTCAACATCTAACTTTAGCAACTTCAACTTCTCAATAAAAGCAGCTAACCTTGTCTCATCTTTACTCAACATATGCACACAGTGATCAACAATAGAAGTAGCCTCGTTTGCATAATTCTCAACAATCTCATTCTTCTCACCGTACATGTTCCTTTTGTTCCTCAAACCAGCAGGTATCAAGTTCTTTGTCCAACGCCTCAAGATGTATTGATTTGGAATCATTTCAACATTTGCATTCTTAAAGACACAAAAAATGTGTCTACACAATATTCCAACTCTAACAAAAAGCTGACAGGAACAAACAACTGATCCATCTTATATTTTTCGCAAAACCTCCATCCAAAAAAAACAATATATAGTCAAATATCATATATGATAGATCATATGCGATACATCATTTGACATATCATATATGATATATCACATATGATATATCATATGATATATCACATATGATATATCAAAATTATAAAAGTATAACAAATAACAATAAAAAAAGCTTTAATATAAAAAAAATTGGTTAACAAACTAACAAACCTTATACATTCCATCTTCTCTGAAACAAGTTGATCGGCTCCTCTTCTTCTTCATTTTTATCAAGATCATCACCTTTTTCTTAAATTTCTTTTTCTAGCTTTCTTCTTCTCCATTACTTCATCAACAAACTTTTTCTCTTAATAACACACCTCGATCCTTCCAAACAAACTTTTGTATCTATTTGGCAAAACCATGTCCCAAAGAAATATTTCAGCCTTGAACCAATTCGAAAGGGGACGAGTATAAACATTTGACGCATGACGCTCAATCTTAAGATAGGTTCTAAGTGTAGAACAGAATCAATCGACTTATGATCTAACCTCTCTTGTATATGCCTCTGTTTTCCATTGCCGTCTCAAAACAATTCATAAAATTCATGAGAGTCGAACCAGAATTAGTAAAATGAGAGAAAAAGGAATTCTCACTCTCAGACCTAGAAGTTGTCCTCATCAAACCACACAAAGGAGAGTCCACAAAAAAGCAGGAATCCAACAAGAGCGTATGCGAAACATCTTTGTTAACCACTTATGATTATGCAAATTAAACTCATCTAATAACTTCCCCCATTGATACTCAAACTCATCAGGACCAATATACATATTCCACACAATTTGAATGAATTTCCTTTTAAAGTTCGGTGTGATCATAAATCTTTGAGCATATCTGCAAACAAATATCACATATGATTTAACAAATGATTTACCAAAATGAAAAAGTATGAAATATCACATATGATAAATCATTAGGAACTACAAAGAAAGCAAAATAAAATACAAGAAAGCACATAAAGTATCACATATGATATAACAAAAGAAAATACAAGAAAGCACACAACATACCTTTCCATGAAGCTTTTGTGTAATATGCCACATACACAATCTGTGTTTCGATCCAGTAAATTCTTGTTCAATCGCCTTTCTCATAGCCCCGTCCTGACAATCAGGACAACGATACTAGGAGCTTTACCAAAAGCTTTTATAAATGCTTTGAGCAACCAAATATAAGAGTTTGCAGTCTCATTCTTCAAAAGCACTGCAACAAAGAACCGTAACACACTTCCTATGATTATCAATTGCTGTAAAAGGAACAAACATCATTTTGTACCTGAAAACAAAAACAAAAATAGTTAAAAAAAAAAAAAAAAAAAAAAAAAAAAAAAAAAAAAAAATACGAAGACAAAATACAAAGTAATAAAATAAAATATGATATATATCACTCAAACACTTACTTATTTGTCCTGTACGTAGCATCAAAAGAGACAACGTCACAAAACTCTTTGTAATTGTACTTGGAAACTTCATCGATTTCAGAAAATTGCAGAAAGCTCAGCATTCTCAACCAAGTAATCAAACGAAAAATCTGGAACATGCTTCTGTCTATTTTCCATCTTAGCTATAAGCATCTGAGCATCACTATCGCCTATATAACAATTCACACTCCTAAAGAAGTTCTTAAAGTCAACAGTTGTACCATGAACAAGCAAATACGATCCCTTCAAACCAGTCAACAAGTGATGAGCTCTCGTTGCACCTATATTCACGCTCGCAGCTAGCATTAACAATAAACAATCGCCAAAGATATGTTAACTGCTCTTCGGTCTTTGACAAATGCTTATATTCTTTACGTTCAAGCTCATGGTTATGTATACTATCAAACACAGTCAACCTATACTTTGCGGTAGAACAGGAATCAACTCAAACATCACACGTGCTTTGCAACCTGTGATATGCGTGTTCGAACTTCTTCTGCTTGTCACTATTCTCTAAATCTAGTGTGTCTACATGAATTCCCTTAGGACGCCAAATTTCCCTATTACACACTAGATACTTTTGCTTAACAATACCGCTCCTCAACCTTTTCTGACATGATTTCCTAACCACAAACCCTCGCTTTTGAAGCATATTTCATATACGCACTAATGCACTCATCAACTGAATTAAAAACATTGCCCTTAGCTAGTAAAACATTGACAGGAACTTTAGGAATATAATAAACCGTTCCACCAGGAGTATCAAAATTAGAGTGAGTAGAAAATGATTCAGGAGTTTTCAAAGCATTCAGTTCTAAAAAAACAAAAAAGTACAAAATAAAAACATCGATCAAGTAAAATGAAATAAACAAAAACAACTTCTTATGATCACATATGATATAACAAATGTGCTGTATGTAATGGAAATATATCACATGTAATATCATATGTGATATCAACATGTGATATCAATGATATCACGTGATATATCATATGTGATATCACATGTGATATATCATATGTGATATCACATGTGATATATCATATGTGATATCACATATGATATCAAATGTGATGCAAAATAAAAGTGCTTATCAAAACATAACTAATAGCTTATTCAAAAAGCTTAAACTACTTAATTCAATCAAAGCATAAACTAATAGCTTATTCAAAGCTTAATATACTTAATTCATGAAAACTAATTAATGACTTAATTTGAATCTAAAACAAAACTAATCGCTATTCACAAAGCATTAAAATGATTAACACCTTATCCATCTCCTACACGTAACACTAAACTAACAGTTTAGATCAATCTAAAGCTAAATAATAGCTTATTCACAGCTTGAAACTAACTTAACACTGCTTAATTCAATCTAAAACTATATTAAAACTGCTTAATTCAATATAAACCTAACTAAATAGCTTATTCATTGCATTAAAACTGTATTCAAACAAAAAACACAATGAAAAACAAAAATTAAACGCGTCTTACTCTTAATAGATGCGGATTCATCACCGTGTTCATAAGCTACAATCTCCTCCGTATACTTAGCAGAAACATCATCACTCACAACAATATCTTCAGATGCGATTCGCTACATGAAACAACGACGCTTTTCAGTTATAGAAGAAGAAGGATCAGAAGAGGAACGATCGATTCAGTTGCAGATTCGTTATAGAAGAAGAAGGATCGAAGAACCTGAAGAATTTGGAATAGAATCCATGAAAGAATCGTTTAATTAATAACGAACGAATTATGATTAACCGATGAAGAAGATGAAAAAAACGAGAGAACAGAGAGAGACACACACTTTGTGTGTGTGAAAAGTAAATAGCTTTTAACTGAAAGAAAGATAAAAAATTCTTTTTATATTGACTAAAATACCCCTGCAGTGTAAAAATTAGATTTAATCTAAGCCATTAGATCAAAATGAATGAAAGGTGGGGATTGGTCCCTTGGTATGTAGATAAAGTTTTGTCCCTAAATGATCTTTTATCATAGGATTTAAAACGACACAATTTTAAACTTTGTGTTGGTATGTAGTATATTTTTAATTATAAACTTTTGGAGTTTACAATTTACATCAACATATATCTATTTTGGATTTTCTTTACTATATTTTTAATTTTTTTATATTTTTTACTGCCGTATCTATGCCGTTCCCGTATCTTGAATTTTTTATTTTTGCCGTTTCCCGTTCCCGTATCCCTTTGCCGCTCCCCGTTCGCTTTGGCTACACTGGGTTGCATATGTCTCCTTCATGATTAAGTGCAGTATATCTTCTTTTTACCACAAACATTTATTCGGGTCCGTCGTCATTAAGTGTACAACACCATAACAATTCATTAAATTCGTTAATCCTCATACCTCATTTACTGGGGGTCCATTTTCTTGGCTCCTTTTAAATATCACTTAACAGAGCATCTTCATTCTATATTAATCCTTCAAAAAATCAATCCATCATTCTTTCGTGAACCAAAATTCTCAAATACAATTATTAAATAATCTACGCAATTCAAAGTTCCAGCTGCTCAACTCAATTCACATTTAATTTTTATACTTAATGGTAACAATCGCTAATTGCTTTTGCAAAAATAAGTATCATTAACAACTCTGGAAGATTTAATAATGAGAAATGTGGGAACAAATTTTTTAGCTTTGAATGATGTTAAGAGCACAATGACAGTTGATGATAATGATCTGTAAGTATAGTATGATGATGACAAAAGGGTATAATGGTCCATTTAGGATTAACTGAGTATTTTAGAGTTTTATTATAAGTTTTGGTCGGATATATATATGTAATTTTGAAGCTTTAGAAGGATATATATGCAATGCCCCCTTAAATAAAATACAGTAATGAAAACTTTTATGGGTCTTAGCAAAATTCAAGATATGCTTTTACATGTTCAAGGAAATTAGAAGAAACGGATGAGCTTCAATTTGGCTAAGATGAGGGTATGAAGCAATTAATGGCTGTACAAGAAAGTATTCAGGGAGTAGCTTGGAAGATTTCATCCCCATGGGGCAACGAAAAATGTTTAATTAACTGTGCTTGTGAACCCCAAGATATATAAACACAACACACAGGAACAGCTAAGGATAATCCTTCCTCGATCTTTTGATCAACACATTCTTTGGGTAAAGGAGTATATTGGCGAAATTTTTATAATCAAAGCTTATAACCTTGTATAGATTTTGAGTCTCACTTCAGTTGAAAGAGATGGAAGTTGCAATCCTAGGCATACCTTGACAGTTAATGTTCGACAGGTTCACAATTTTGCACCAAACTATATCTACAAGTTTAGAACACACTCTAAATTGAATTTCGATAATAAAACATATGACCTAGCCGTGATAAAATAACAACACATAAGATAATACGTAGTATACAACTTGCAAAGCATTGCAAATAGTTCATGAGCAAATCATATTTTAGCTAAATAAGTGCATAGGTCAAAATCTTCCTGCAGTTATCCAGATATTTTGTGCCTTCATCCGTACAAGGAGATAGCTCTCATTTTGGAATTAATGGGGAAAAGGCTAACCTTTCTAGACGTGTGAGGTAAAGATAGAAGTAGACATGGAAATAGCAACCTTACTACTTAGGACACAGCAATTACAAGAGTCCAATAAAATATTAGACATATATGACTCATGAAAATAGCAATCCAAAAATGTTACTGTTTAATGTATCATATCATATCATAAATAAAATATAACTGACGAGACCCTAAACAAGAAAATTAGTACATTAACAACTTATAAAATTAAATCTATCAAAAAGAAATTAAGGAAGCATAAAAGGAGTATTTAGCACACTTTACAGAAAAGTGTTCAATAATTGCGTTTTAACCAACAATAAAAGTCCATTACATATAGCATGATCTTGTTATCGGCGGTTTCCATTAATTAAACCTATAAATTTTAATCTCACTGGCTCACTGCAAACAGAAGTGCCAACCCTATATGTAATTATTTATTTTTGCTGAAATTTACCTAATCCGACTGAGCAAGTAGAAGTAAAGTTTCCGAATCACAAAGAATGAACCACGTTCTCCATAAATCCCAAGATCTTTGACGTGTTCTGAGCTTGGTTCATAAACTTCAAGTGCAGCTGATTCTCCATCCTCGTGTACCTTCCTTTCTATTATAGGTTCACCATTCTTTGTAAATCCCAGAACTTTATTTATTATCGAATATGGGGTTTTGATGGTGAATAGCTTTGTAAACAACTTTGGAACACCATGCTTCATCACCCATACACCACAAACTGGTTTCTGGCCCTCATAAAAGTATTCAAGCAAAGCAAGAGATTCCCTTAACTTAGAGATGGACAAAGCCATAACATTCCGGTGTGCTAAATTATTTGGGAGTTTTATTTCTGTAAACTCTTCACTTGTCATATCAAATGACATAATCAGATTAAGACACCTTTCATAACACATAAAATATATAAAGCCATCTATAACTACCTGGGACCATCTATAGTTAACTGATTTACGAGGCAAATTACCATGTGGATGTCTCCAACCGCCAGAGCTTAACGTATAAACCCAAACATTCGAAGACCGAGTAAGATCATCGAATTTCACAAACATAGGGTCACTTGTGTTGGGACAAACCCCAAAACCCAGAATAGTTACACAGGACTCATGAAAAGCAGGAATATCAATAGAAATTGTTTTTTTAATGGATGGATTCCAGATGAAAGCTATCTCCCTATACATATCATCTTTGTCACGATAATCACCAAACAAACACAACAAACCTTGAGAGCTACCGACTAGTTTTAGTCGGGTAACGAGAAGGTACGGCATGCAGCTGGGAAAAGTCATACCAAACTTGTGCTTAGGGAAAGTGTCATCATCAACAAAAGAAATATAGTTTGATTTTGGGTATTGTATACGCCTGTAGGGAAAGTACTCATATTCGTACCACCTAACAAGCAATCGCTGCCGCTTAGCTTGGCAGTTATTGTAATCAGCAATAAACTCAGAGCTTTCGATGAGAGACTTCCATGATTTTGAGAGGGATTTGCATTGAATAAATGGTTTAGCAGGAAGCCTTTTGATAATTTCCACTTGGATTTCGAAAGGTATGTTGTCTGACATTTGATTTTTGGCGATGGTTGCTGCCTAGGGTTTGATTTCTTGTGGAAATGGAATCGTGAAAGGTACGATTGCTATGTGGAAATTATATAGTAGGACCGTCTCGTGGGCACTAGACATGTTGGGAAAATGAAGTTTGGGCCAAGTATTCGGGCTGTGTAGATTGAATTGGTCATATATTCCTTAATACTCAAATTGAAAACAATCATCTTTTTTTCGGGCTGCAATGATTTGTGACAGTGTGACTTTCAGCAGACTATAGTATTAGTCTTGAATTTACAATCACGAGTCGGTAAAGCCCTTTCTTTCGAAAAGTGAAATTGGAGGGTTTTTTTTCACCAGACACTTTTCGTATTTTATCAGTATCTATACTGCATTATAAATCATTTAGGGCTTCTTATAAAAAGAAGTCTTAGAATTTTAATACAAAAAAATTACTATAAAAAAAAATTAGAAAAATGATGTAAAATTTAAAAATTTAAGTCTCATTTAAATCATTGTAACCTCCTCTAATAATGATATAATTTAATAGAATTATTTATAAAAAAAAAGACTCACTAAACTTATTACCACCAATTTAGTGCTAAAATTTGAAAAATAAAAGTGTCAACTATTTACACTATTAATAATTTAGACGTTCTACATTTGAAAAACATATATCTACTACGTTATAAAGTATTTGCGACATGCTAAATAAGAACTATTTAAAATGAAAAACATTTACTCGTCACAATAATAGTCACCGGATACCTCGCGCCCTCGCGCCGCATTGCACGAGTACCCTTGTAGTATTTAATTAATGATAAACCAAAGGTGGTCAAGGGTGTGTGAGCGGTGACGTCGCATCGGGCTCCATTATAAGAGGCCACCTTACTCTTATATATACATACATTTGATACTAAACATATAGAGTTATAGTTTGCTGGGTATTTTGTTTTCAGTCCAATTGTTCAAAGTCTCAAATCTAGTCCATAGTTCGACGACCCATAACAGCTTCAGTCCAATTTTATTAACATCATTAGTCTAACTAATATTGACTGTTAAATTACAGGGTGTTTTAGGCATTTCACCCGCAACACATACTAGTTCTTAGATGTTGCATAAAAAAATAAAAACATTTATTTAGTTCCTAACATCTATCTATCAATATATCATACTATAAGATTTAGTCCTTTGATGTAATGTGGAGTAATCATGATTTAATGTGAAGTAGTATTAGAGTTAAAGTCCTGTATAAGAATCGTTTATTGTTCCAAAGGATTAATTGCAGATATACAAAGAGTCATGGAAACATGGAGTTACAGCATCCGTGGAATATAAACAATCTTTATGGATATGAACTATGTTATTTCTCTCTCTCAAACGGTTTCGTCTATTTGATTGAGGCATATTGACGATTTTGTGTTTTCTGTTACGAATTACATTTGATTATTGAAATTGGGGTTTAACAATTAAAAGATATTATTTAACGAGGTGAGATCCCCTACACATGCACATTCTTTAAAGAACAAAAGAGCGCATCCTGGCCATCCATTTCACCTTCATCCTACAGTGTTGATAAGATCCAATTAAAAAAGCAGGGGCAAATTGGTAATTACAGCTTATTTAATATAAAAACTCATTTTTCACCTTTTTCAAATAACATATCTTGCAAACGGAAAATCTTTGAGCTACGAAAAATACACCATCACGACGGGAATTAAATTATCTTTCTATTGATATGCACTTTTATATACTTTCGACGATTGTTTTTTTCAAAATTTTAATCCAAAGAAATTACATGTGATTTGTTATTTTAAAAATCACGTAATCACAAAATCACATGTGATTTTAGCCGGCATACAATGTCGAGTCGGAAACACAACTTACCAAAAATAAAATCACATGTGATTTCATAAGTCATATGCGATCTTTAAAGTATAAATCACATGTGATCTTCAATATCAAATAAATTTATTCTTTCATATAAAACAAATTCGTAAAATCACGTGTGATTCTGTTTTTTTATACTGTTATGAAAAAATGTAAATCATGTGTGATTTACTATTCACTGTTATAAACTGAATGATTCTGTTTTAATTTAAAAATGAAAATATACGTGATTTTGTTTTTTTGTTGTGATTCGTGTGTAAATCACATAAATCACATGTGATTCATGTATTATTCACTTGTGATTCGTGTATAAATCCCATGCGATTCTGTTAATATGTATATATTGTATATTTAAAAGCTACTATGATTAGTACAAAATACAGACAATGAGAAAAAATGTAAAAGAAACCTAAATATAAAAAGTAGCAGTTACTATTATATTGGGAATATCATAATATATATACTCTTTTATATACTCCTTAGAGGGGAGGGAGTGGGCATCGGGTACCAAATCGGGTAGGTGTACCCGATCGGTAACACCGCCGCCGCTCTTCTCGTATGAAAATCGGGTACAAAAATCGGTTTACGGCCGAAAGTGTTATTTGGTGATTTTGGATGGGATTTTTGATCGTTGTAGAGCCAAACGGCTCTTTTGGTGCTTCAAATAAAAATCCCTTTAAAACCAAATATTACTCTCATTATTTTCAAATAAAACACACACTAAAATCTCTCAAAAACAAAAAGTAATTACCAAAATGTCTTCCGATTCTTCCGAATTCGAATGCATTATTCCATCTTCGTCCGACGAGATATCCACGGGTAGCTCGTTGCAATACTTGCTTCAATCGGCTCAAGATCTTGAAGACATCGCAACCTCTAGCCAACTTACGTTAATCGTCAACGGAAATAGGTCTTCAAACGTTAGAGAATGATTGGTTCAGTAGAAACACCAAAGTACAACTGAAGAGTACTTTAAAAAATTGAATGGAGAAGAGCATGTTTTTGCAAATAGTGGCGACATACTGAAGCGAGATACCCATATTTTCAAGAAGGCTACGACGCCACGCTCAAAAAAAGTTTCACGGCTAAACAAAAATCACTTCGTCCGCCAGTGGGGCAACTCGCAACCGTAATCCCCCGGCGAGTATGATGAATATTTATGCATGGCCGCAAGAACGCCACGCGGAAACTCTTAATTATTTTGTGAGGCCATCATTCAATTGTACGGCCGAGAGTTACGTGAGGGCCGACAAAGACACGACCTGCTCGCATTTACCATGCCCATGAAGCTAAGCATCACCTCCCCGATGCTTGGTAGCATCGATCGCATACACGCCGATGGAAAAATTGTCCTAGACATTTGAGAGGGCAATACACTAGAGGTGACTATGGTGTTCCAACTATTGTGCTTGAAGTCACCGCGTCACAAGATATGTGGATTTGGCATGCTTTTTGGTCCAAGGTCAAACAACCGATATCAACGTATTGAATCAGCCCGACTTGTATCTTACGTAATCCAAATGGAACGGCGATGAACAGCTTCATTCAAATGAATGGACGGTTTACAAACGCCGCTACTATTTGACAGATGGAATCTATCCTAAGTGGTCCACATTTGTTAAAGCATACCCGTATCCAAGTGACCCAAAGGAAAGGAGATTTACGGTTACAAGAGGGGCTTAGAAAGGATGTCGAGCGCTTTTTGGTGCTCTCTCAAAGGAAAATGGAAAATTCTCGATCGACCTCTCCAGAAGCTATGACCAAAGTTTAAGATTGCCAAACAGTTCATGCGCAGTGTTATTTTGCACAATATGGTTATAAAACGCGAGGGAGGGCATTCTCACCGGCTCATATAATGGATGAGCCGGTCCACCTGCATCGACGACAATGTGGTAGCGGAGTTACTAGACGAAGTTCTCCATGACCGTCTTCGATATGATCTCACGGAGCACGTAGCACGTCAATACTTGCCGCTTCTCGATAATTAATGGGTTTTTTTTTTATTTTAATGTAGTTATTTTTAAGTATTATGTTATGTTTTTTTTTAAGTATTATGTTATGTTTTTTTTTAAGTATTATGTAATGTGTTTTTTATTTTATTTAATGAAATGGTATGTTTTTATTTTAAATATTGTATGTGATTTTATGTATGAAAAAAAAAAAATCGGGTAGTGCAGGTGACCACTCCCTCCACTTAAGGTATGGTTAGGGTAAAATTGGGTACTTTTGATGTGTAAGGTTTTTATTGGATGAAGGTGAGGTGGCACCTAGGGTATTAGGTGACCACTCCCTCACCTCTTATACAAACTCAGTAAAAGAAAGTCAAAGACTATCTCCCTTCTTTTTATGTTTTTCTACCTCACATCTCACTGCAACCATATAGACACTGAAAATTTATTTCTTAATCAAAGACGTTTTTTCTAAAAGCACGCAGTAAAACTCTCTTTCTCTTGCACATTTTCTCATCTAACTACGTAAACTAACGATACGTAAATTCACTCACACACACATGTCGACCACCAAGAACAACTTATATCTCTCTCGAGCAAAGAACTTACCACCTATAAATCTCTAGTAACGTAACTTATAGCGCATCAAATAACTAGTTTGTAAACATATATGACGAATCTTCTCCTTGATGATGTCAGATCTGCTCTTCAGCTTCTCCTCCAACGATTCAAAATGATCGGACACCTCCTTCCACAGCAGTGTGCAGCTCGTCATCAGTGACGCCTGCCGTTGAAACTCATCAAAGATCGGCGCGTGATCTGACGCGTTGTCGCATGCTGCCGTTATATGGTTTTCTCTTACTTGTCCGAGCGTCGTTGAAATAGTGGTGTACAGTTGTCTCTCGTTGAAATTTATTTCTTATTTGGGGGTTAGGGTTTTGAAATGGGGGAAGGTGAGAGAGTTAGTAAAACGAGTGTGTGTGGAGTGAATGAGAGAGTGAGAAAATGAGGCTGAGTAAAAGTGTGTGAGAGTATAAATTGACCAACCTACCCTTCTATCTAATTAAATGGGAACAGATCTAACCGTCAGATCAAATTGAGATTAATGGCTAGGATGAAGCAGTTTGTTCTTTGGGTTTTTTTGGTTCTGTATTGAACTTTCCTCATTATTTAACTTCAAGTTTCGTATATCGATGCACATATTGAGGGGGAGCGTTTCAAAATCTTCAAAAACAATTGAGGTACAAATGCTTTGATATTTTATCACAAGTACCTTGATTGATTTTCAATTGGTTTTAAGGCAGAGAGAACAGTACCATATGACCGCCCCCACAGTTAATTTATTGGAGTTATAAGGATGGTAAGGTTAGGTATTCATTCCCACAATCCCGCCAGAGCCGGAGGGATCTAACTAGAGACAATCCACTAGTTAATGTAGAAGACCTTAGGTAAAAAAAAAAATAAAAAAAATGCCGACTCAGATGGAGCTAGTACTAGAACAAACCCAAAAAGGTTCTAGTAATGAAGTCCCGGTAAGCGCTAAAGGGGTTTAAGAATGAAAAAGAAATATAAATAGAAAGGGTGAAAAGAAATTGCCCTCCAAATATTCAACCTAAGGGCATAAACCGGGTTCAATTCATATACTACTGGTAGTTACCAAGGTAACGCCAAAGATAGAAGACCAGATGTCATGGATCCAGTGACGCACTGGACTAAATTTTCCAGCCACTTAAGTTCTCTTTAAAGGACTTGTTTCATTCTTACAGGGAACCGATGTAATCTATCGACTTATCTCTTAGAGATTGTTGATATTGAAGCAGGAGACCCCTCCCTAGTCTCCGCACAGGAAAACCAAAGTGCACTATTGAGTCTAGAGCCAAAAGATCATCCATAAATCTCATCAGGACACACTTTCAATATGCTTGTTGTTTCATACACCGTGAAAAGCAAGAAAATATTTATTAAGAGTCCTACGCATTATCCTTGTGGTATTGCCAGAACATCCGAGTGATACGTAAAGTATTCACAATGAAGATGGAAATCCTTCTAGAGTCAACATCAAACAAGCTCTTGGTGGGTGACATGTGAGATCCTTCATGGATCAAACTTGTGACAACTGAAAAACAACGATGGGGCGATTCGCACTTGAATCAATCTTGTTCCAGTAAAGGAATTGACGCATTCTTTTGGAAAACCCTTCGATGTGCTCAACAATTGTTTTCAAGCACATCGATTGCGCCTAAATTTTCAAACAAAAGTATTTGTGATTGAAACTTGATGTTTCTCATAAAACTTTCGTCATATTGCAAAACCTCTTTATCCAAAGAATACGCGGCTGTTTTTCAAATCAATCTCTCATTAATCAGTGAATCCCAACTCCGTTCACTCACTCCATGTTGTCTACTTTGAGATGCTCCGGTTTGAGAATGGCTGGTACAGCTGCGAAACCCTGTCAAGGAGATTCTTCGGAATTCTACCTTATCACAAGCAATATTTATACTGATCAACAGGGAACCGTGGTTCTTGCAACCATATTCAACGAAAGTGAACAAAGATACTTTCGTTTGTTTTATTGCTAACTGTTGTTTGCAGGAACTCCCGACGGTTGCAACTGATGGCGATTGAAAAGTCAATCCATAACCACATGCTCACTCTTCATGCTCACAATCAAAGAAATCATGATAGTTGAAAGATGTACAACACTGCTTTCGCAACTCTGATGCAAAAAGTTATGATCCAAAAAGGTGTGAGTATGTCGGTCCGAAAATCACAACATCACATGGAAGCAATACTACAAAGGACAAGTTGGAGATTTAATGTGCCTGATGATATCGAAGAAATCTCAAAGATCACCAAGTCAAGGAACATTCATCCAAAAGATCACTACTGTAATACAAAGTTTGCATACATTGAATAATCAAAGACTACGAGCTAGAATATTAAAGTCATGTAATAGAATTCTATGATTTAAATTGTAATTTCCGGGGTGACCTCCCTTAGGGGGAGATTGTTAGGATTATGAAAATCCATATAAAAGACTCGGTCATCCCAAGTTATGTCTATCATAAGTTAGCTCGTAGGCTTATTAGTATTAGATTAGTTAGCGTAACATCCGTCGAGTCGGGCGGGTCTTTACCCATCGTTAGCTCAGCTCCACACCTCCCCAAGTAAGGGCCTTTTTATGTCATGTATATAAGCCCTCTCCCACCTAGGGAGAGGGTTGAATGTTCATTTGAAGCTAATCATACAACTTCACTTTCTCTCACTAGAATATCTCATTCTCTCTCTCTCTCTTTCTCTCTTCAAAATCTGCCAAACATCAAATCCGTAAGTATGTTATGATATCCAATATCTTAGAATCACAATTCCAACACCTTCTTGACCTCTATGTTGCAAACCATAAATATATATGTTTTAAACCTTTTTCTATCAAACATATATGTTCACAACCATAAACATATATGTTATAAACCATAATTATCAATCAAACCTCACTTTAATCTAAACCCAAAATCTTCCATTAATCAAACTCACTGTAAAATTTAACACAAAAATTCTAAAATATAATATTTAACACAAAACCTAATGATGAGGATAAGTTACAAATCTAAGCCTTAAAACCAAAAAATGAACCAAACCCATAACCCATCAAGAAAACAAAATACGTTCAACCATAAAAACATTATTAAAAACAAGTAAATTAAATAAATAAAAATAAATAACTGATAATGAGGATAAGCTAAAAGACGAGGATGATAAGGTGATTAGTTCATTTATCATTGTTTTTGAATTATCCTTTGATGTTGTTGTTAGTGTGTATGAGTTTATCCCTTTTTTTTTTTACTTCTAATCATATTGTGATGACGATAGAGAGAAATTTAAAGGTGGCGAGTGGCTTAAGATGGTGGGTAGTTGGCTCTCCTTAGGCAGCGATTAGGGTAAAGGTGGAGATCGAGAGAGCAATCTTCATTATGTAGGACTAAAAAAAAGTTTAGATTAAAATAATATATTATAAATTGCCTTTAAAAGGCAGGGACGGTTATCTAAATAGACTTATTCAATTAATACCCCTAAGTATTTTATCATATATTAATTAATAATCCTTTTATTTACACAACTGCCACAATCATTTTTAGCCATTGATCAAAATAATCTAACGGTCTATAACTTTATAGGAGTTCAGTAAAGTCTCAGACAAAAATGAGTTCTCGCGATTGAACAATATATATATATATATATATATATATATATATATATATATATATATATATATAGGGTGTGCTCTTTGTGTGACCACCTTTAAAATAAAAACAATAAGAACCAATGATAACGTAACATGTGTCCAAAACCATTTAAACTAAAGAATAAATGCATCAATGGCATTTTAGTTAATTATCTAAAAAAGAAGGGCAAAATAGGTAATTCAATTTAATCTCCATTAATACATCAACTATTTTTTTATCATTATTTTTTTTAAACCCATTTTTTACTTTACGATTGATTAAAAAACATTTTTATATTAAAATAAAAAGATGATACAAAATTGACGTGGAATTTGTTGATACACAAGTTCCTTTCTTATAATCTTTTATTATTATTCTTAATATAAAATATAAAAAGATGAAACACAATTTATTTTTCTTATATATTTATAATGATACACTAATACTCTTATTTTTGACACATTTTTAGTGACACATAATTTTATGATACATTTACAATAACTGCTATATTTTTTTTGACACATTTTATTTTGTGATGCATTTTTAGTAATATGTTAAGTTTTTTGATACATATTTAATGACAAGTATGATGCATTAGTAAAGATACACTAATTATTTTTACACATTTTTATTAATACTATAATTTGTGATACACATACTTGTTTTTAAACATTTCTACAGAAATGTAATTTCATTTAAAAGTGACACACGCTGAAAATTTTTATGAATTTCACTTGCACAAAAATATCTCAAATTTAGAATAATATTGACTATTGATACAAACTACTACGTAATACACTATATCATTCATAATACAAATTACAAGCTTAGATCCGCAAATAACAATTTCAAAAAAAAAAATATGCGGAATGAATAATACAAATACATATCTCTATATGTTAAACCATAACTGGAACATGAGAAATAGAAAAAGAAAATGTATCGTTAGTTTCAAAGGCTAGCAAAAAATTATCGAAAAACCCGATCTGAAAATGTGTATCTCGAAGACTTATCATAATTTAAATCGATACTGATCCCAAAAGGATTCAGCGGCGGTTAGGTTTCTTACCCATCCGATAGCGGCGGATATTGTGGAACACGTAGAAGACACCGACGGTGGTTATAACTGGTCTCGTTGCAAAAAGCATGTCAACAACCGGCGTTAAATCAACGGTTTGAAAATTAATCGAGGGTGGGAAATACATGTCGACAACCCAAAAAATCAACCATCCAATGGCTGTTTACAATTCTCCTATCTGGTCTTGCAACTATAAAACAATGATTGTAGAACATGATTATAAAAAAAGGCTAAATAGTGAAGAAGCGAATTTGTAATACAAGAAGTGAAGAAAAAGAGATTTGCTAGATCTAAAAAGTGAATGACGGTTACATAATTTAATTGTGTGGAGAAGGAGGTTATTTAGATAAAGGGAAAGATGTAAAATACCTTTCATACCCTTTTGATTTAACTAATAATTTACTTTAATTTAGAGGTTTAAATTCCACATGTCTCATTTTAAGTGGTTCCTATTGTTTTTACTTTAAGGTTGGTCACTACATGAACGCAAATCTATATATATATATATATATATATATATATATATATATATATATATATATATATATATATATATATATATATATATATATATATATATATATATATATATATATATATATCTTTACTTATATATGAGGCTAAGTACGAGTTGTACTTGAAGCTTGAAAGCATGTACAATGAGTTGGAAATGTCACGTCAATACCACCTCAATGCCATGTGTCACATATAAATGCCTCCTCAATGCCACTTGGCACATGCAATGCCACCTAAGCTGCTGTTACGTGTGGTTTTTGTTAAAAAAATTATGGCAGTAATGAGATTCGAACCCTGTTCACTTGGAACATGTTACCAACACTCCTACCACTAGAGCAGCTTGGTTTTTGTGACTACACATTGAAAAACAAAATTGATAACAAGAGGTGAAGTGCCGGATACAAATTGGAGGTTACTCAAAACCCATTCAAATCCTCCCCTAAATCTTAGCTATTATGTGAAACCGAATCAATGCACTCCTCAATTCTCTCCCAATTTTTGAAATCATTTTGAATCTCAGTCAACTTTTCATATCTCAATCAATATGTTCCAAATTCAAATTGTGCTCCATATCACAGAAATCACGGATGAAATTGATTTTGAAAATATTTTTTACATATTTCTCAATGCCACGTTTAGAACCTTAATTTGTATCTATAAATATTTACAAAATCATCTAACACCACATCACTCAATCCACATATATTTTACATATCAAAAAGGCAGTTATGAATAAGGGTTTTAGAAAGAGTGGTAACATGGGATACCAAAAAACTCCAACCGTGCCAAGTAGCAGTTTTTGAAAAACTGGAGGATTTGGAGGCTCTGGAGGTTTTGGCGGATCTAAGAGTTTTTGTGGTTCTGGAAATTCTGGAGGATCAGGAGGTTATACATTTATTTTTGTTCCATTGTTTATAATTTGGTACTAATCATATTTTGTATTTACATGCAATATACTTAATTGGTGTTTTGTTACGATGTTTATTTGTTTGATATTCTTATTTACCATCTTTTGGTTGTAAATCCTTTTTTGAATTATGTTTTTCCTGTTTATTATGTATTCTCTTTATTTGAATGTATGTGCATTATGTTTATTTTTGTATGATGTTTTTAGGTATGATGTGTATTAAGTTTATGTGCAGCTTATTTGATTATGTTAAACATCCATTATGTTAAACATTGTTTTAATATGTTTTGTGTGTGAAAAGCATATTTAGTTTTTTTGTAAAACCATTAGATTTTTAGATTCATTAACATGCGTTCATCTGTGTTACTATATGTCAGGTAATGGCGAGGATAGGAAAATAACACCTATCAAAGATGTTAATCCTATGAATGATGACATATATGTGCAAGGAAGACGTATATCAATTTGGCATTCTTTCAAAATGAATGTGCCTTTAACGATCCATATAGCCTTGATTTGGTTCTCAGAAGACAAAGATGTATGTACACTATCCTCTTTTCTATGTATACAATAGATTAATAATACTAAATGATGTTTTTATTAACCATATTTTATTTGTAATTCAGAACACAAGGATCCAGGTGTATATCAAGAAGGAGTTTATGTTTAAATTCGAGCCGTTGTTCAAAGAGGGAAAATGTTACATCATTTCCAATTTTGGGATAGCTGAAAATGGTGGGAAACTTCCTTTGTTACCACATCGTTTCAAAATAAGTTTCTACAGGACAACCATTATCACACGTATGGAACGTTTTGACACCAACACATATGGTTTTATTTTTGAACCATATAGTCATTTATCGGATCCCTAACATCACGAATACTATGACAATGATGTTGTTGGTACGCACGTGATCCATTATGAATAATATCAATTTTATTTTCCCTGATTAAAATTGATACTATTATTGTTTGCTAATTTTATTCATGGATTATTTAAATAGATATCATTGGTTCCGTAATTGGTATCGAGGAGAGTGTCCCTGTTATGTGTGCTGCTGGTAAAAAGTTTTGTAGAACTGTTGTCGTTGAGGATGATGAGTAAGTATACATTTTCCAATGATATTTTATTTTTGTAGCAATTTGATGTTAATGATTTCTTTTTGTATCTATTTAAGTAGCCTATATTTTACATAAATTACAGGGCCAACTGTTTGAACTTGATTTTCTGGGACCAATGGGCGAGCATGTGGGATCCATATTCAAGTAAGCTGTGGCCAATTGATCATTTGGTAGTTATACTTCAGCTTGGGAGTGAAGTATTGGGACGGTATGTGCATTGTTCTTCATTTCAAATGTTGAATATAGTTACTTTATTAATTCAGTTTTAAGTATATGTCTTCAATTTCCGCATAGCAGGCACTGCCGCTATTCACAATGCTCTATTTGGTTCGAAGATATATATCAATCGTGATATACCAGAGACCGTTTCATTCAAAACAAGGTTATTACTTGTTTGTTAATCATGTTAGTTCAACGATCGAATTTTTTTATTGTTAGTAACAAAAATATTATTTTCGCTGTTTGTAATGTATTTTAGGGTTCAACAGCGTGAGTGGTTTCAGGCAGATCAATTGAAGATTGCGATGTTCTCACCAGAGGTAAAGGTTCAAACCATATCGTAGTTTTTCACTGTGAAAAGATTGTTGATCGATTCGCGAAGTGAACCGGCATGTTAGTGATTTAGATTATTAAATATTAACAAACTTTATTTAACGTGTTTGCAGTTATTAAATATACTAAATTTAGACTATAAAATGCAGGATTCACATTGTATTGTTTTGGCAACAATACACAAGATCCACAAAGAGCATGGTTGGGCCTACACCGCATGCAAAGAGTGTAACAAAAGAGTTCATGTTGAACAGGGAAGAAATCGCAAACCTGCTTTTATTTGCGAGGACCATGGATCTGTCCAGGCTGCATCCAGGTAATAACCATTAACAAAGCCTATCCATTGTTTTTTAATTTATGAATCTCATGTTTTTTGTTATTTTCTTATCAAAGGTTTAAGGTCGTTGTAAGGCTGATTGATGAGTCTGGATCTGCCCCTGTTGTTTGTTAATTATGTTAGTTCAACGATCGAATATTTTATTGTTAGTAACAAAAATAGTATTTTCGCTTTTTGTAATGTATTTTAGGGTTCAACAAAGATGAGGGGTTTCAGTCGACGCTTGAAGAATCCGGTGTTCTCACCGAGGTAAAGATTCAAACCATATCGAGTTTTTCACGGTACGTGTGAAAAATATTGTTGGATCGATTCGTGAATGTGAACCGGTATGTTAGTGATTTAGATTATTAAATATTAACAAACTATATTTAACGTGTTTGCGCTATTAAATATACTAAATTTTGACTATAAAATGCAGGATTCACATTTTATTGTTTTGGCAACAATACATGGATCAACAAAGAGCATGGTTGGGCCTACACCGCATGCAGAAAGTGTAACAAAAGAGTTCATGTTGAACATGGAAGAAATCGCAAACCTGCTTTTATTTGCGAGGACCATGGATCCTGTCCAGTGCTACATCCGGTAATAACCATTAACAAAGCCTATCCATTGTTTTTTTAATTTATGAATCTTATGTTTTTTCTTATTTCTTATCAAAGGTTTAAGGTCATTGTAAGGCTGATTGATGAGTCGGGATCTCGTTGTTTTTTTAACAACTCTTACAAGCTTTGGGCAAACCGCATGGGAACCGATGGAGAAGCATGGTATGGATTCGCATCTAAAACCGGCCGCAGGAGTTGGACAAGATAGTAGGCAAGAAATGTCTCTTTAAGATCTACTTCTCTGAGTACAATGTCAACTACAACAATCACACTTACCGGTGTGACGGTTTTTCTGATAATGTTGAATTTATCACTCATTTTAAGAAAGAGGTTTTGGATGAAGACGTGATTGATGATGTGCCTGATGAGGTATATTATCATATAACACATTGAATTATTACAAACATTCATCTTTTTAGTGCCGACCTACATTTTATTAATGTTTTTGTTTATCGTGTTCAATCTCGTGAGTTTGCCACACCTTCTACTCTTATAAAGAAGGTAACAATGTCTGATGCAAGTTTAAGCCGCGTGTTGGATTTGCAATCACCTACTGGACATAGTGATGCATCTGGGAGTGGATCAAATTCCGGTTCAAAGAAGGGCCGTGCGATTGATTTGCCGCCAACTCCTTCAACAGTGAATCATCAGCAAAGGCTGAAAAGAAGCAACGTGTGTTTGTTGATTTGGAAGAGATTGACAGTGAAACCGATGGTGAAGAAGGAATACAGATGATGCAGGTTTTACTAACCATGTTTTAATATTTATATTAACTCGTTATACATATGGTCTACCCTAATGCACTAACGGGCAGTGTACCCGGTCGCGTGTAGTGTAGTAATCGGTAAAGCCGAGGTCGTCCCAAGAGATATGTGTGTTGGATTATTACTAAGTCTAGGTGTCACAGATTAATAATGGTTTCGATTGGGAATTTAATTAATTAAACTACTAAAGCGGAATAAAACTAATAAAAGTAAATAAATTGTAAAGGAAAATCAATAGAGGAAAGTGGTGCTAACCTAGTTAATCCTCCTAGCTAGTAATGTCTATGTCTACTTACTTCCAATTACTTCAGGTGGGGTCAGAGTCGAGAGGACTGCATTTGGTCAATTAGCCCTAACCTATCAGCAAAGATGCCACCACAAGAGAAGTCAGGTGTCCCTTCATAAGTCCTGTTGTTCCTGGTCCCCTAAGCCAAGTCATTAAGTACCGCTACATGCTAGATTTATAATAGTGAATGCCCAGCCGTTAGGAACTTAGACACGCACCCCCTAATTCTTAAGTTCATCCAAACGATAGGTGATCAGTTGGTCAAATCGCACAAGTAGAAAGGGTCGCCAGTTGGTCATATCTTACCCTTCCCGTCTCAGTCCGCTCACCTAGGGTTAGTTGGTCATATCTCCTAGGCAATTGGCCTCTACCGCCATTCAAAACTACCGAACCAAGGGTGGCTGCCAATAAACTAAGCATGCATACACTTATAAATAATTATGTGGAAGTAATATAAACACAGACAAAACAATTAAGGAATTATAACTAGGCCAAAGACCAAGAGGTGCTTAGCCGCTCATATTAATCATACAAACCAATTCAATATTCAAGGGTATGAAATACATGAATTGAAAGTAAAGAAAATATAAAATGCTAATGCTTATCGTAGGGGAGTGAGTTCTCCCTTGGAGATATCTCCGTATGCTCCTCTGGACCTTCCTTTAGCTTTTTCCCACGTTCTCTGATTGTTGTGTATGGAATGGGTTGATTAGAAATGTTGGAATTCGTGGGTATTTATAGGCCAGATCTGGGTTACGGCGTAACTATAATAAGAGTTATGCTGTAACCTTCTATTCTTCGTATTTTGCACTAGATTTGCTAGTTACGGCGTAACCTTATCAGTGGTTACGTCGTAGTCTTCATTAAACTCGGTTACGCCGTAGTTGGTTCAAGAGTTACAGCGTAGTTATCAGCGGCGTGGATCCTCATTACGTCGTAACCTTTGGAAAGTGTTACGCCGTAACCTCTTGATAAGTTGGTATTCTGAGTCACGCAATAGTTACGGCGTAATGTGAGAGAAGAGTTACGCCGTAACTTCTTCAAAGTCAGCATACTAAGACGAATCTTTTGATATTTCTCCAGTTCCGCGTCTCTTTAGCTCCAATGCTCGTAATTTACCTGAAAGTGGAAAATAATGGAAAACAAGCATAAATCCATATAAATGATATAAATTACAAGAATTATCGGGGGAAATTGACACTTAATATTCATGATTATTTTATGTTATCAAATATCCCCCCACTTGAACTCTACTTGCCCTCAAGTAGACCTTATTAGAAAGTTTCCTAAAAAAATATCTCCCATAACCTCGAAAATATAAGTTTACAAATCCCTTATGCTAGAATAAAAAAAGCCGAACACCTCACGAAAGGGGTACAAACACTCAAATCTCTCAACTATTCTAAGTGTCAATTTCGGGGTGATCACTCAATCGCACAGTCATAGCATGTATTCTATCATAAGTTTGGCGGTTACACAAATCTCCACAACTAGAGTTAAGGGCTAAACAATTCTCGAAGGCAATATGGGTAGACACGACAAAGGTTAAGGGTTGACTCGTCATTACTAACATGTCACGGCGAAGTGGACAAAATCAATGATACATGACCAAATCCATGGCCAAGACACCGAAGATTGCTCGCTGCATCAACTAGACATGCTTCATGACTAAAGGGTAGGATAAGACACGGGATATATCATTGGTGTAGAATGAAAAACAAGCAGGTGGTCTAAATCTATAACCGAGTCATCACCACTTACCGTCCGCCGAAAGTTCAAGCTTTGAAGTCAAGAAACCAGATCATGAAATATAAGGTAGACGTGTCATTAGAGGACGTAGTGATGGGCACACTACCTTTTCTTCAGCTGTTGGCATAATTACCAACTCCAATCTTCAAATGTGACCGAGGTGGCCTCCTCGATACTAAGTCTATAATGCTCATAACATAGTGCTTATAACATCGCACTTTACAAGAACTGAATAATAACAATTTTTTTTTCAACATAACAATAATAACTAAACATAATATCCCCCCACTTGAGATGAAAAATGGGAATTCAGGGGGTCTTCAATGATCTTTAGGGATATGTCGTCGACGAAAGCGTGATTTCCGAACCTTTCCACTTGAACCTTGAACTTAGGCAAATGATGACTTCCCAATAACAAATAAAGACTACAGGGTAGGCTAAGGTGTATAGGTGTAACGAAACAATATATGGGGTTGACAAAATGAAAGGGATGGCTCAGATGGGTGTATCTAGGGGTATCTTGCACTAAAGGTGAGTGCAACAAAAGGGTTTCACATGGGGGTCGAGAAGTCGAGGTGACTACTCGATAGACACACAATGGTAGGATGTTTGGGTGATAATCTTATAATATTGCCTTCTAAAACTGAAAAGTCCAAATACATTGAGCTAACTCAACATACCTCGTCTATGGTCTCGAAATGATGCAAAGGCCAAGTTATAAAGTTTACAAGCTACCGGCATACTCATAATTTGGTGGATTTGGGGTAAAATATTGGAAACGGATAAGGCTAATCTCACCATAATATATCAAGGTTTGTATGTGCTCGGCTAAGGTCTATTCTAGTTAGGCTAAGAAAAATATGTCAAAATTTTAAAAATGGCATAATTTTTCAAAATAAACTAAAAAAACGAAGGAAAAATAATGTACAAGAGATAATTCTACTCCCGTCCCCCCACTTGAATTGTACAAAGTCCCATTTGTACTAAGAATTAAATAAAGGTGAAGAGAAAAGTAGAATTAGAGCGAGAACTTCCCTGAAATTTGCTCCATAAAAAAAGAAGGCCCACGAAAAGATACGTGCCTTCGAATAAGCATCATGAACAAACTTCAATCCCTGAAATCACACTACCGAAAAGCATAATTCTAAAAATAAAAAATGAAAAATGAAAAACAAAATTAACTCACTTTCATAGGAATCACGGTTGCATTTAGCATACGCAACAAGAATTTTAAACCACTTGGTGTCCCAAGTGGATGAGTGAAGTCTCGTGAGGGTTTACAGAGAACACACCCACAAAGTTCATTTAAAATACTAATACAAGGTTATTATGATTTAAAATGAAAGAATTAAAGCAGAGGAAGGTTACGTCGTAACTCTTTAAGGGAGTAACGCCGTAACTGGCAAAACCTGATATAAAGCTACAAGCGAATGGTTACGGCGTAACCATATAGATGGTGTTACGCCGTAATTGGTAATGCGTCTAATAATTCTGCTACAAAAAGGAAGGTTATGGCGTAACCACAAAGATGAGTTACGCCGTAACTAGGATCAGATCAGCAAGCTGCAGCAGTAGTTACTTCCTCGTTTCGTGCAAAAATGGTTAAAACACAAAACCCAACAGAAATGGAAACAAAACAAAAGAATGGGATAATTCGGGTTGTCTCCCGAAAGAGCACTTTTCTTTATTTATGAGTCTTTAAGTTAGACTCAGAGCCGCCGGGCTTCTAAGGGGGCCTTTGGACTTCCTCGTCTTTCCCCACTAGTTGGCATTCATTCATCCATTTGTCAAACCCCTTTTTCTTCGTAGTGTTACAGATGCCATTTGTTTCAAATTCATGTAAAAGCCATTCATCACATGATTTTCCCCGGTCATCATCTTCAGCAATAAGACTACTGGTAATACTGATGATGGATTTTGCACCGTTTATTGTGTCAGTGAGATGATTGTACTTATACTACTTAACCCATCCCTTATGGATTTTCGAGTTTCCAAATCTTATTTTGTACCAATCTTCTAATGCTAATTCAATATCATGTCTCTCACCCTTGTGAGGGTATATCCATTCATTCGCCTTTCTTTCACATTTTTGAGGACGAGTATTCGGAGGCCACACCGTCACTGACTCCTTATTCTTGGTCAACATTGAGTTGCTGAAATGTTTGTTTGGAACTGGAGTTTCCTCAATGCCTTGGATAATCTTTTCCCCTGCCGCTACAATTATCAAAATTCTCTACTATCATTAGTAATAGGATTAAAGTGCGTAGTCGGATCCAGTTGATTGAACATTAACAACATCAACATTATTTGAAATTTCAACTTTTGGTTTTATATGCTCTTTCATACTAAAAGTTATTCGTTCCTTTTCAGTCCCCAAAGAAATTTGTTTTTCAAAAACCTTAATTTGAGCCCTACAAGTGGCCGTAAAGGTCTTCTAACAATTAAGTTGTAAGCCTCCCGCTTCCCCATGTCAATAACCACAAAATCATTGGGAAAAGAATTTTCCAATTTTTAAAGCATATTATTCACAATTCCCTTGGTACACTTGAGGAATCACCATTTCTATCATAATAGTTGTTTCTTTAAAATTGGTAAGTTTTATTTTATCAAATAAAGTGGTAGAGATAAGGTTTACCCCGGCCCCTAGATCAGCTAATGCGGGAATCTTAATGTTACCAATAGTGCATGGGAGAAGAAAACTTCCCTGGTATTGCTTCTTTTCAGGGAGTTGGCTCGGCAGGACCTCGTCGTCTTCTGATTTATCATCCTCTCTTAGGTAGTTAATCCCCGGAAAGATCATTAGTTATAGAGGATGCGTACTGCTCTTTCTTTGCTTTATCTTGTGCAAATATGGTTTTGTAGGCAATGGCTTTAGCATTACTCGTTTCAAGGTTTTTAGTCAATTGCCCAATTTGTGTTTCGAGGTTTTTAATCGCAACATCTTGGTTACGCAGGTTCATATTGGTATCCTCCTTCACTTTGACCATCCATTCCTTGAGTTTATTTCCCTTTTTTGTAGATTCTTCGATGTGCCTATGCATTATTTCTTCAAGGCTAGGTTTAGGAGGATTGTTGTTGACTCTTATGTAGAATCCTTGGGATTTTTCTTGATATCTAGGCCCGTTATTATTGTAGTTGTTGAAAGGGGACTCTCTTCCATATTTAACCTCTCTGATCCTTTTAACTTCCTCATTGGAGGAACATTCTTTAGCAGGTGGAGTTCCATTTCGCTCAACTTGAATGAAATGCACATATTCCTTGAGCTTCTTCATTTCTCTCCTGAGGCTTTCTAATTTGTTGTTTATTGCTGCAAGGCCTTCCATATCTCCATTCTTACTCCGGTTGCTTCCTTCATTGTGCCATTTGTGAGAGTGGTCTGCCATCTTTTGAATAGTTTCCAAATCCAAAGTAGGTGTCATACCAGGAATCGGTCCCTGAGAATCAATCATTTGTCTTGAGGAGATGTTCAGACCTTTGTAGAAGACGTTCACCTTTTGTTGGCTGTTGAGGTCATGAGTAGGGCATTTGTATAATAGTTCGTTATACCTTTCCCAAGCTTGATATAACGTTTCATCACCCTCTTGCTTGAAGTTATGGATTTCTTCTAATTGCTTGGCCGTCTTTGATGGAAGACAATATCTTTAAATGAAACACTTTTTAAGGATAGGCCAAGTGTTGACAGTCCCAGCAGGTAATAGATCAACCCATCGTTTAGCAGCTCCTGTAAGAGAGATAGGGAATACTCGTAACATGATAGCGTCATGTGAGACTCTGGGAATTTTGAATAGGTTGACAATGTATTCCACGTTGTCTATATGCTCATGGGCATCATTGGTGATGCTTCCAGAGAAGGGATTTGTACGTAATTCTCTCATGAATTGAGGTTTGATTTCGAATTGAGCATCTTCAGCGATAGCCTGCCTAACAATCCCAAGTCCTTGTTCTTCTCTCGTCAACGCCAAATATTCCTCAAGAGTGAGGTTATCGATGTTAACAACTTCCATGGTACCTGAAAACTTGAAATATGATCGAGAGAAAAGTTTAAAAATGAAATGGAAGACTTAATATTAATCCTAATATAACTCCCCAGCAGCAGCGCCAAAAACTTGATGCAGGTTTTACTGACCAGGTTTTAATATTTATATTAACTCGTTATACCTATGGTCTACCCTAATGCACTAACGGGCAGTGTACCCGGTCGCGTGTAGTGTAGTAATCGGTAAAGTCGAGGTCGTCCCAAGAGCTACGTGTGTTGGATTATTACTAAGTCTAGGTGTCACAGATTAATAATGGTTTCGATAGAGAATTTAATTAATTAAACTACTAAAGTGGAATAAAACTAATAAAAGCAAATAAATGGTAAAGGGAAATCAATAGAGGAAAGTGGTGCTAACCTAGTTAATCCTCCTAGCTAGTAATGTCTATGTCTACTTACTTCCAATTACTTCAGGTGGGGTCAAAGTCGAGAGGACAACATTTGGTCAATTCGCCCTAACCTATCAGCAAAGATGCCACCACAGGAGAAGTCAGGTGTCCCTTCATAAGTCCTGTTGTTCCTGGTCCCCTAAGCCAAGTCATTAAGTACCGCTACATGCTAGATTCATAATAGTGAATGCCCGGCCGTTAGGAACTTAGACACGCACCCCCTAATTCTTAAGTCCATCCACACGATAGGTGATCAGTTGGTCAAATCGCACAAGTAGAAAGGGTCATCAGTTGGTCATATATTACCCTTCCCGTCTCAGTCCGCTCACCTAGGGTCAGTTGGTCATATCTCCTAGGCAATTGGCCTCTACCGCCATTCAAAACTACCGAACCAAGGGTGACTACCAATAAACTAAGCATGCATACACTTAGAAATAATTATTCGAAAGTAATATAAACACAGACAAAATGTGAAGCCCCTTTTATCACGTATACCTTATCACAACTTTAGACACACACACACAATCTATGCGTAAACAACAACAGTTACGCTATGCGTATAAGAAAGATGAAGAGAAGAACTTGGTGACTTGAATGCTATATAGATCGTGTATATGTGTAGAGAGATAGAGAGAAGAAAGGAAACTATATTCCAAAGAAAACACACACACACACTCAAGCACACACCTCAAATGACTCATTTGAGGTGTATTTATAGTACAAATACTAGATGCCCTAATGGGCTTTCCATGGGCCACGATTGGACTTGGGTTGGACATTGAATTATACAAGGCTAGCTTAACACAGCTTCTAGCCATTTAGCTTAACCCAATCCACGAGCCCGATGACTATTTTATCACGATATCTAACACACGTTACAAAGTTCCTAAACGTGAATGACCATCACTTCTAATATAAATTATTAAGGCTAACAATCTCCCCCTAAGGGGTGGTCATTCAAATGATGCTCCACTTGATTAGGTCTTTACTTTTCTCGAGCTTGAACTTTGTGTGTAGATATAGAATAGTCTTGATTCTTTATTCCTTCATGCTTTGTGATCAGATAATGTGGTTGTCTGCCATTGTCAACTTCGTTGGTTAGGTGTCTCCACGTCTTTCTCCACCATGCTCACACTTCTATTTGACTTTTGGTTACCAATGATGTGGTTCTCGAGTCTTTAAACTTTGTAAATTCTTTGACATTGACGAAGAATCATCTTTAAGTTTGAGTAGCCTTTGATTTTGATGAGAACTTACATGTGTTGTTGGTATGAGCATGTGTAGAATCTTTACGATCAATCCGCTCCGGAGCTTCCATAAGAAGAAAACATAAAAACAGGTTAGTAATAAGCGGATTCCGGCACTTACAAGTTTGAATTTCGAGGGTGTTAACAACATAGTGTGAAAACACGTCTCTAATTCTTACAAAGGTTTTTCCTGAACTGGAGTCCCACAAGTGAGATAACGCGATGTACCAAAGTACGCCTCATGTTCGATGAGTCACGAGGTACATCAAGCATCACCCCATGATGTCAGACCGCTTTGAGACACACTGCCGTAATCCACGGAGTTACCGAAGTGACCTGCCGTCGTGGTCGCTTGATGGTGACCCCTGGCAGAGTTTCCATTCATTCACCAAGATCACAGATGTGAAACTTCTCATAAATGTTCTGGCAGATTGCTAAGACCTGCGTAGGACTCTAGAATATATCACTTGTGCCCTTAATGATGAACAACAAGCGATTTCATGTCAAGTGTTTCTATGAGATCTTTTGATGAATCTCGTGGCTCTAGACTCAATAGTGCATTTTGGTTTTCCTGAGCGGAGACTGGGAGAGGGTCTCCTTCTTCAATATTAACGATCTCTAAGAGAAAGTCGATAGATTATGTAGGGTTCCCAGTGAGAATGAAACAAATCCTTTTGAGAGGAATTGAGTGTTTAGAAGGTTTAGTGCAGTGCGTCACTGGGTCCATGACGACTTTTAATCTTCAATACCGGTGTCATCTAGTGACAACCAGTAGCAGATGAGTTGAACCCGGTTTCTGCCCTAAGGTTGAATATGGAGGGCTATTTCTTTTCACCATTTCTTTTACTTTTCTTTTCAATTCTTCAACCCCTTCTTTCTCCTTTCTCACATTACTCCTTTTTTTAATCATACCTAAGGACTTCTAATACTAACTATTTGTGATGTCCTTGGGTAGATCCCTCCGGCTCTGGCGGATCATAGGACGTATTTTCTATCCTTAGTCACCTTATAACTCCATGACTGTCCCATGTTGCCATAAAACCATTTTTCTTGAAAATCTCACAGAGTGTTTATGAAAGAAAACATGTTTGAAACACTCCGAGAGTTTTATATTTTCAAAAACACTCCCCCTTCATATGTGCTTATAAGTTTTGACAGAAATCTGCACATATAGGGTAGAGTTCACACTTTTTGAATTGATCGGCTCATGATAGACAATTCCCCATGAGACACGGTTACGTTGCCTAGTTAAAGAGTTCCATTGTCAATTTTTAGGTGACAACTAGCTCTAGTAACTAACTTGAAGTTGTAAACACTCCTTGAAAAGGAGGTTAGACCCATGAAGGTGCATATCTATCACAAGTTTCTCGAGATGGTACATTTACTAACATTAATTCCCGTCAATTCGTTGGTTCCGTCTGAGTCGAGCTCTTTTGAGATTCAAACAACGATCATTAAACTTTTTGATCACATTTTAATCACGTTTCTCCCCCTCAAAAATAGCATATCCTTGATGTTTTTGAAACAAAATGATTAAAAGATATGTTTTTCGAAAAGCATTTGGAGAGAAACTAATTTAGCATGAATTTTGGAACAATTTTACTTTTATACTCCCCCTTAACAAAAGCATATTTTTCATACAGAAAATTTAGAATCGATTAAGGGTTTAGAGGGAGTTATCTTGGTACCAAATGTGAGAGATTTTGAAAAATTTCGAATCAATGGTACGCAAGATGAGAAGAAGATTTTGAAAATATTTTGAAGATATTTAGAGCAAAATTATCTTCATTTGTTTTTGGATAAGTGCTCGATATATATGAAAAGCGATTTTGCGTAGCACTTTCCTTTCTTCAAAGATCGGGTTGCAAGCTGAAATACTTACAAGCCATTATGTTTTTAGGAATAGTGCTTGAAAAATATTTAAAACCTTTGTTTTGGTTAAGCACTTTCCTTTCTTTGAAGCGCGGGTCCTGAACTGATGTGTCCAGAAGCCATTAATTTGAAGTCCGGGTTTCATACTGAAGTATACGAAAGCCATTGTTTAAGAAGTTTTGAGAAACGACATGTTTTGAAAAACATTTAAAGAACTCTCGCTCAAGCATCCGTACATGTCCCGTATCATTGTTGAATGACATTTCTAGAAACGTACAGAATATCGATTATACGAGAGACATGTCGTGAGAAGAATATTTTTGGATTTTTGATTTTATATTGTTTTTGAATTTTTTGAAAATTTTCTATTTTTGTATTTTGCTTTTGTTGGTTTTATAAAAGAAATGGAAAATCAAAGATAGACGATAAAGAGAATGAAGAAGAAGAGTTTACAGAATTAGAACCCTCTCGATGAGTCGGGTTCTGAGATATTTGATTCACCTGCAACCAAAGAAGAAGAGTTTTCACAAATAACAGTGTTAGAAGTACAAGATTCCTCACAGTGAGGGTGATCACTATCAACGGTTGTAGTGGTTTCTACTTCCTTAACTAGATGAGTTTCACTATTATCTGTGTTGGTGCAAGTATCAAAAATCTTTCCAGTGGGAATCCACCTAAGACTAACTTGGTTGAAAAATTTTCCCGTGGGAATCCACCTAAGGTAAGATCTAGGAGTTGTTTTCTTATCAGATGCAGCGGAAGACTCATTTTTGGAAAAACTACGTCCTGAAGAGATCCACCTATTAGGTTTCCTTTTGATGTTCATCTTGTCAACGGGTTTGTTTCGGTTTAGAGTCTTAGTGGATTGTGCCTTGGTACGAGAATTATCTTTCTTGAGATATTGTGAGACACATGTATCATGATTAGCTGAAAAGACACATTTTTTACATGTAGTACAGACAAATTCAATATTCTTGTTTAAAACAGCAGCTTTAACTTTGTCACTACAGTCTTTTGGACATTGATTCTTGTTCGAAAAAGACTTAGAATTCCTAGTGTTGTTTTCTAGGGGCATAGTATTTTCTTTTGCGCAACTACTCTTAGATGCTAGCCAATTCCTAGTCTTTTGTAGAGTGTTCCTAGGTAATGGTTTACTACTACTAGTAGTGCCTTGAAATCTTGTAGAATTCATCACCCTAGATGTTGCACCTAAAATTCCGTCTTTTCAAGTCTGTGTCTTTTTCCTAGCTTCTTCTAGATAGTGATTGTTGACCATGTCGTTAGAACCGACAGATTCTTTAACAGGATTTTTGGTAACATTCCGTGTACTAATCCTAGAGATGCCGTGTGTTATCACTTTGGGTGTTTCAAAGAACGCTTTTCCTTTTTCAAAACTTTTGACAATTCTCTTTTTAATAGGCGAGACTGTGGAGTGATCGCTTTTGACAAATCATTTTGCTCATTGATTTTTGCGGTGAGGAATAGAAACAGACATTTTGGTTTGGAAACCGGTTTGGGAACATTTGCTCTCCTCACCAATGGTTTTATAATCACAAGATCCACGCTTTTCCTTTTTGACTTTCCAAATGAGCCCTCAAAAGATCATTTTTCGCTTTCATGTCATTGTAGGCACGCTCATACGATAGTTTGTCATATTTGCATTCCTCAATTTTTCGATCAAGTTGTTTAAAATATGAGACATTTTCTTTTTCAAGTTTTTCAAGAGCCTTTTCATATTTTGAAACAATTTCGGATGTCTCAGACTGGAGTCTTTCATGATCTTCAACAGAATATGTTTGCAAAATGATGGACATGATATCGGTACTCAGAACATCTTCGAAGAGAGAGTCATTTAAATTTTCCAAAACTTTGATGTTTTCAACACTTTCATTAGCTTGCTTTACCATGGATTTATGGTCCTTGACAAAGTCAGCTGTTTCTTTCAAAAATGCTTGTTCAAAATGAATTGCCCTTGCACTGATGGCATTCAGCTGATGGGCAATTTGAGTTTCAAAAAACTTTCTCTGTTCAATATCAAAACTAGAGAACCAGTTATTAGGTGTAATAGTGGTTTTAGTTTTAACAGTCTCTTGAAGATCCGAAATTCTAGTTTTCACATTGTCTAAAATACTTCTCGCATCACTTGTGTTAAAAGGATTGTTTGAAGACATTTGTTCAATGTTCGAAAGAGATTTTGAGACAACGACTGGTTTTGAAATTGGTTTTGAAACAGGTGTTGACTCTTTGTTTGAAACATTTTGTGTGATGGAGAACTTTGACTTTTCTTTTTGATTAACAAAAGTGATTCCAGAAATTTTGTTCCATTTATCATAATCAATAGGTTTGATTTCCGGACCTTTTTGTTTCATTCTTTCTCTACTCTCCTTAGATAGTTCTAACGTTTCAAGAGAATCACGAACAATAATGGGTTCATGTAAAACATTTCCATTGTTTAACACATTCTGAGATTTCTGAGCTTTCTTGAGAAACGAGGAAGGGTCGTTACCAAGTGCCATTCTATTATTAGTTTGAAAACGTGGATTTACTTGATTAGAAAGCATCTTGATTGTTTGAGCAGAATGACCCATTGTAAGAAGCAAATTTTCCAAAGTTTTAATCTTTTCATTCTTATCAAGAATTTCATCAAGAAGAGAATCTTCTCGTTTTGAAAAATCAGTAATCAACTGCTTCTTCTCTTTTTCAAGATTAGAAAACATTTCTTTTTGTTTGGAAAGTTGGTTATTTAAATCAGAAATTTCCTTATTTAAAGATTTAATTTTCAAGTTCAAATTCACATCAAGTGTGTTATACTTGATTTGCAAAAGTTGTTCTTTAGAAACCAAATTTCGATAACCAATTTCTAATTTTGATTCTTTGTTTTTCTGAAATTCAAAGGCTTTTGCGTTCTCCTTGTAACTCTCAAGCTCAGCGGTCAATTTGGCATTCGCGGCTTTAACATCGCGATTGACCGTTCTAACTTTCTCAATTTCAATACCACAATTATTGATTAATGATTCAAAATAAGCACGTGTTTCCTCATCATTAGCGCCATTCTGTTCAACTTGACCATCATTAGGATCCATATATGGAGTTTCAGAGTTAACATTGCTATTAACTTGCTCCCCCACATATGTGTCATAAGAAGGTTCGGGAGACACAGAATGTGGCTTCTCATGAGTAAACGAATTAGCAACATTACAATAATTTGGTACCTCTTTAAGTGGATATGTGTCATAGACCAGAGGTGTGTCAGAAGTACCACTTGATGTTGTGTCCTGCTGGTAGATTGTATGACTGGAGTTAGCAGTATTGATTGCTTTATCTGCCCGACCTGGATTCATGAATTCGTATTCCGCATCAGTCAATTCAATTCCCGACTCTTCTTTCTGTGCTAACATCAACATGTACTTGAGCCTTTCAAACTTTGTCAGTCGTTTGACCCTAGATTCTGAATCAAAATAACCTAAATTTTGGCTTTGATGTTCGGAAGTAGCATTCTGAACAGAAGTCATAAAACAGTTATTCCCATTTTGATATCACATATTGATTCACACCGACTCCTCCGATGTCCATCAAACTGCCCTGCATATTGCATCTGATTCCCCATTTGTATACCCGTAGCAAATCCATTCTGATTCCTAATAACATCAACCATTTGTCCTTCTTGACCCATATGCATACTTCGGTTGAGCGATCGGATTATATGATGAAATCCATTGGTTGTTGTTATTCGGTGTAGAGTAACCACTGATGTTTAATGCATTATTGGCGAATGCAACAATAGTAGTTGTGACAGCAGTTGTATAACGATCTTGCATAGTTGCCATTGATGAAGGTATGTGATGATAAAGTTGATGTATGATCGATTCAACGGTAAAGGAGTTGTGTTGATGGCTGTATGAAGTTTTTCAGAGAATCTTACTCGTAAACCTGTTCGAAGGCGTAAAATTTTTCTCTCCCAAAATTTGAAATTCACAGTAAAAATCAATTCTAAGGTTGTATGAAAAATTTGAGTTATGACAATTTTGACGCCAAATTTTACCGAAAAAATTTGAATTTAGGCCAAAAAATTTGAATTTTTGACCAAAAATTTTCAAGTTATACCAAAATTTGAATCTCGCGTAAAAATTGAACGTTTAGTCTCCTCAAAAATTTAAATTTTACTCAAGTTTTCCCGCCAAAATTTTTCAAGTTATACCAAATTTTTTTTTTATTTATTTTTTTATTTTATTTTTTGTGAAAATGAAGAGCTTAGGCGTAGACACACGAAGTTACGAGTAGAGTTGGTGCTTATGCGTAGATTGCTTAGGCGTAGGATCTTATGCGTAGGAAGCTTAGGCGTAGACACACGAAGTTACGAGTAGAGTTGGTGCTTATGCGTAGATTGCTTAGGCGTAGGATCTTATGCGTAGGAAGCTTAGGCGTAGGATGCTTAGGCGTAGGATTCTTATGCGTAGGAAGTATCTTACGCGTAACCTTAGGCTTATGCGCGCAAAACAAAAACTTAGTCGTAAAAACCTTACGCATAAGTGTGAGCTTATGCGTAGAGTGTTACTCGTAAGCGTTTATGCTTATGCGTAAACTTAGGTTAAAACTAAAAATCCTTTACACGCACAGCAAGTAAAAGATATCCAAAAGTCGAAGTGTTCCACACACTTATCCAAGTGAGGGAAGCACTGAGTCACCGTTATAGCTCGAAGAATCTGCACCAAAAAGTTATGCGTAGAAAAAGGGTGTTGACTTTTCTTACGCGTAGAACTAGGGAAAATAATGCTTACGCGTAGGAATGCCCAGATTTTGCAAAAACGCTATTTTTCACCCAAAAACATGTTTCCAATCGGTTTCTTTTGCATAAACTTCTTCCAAAACACTTAAAAATCAATAAAGTCTACAACTTTAAGCTTCAAACCACGTAAAAATCAAAACTTTAAGCAAAAAAGTCCACGTTTATAAGAAAAAAACGCAACTTTCTTTGAAAAGCTTGAATAAAAACATAACACAAACACTCCTAAACCATTGTTTGGCGATTGATACCAATTGTAAAGCCCCTTTTATCACGTATACCTTATCACAACTTTAGACACATACACAATCTATGCGTAAACAACAACAATTACGCTATGCGTATAAGAAAGATGAAGAGAAGAACTTGGTGACTTGAATGATATATAGATCGTGTATATGTGTAGAGAGATAGAGAGAAGAAAGGAAACTATATTCCAAAGAAAACACACACACACACACACACACTCAAGCACACACCTCAAATGACTCATTTGAGGTGTATTTATAGTACAAATACTAGATGCCCTAATGAGCTTTCCATGGGCCACGATTGGACTTGGGTTGGACATTGACTTATACAAGGCTAGCTTAACACAGCTTCTAGCCATTTAGCTTAACCCAATCCACGAGCCCGATGATTATTTTATCACGATATCTAACACACGTTACAAAGTTCCTAAACGTGAATGACCATCACTTCTAATATAAATTATTAAGGCTAACACAAAACAATTAAGGAATCATAACTAGGCCAACACCAAGAGGTGCTTAGCCGCTCATATTAATCATACAAACCAATTCAATATTCAAGGGTACGAAATACATGAATTGAAAGTAAAGAAAATATAAAATGCTAATGCTTATCGTAGAGGAGTGATTTCTCCCTTGGAGACAGCTCCGTATGCTCCTCTGGACCTTCCTTTAGCTTTTTCCCACGTTCTCTGATTGTTGTATGTGGAATGGGATGATTAGAAATGCTGGAATTCGTGGGTATTTATAGGCCAGATCTGGGTTACGGCGTAACTATAATAAGAGTTAAGCCGTAACCTTCTATTCTTCGTATTTTGCACTAGATCTGCTAGTTACGGCGTAACCTTATCAGTGGTTATGCCGTAGTCTTCATTAAACTCGGTTACGCCGTAGTTGGTTCAAGAGTTACGGCGTAGTTATCAGCGGCGTGGATCCTCATTTGACCTAATGTAGTTACGTCATAACCTTTGGAAAGAGTTACGCTGTAACCTTTTGATAAGTTGGTATTCTGAGTCACGCAATAGTTACGGCGTAATGTGAGAGAGGATTTACGCCGCAACTTCTTCAAAGTCAGCATACTAAGATGAATCTTTTGATATTTCTCCAGTTCTGCGTCTCTTTAGCTCCAATGCTCTTAATTTACCTGAAAGTGGAAAATAATGGAAAACAAGCGTAAATCCATATAAATGATATAAATTAAAAGCATTATCGGGGGAAATTGACACTTAATATTCAGGATTATTTGATGTTATGAACAGACTACCCAAGATTTGGTTCAAGTCAAGATTGAACCTGAAGATTAGATCCATCCCAACCACTCCATGGTTCCTATCATTTTGTTTGTTTATTTGGCATGATGCATTTTGCAAGAACAATTTTTATTATTTGAATAATTTGTTTCAAACAATATGTTTGCTTTCTTATGAAAGCAATTGTTATTTTATAAGTATCATGGAGATGGAATTTGTTAATCAATTTTGCCACTTTTTGGCGTTTTAATGTTGTTTATTTGTAGTTACCATTTGATTCATTGTTCTTTGGATATTTTACAACATTTAATTACACATTTAGGAAAGTATGTTGAACAAAAACATAAATGTTATTATGGTCATGATAACACCAATTCAGTATTTACATATGCAATACCATCCTAATATTCTTGCAGACATGGTTAACATTGATGAGAATTTTTGAAAAACAAAACTTCATCTCTTAGATGTTATGTTTGAAACTTCTTAAATTAAAAACAAACAAACTCAAATCATTTGACACTTTAGGGGCATATTGGAATATTTGGACTCAAATAAATCAAGTATAATAGAATTTTGTTGCACATGTAACAATAGCATTGCTATTATTTGACACTTTAGGGGTGAATATGATTTTGGCAATTATCTTATAAAAGCACAATGCTTTTAATAGTTATGTGGGAACCAAAGCCCAGTGAAGTATAACAAACACTCTAAAAAGGTACTAAACCCAAGACTATCATCTAGTTTCAAATGGGAAGTAACCCAAGTAAACTTCTTACTACAAAATGAAGTAAGCTCTTTAAACAATAACAAACACTCCTAAAGGGAATTAAGCTAATTAACAGATGACTACAAATATTACATCAACCATGAATTTCCAGTAGTTTAAAGTAGTTGATTCAACAACATTAGCAATAAGAACTGATTGTTAACATACGAAACATGTCGATAGCATATGGATAACACCTTAAACAACTTAGGATAATAGACAGATGTCATTATCATGTATCCAGACATTATTAAACTTAACACATAACCAAACTACGAAAATCTTGATATTAAACATAGATTGAAAAGAAACAAACCACTAAAGCCTTAAAACAAAAGACGAGTCTTCGCTTCAGTACCCTTCATTTAACACATATCAAAGATTGGAACAAGCACAGGAAACTCGGGATCAACTGTCTCCACCAAATCTGTCATCACGTCAACCAACTTGAAGCGTATCATTTTGTCTTTCCTGAAACGGCATTGCCTATTGATATGTTTCCATTTGTCCTTTGCAATCATGGTCAAATGTGTACAGTTCACTATTCTCGACATACTTGGCAGGTATAGTCTATAGTCAAATATAAAACCACAACAAGCTCTTATTTTTAAGATAACTTAACCAAAACTTAAATATAGAAACACTGTGCACTAACAATTATAGCTACTTACCAAACAGTTTCTATCTATGACATAGGCCAGCATTGGTGTGTAAAAACATGCATCTTCGTTCCTGTGCTGATTATGGCCTTCCCAGTCGCATATGTGAAACATCCTTGGATCTATATTGCAATTTATTAACACAAAATATTAGAATTATGTAATTATATATATAATAAGGTAACATAAATAATGATAAAGTTTCTAACAATAGCGGAACATACCTTTGTCCAGGGGACCTCGACAGATAGGAAAAGCATCATGCAATTCTGTTCTCAGGATGTCTTCAAAGCCTAAACCAAGTCCATCCCTTCCAAAAGTAATCATATTAATGACTGCACCACCAAGATTTGTGAAAACCATTGGTTTCCCGGGTACCAGGTGTTGACTCTCAACAACGGTATTCCAGCCATCTCCGTAAAACAAGTTTGCATATATTTTCGGATGATCTGTTCCTCGAATATGAACACGACGATACTTTACTGTTGCTAAATTCATTCCTCCCATCCGAATATCATATTCGTTAGTCACTATATCTTGCAGGACATCTCCGGAAAGAAACTACATACAATTATAAACAATCAACATATTTACACACTAAACAATACTTATAGCAACTTAACAACCACGTTAAAAAAAAGATTAGTTCGTGTATGCTTACCGGAGAACGTCCAAGATTATGCCCCTGAAATACTAAGCATCTCATTTGCCTGCTGCCTATCTCCCTGCTGTCATATCCACCGCATTCAACACCAGCATGATTGTAGGCAGTTACGTAATAAGTATCTTCTTCTTCCTTGATAAAGTGTAACATTTCCACATTTGTGTACCTACTGTGTTCGACAAACTTGGCCACTCATCGCCATACAATTTGTAATGGTTTTCTGACTTTTGTTTGATCCATACTTTGTGTTTTGTTCCACGGTTGTGTATTAAGTACAGCCACGACGTTCCATTGTAGAAACTTTTAGTGAACAGAGACGTTAAACGATGACAACACAAACAATATACAACTATTATTTCTTTATAAACAGTCTAAGAATATACAACTTTTAAATTATGACCTTATGCGCATACCTAACTTTCCACAAACTTTGCTTCATTTACAGCAAAAACAAATTGAGGACTCATCCTGTCAAATTATCATTAACATAAATAATATATTAGCTAAATGACTCATTTAGTAAGAACAATCAAAACAAATTTAACCAATCAGACTCTATGCATAACACAAATATCAAAACAATGATCCATTTTAAAACATATAGATCACTTTACAAAAATAAATTTGCATATCGTATATCATAAATACACAAATGGTTTACATTGAGTCACTATATTCCTTAGGTGAGTATCTTTATACCTTTATAAAAGTTATACACTAAGACCACACTTTCTTTTTTCCGTAAACTTTCGACTATATGATTTCACCCAATAATCATAGCGTACATACCATCTAACAAAATAATGGAGGGCATACTATCTTATTGTCTTAACTAAATTTTAAATAGAACATACACCATGGATCATATAGTCAACATATATTAGCTAAATGAGTGATTTAGTAACAACAATCAAAACAAATATAAGCAATCAGACTCTATGCATACACCATAGATCATTAATGTCACACCCCCAAATTACCTGTTTTGCAGCGGAATGGAATTCCTGGGGATTGACTGTCATAGCATCACAATCGCAGTTATATTGAACGACCTAAAGTGTCGTTTGGAAAACACATCGTTTGATTTAATAAAACAATCAGAGTTTACAAAATGTAGGTCCCAAATGAAAATCAACTTGTGCGGAAATAAGTTTGTTACAATTCAAACGATGTTTTAAAGTGCATAAATCCAGGAGAGACGCCTCGTCACCACGACTCTTATAATCAGTCCACATGCATGCCATGAAGTGTATGCCTTAGATACCTGAGATAAAACATGCTAAAAAGTGTCAACACAAAGGTTGAGTGAGTTCATAGAGTTTGTGTTGAAATGTAAAGCCTTTCAAAATCGTTTATGCAGCAAAGGCATTGTAAATCCACTCAGTTCCAAGTTCCGCCCATACAAAACTTGCAACCTGTGTGTTCACAAACCACTGCCGAAATGTGAATAGTTTATGATCAAGTGCATGATGTCAAATGAATTCACAAAATAGTGCATAACTTAATGTATCCATAGTTACTTGACATAATTATACCAAGACATTTAGTTCAATGAAAATCCCAAGACATTCAGCTCAATGATGTTCCCAAGACATTCAGCACAATAATAATCCCAAGACATTCAGCTCAATGATAATCCCAAGACATTCAGTTCCAGGATAATCCCAAGACATTCAGTTCCATGATTTATGATATAGGATATGACTAAACATTCAGTTCAGTTAAGCATGTAGTTTCAAATAATCATGATAGTCATAAAAATAGCTGAGCATGTATCTCCCCCAAAAGTAATTCATAACAGTTAAAAGAGTAGGGGCTATGACTCACGGTAATCCATAAAAGTTAAAGTACTTGTGAAAGTAAATGAGAACAGTTTGAGCATGTATCTCCCCCAAAAGTAGTATAAAAACAATCGAAAATGGGGCTATGAAAACTCACTTGGTAAAATGAGGCGATGACAAAAGTGAGTACACCGAGATGTAGTGTGATACTTTAACCTTGACCTATTATGAATGTTATGATACGCAATGAGTTATGATGTAATGTTATGCATGCATTTCGTATGTTATTTATACCATTTGTGAGTTTTGAAAATAATACTTATCGTCGAAAAATACTCTTTTGACGTCTCGACCATTCTTAAATTACTTTACAAGTATTTACGTCAAAATGTCATCCTACAATGGTTTCGTAATGATTTATTGTGAAATTTTCACTTTTCGTCGTAAAATAATGTCGTCGGAAATTTCTTGAAAGTGACAAAAATGGCTTTGGAAAAATAGTCGTAAAATGGTGTACGTCGCACGTTAGGAAACGAACTCGACGGTTTTGGAAAGTTTGTATCGAAATCTAAAAGTTTCAGTTCAGGAGTTTTCGACATAAAGGTCTCGAACATAAAGATAATAAAGGTTAAAGATGGTGATTTTGTCGAATTGTGGTTCAAAAAGTGAGTTTCGGCAAAGTTTAAGCAACCGTAATTAATTTACTACAACTCCGCTATACAAACGGTTGGTTGTTTTGAAAAATATGCTTGGTGATTTCGATTTTACTAGAAGACATTTCGTTCCAAAAAGTTCCACATCATCGTTAAAAACAGCCTTCAACATGGTCGTTTTAGTTACCGTAACACTTGTCTCGTAAAAATAATATAGTTTTTCAGAAAATAATAGTTACAGCAATTTTATGAAAACGTGCACATCTTAGTCGTTTCAAATCCGTTTTCTACGTATTATACGTCCTTAGCTTCGTATCAAAGTATACTAATATATTTTTGATAAGTCGAAATAATTTGTAAAGCTTAAGGCTCGTTTTTGACTCGAATAAAGTAAAAATAGTATGCTGAAATTTCAGAAAAATATATATTTCGTCGTCAAACTTGAAAAATTCATAACTTCTTCGTTATAACTCCGTTTTAATCCGTTCAAGCGGCCACGGATTCGTTTTAAAGTATATTTTCTAAATATCAAGGCCAAAATTTCGTGCTTACTGTCGGATTTTCCAGAAAAACAAAACAAGGACAGAACACATTTTATACTTATCGAAAATAGTTTTTCTCGTACTAAACCTATTTCAATCCCTTCAAATCAACTCCAAAGCTATTCTAATCCTACCATACACCTTCTTAGGGTCTCATGGGTTCCTAAACATCATCAAGACCAATATATACCAAGGGGATAATTATAGGATGACCATATATATATATAACTCTAAAAATCATGAAAAAATGGTATAAATCAACATATGTCTTGCATGTTTGCTCCAAAAATGAAGAGATAAATATGAAATGAAAAGGAAACATGAAGAATGTAAATGATATGCTTACAAGTAAACTTGATGAGGTGCAAAGAACAAGGTTAAACCTAAACACTCTAGGTTTTTATTTCAAAACCTTATTAAGAGTGTGATTCTAGATTGTAATAACTTGTGCTAGCAAAATTTTGATGATCCCTTGTAAAAACCCTTAGATGGCCGGTTTGAGAAGAGAGAAACCAAGAGAGAAAAGATTTTTATCAACTTGAATTATTTGAATGAGATGAGTAAGTGAAAGAGTAGACTTTAAGTATATGTAAAAATCCAATACAATCAAGAACCATGCCACATTTAATGTCACCCTCCCCCTTGGTCGGCCAAGGGGGGAGGAATTTGAAGATATTTTGTTTTTTTTTTTTTTTTATATATATGTAATGTATAATTTGTAAGAAAAAGGTGTAAGTAAAATAAATTTAAGTTAAGGTAAATGGTAGTTTTTAGGTACAAGTAAATTTTTAATGGATCAAAGTAGAGTATAATGAGATAATAAAAATTGTAAAAATACATTCCTTGTAAAATTTGAGTGATAAAATAATTATCGTGCAGTTTTTAAGAAAAACGTCGTAATAATATAAATTTAACGATTTATATACGAAATAAATTCAAAACACTAGTTAAACTCAAAATATAGTTTTTATAACTAAATGTAAGTATAAAAATATATCGGGATCATTTTTGGAAAGTAATGGATTAAATGTTCAAAATAATAACTCACGCGATAACGTTTATTTAATATAAAATTTACGCGTTTAATGTGAAATGCAAAAATCATGAACGAACTAACATGATGAAAATGATGCTAATGAAATGTAGACTAAACTTAGTCTATATGAAATGTCCGTGATGATATGATCATGAATTCGCCGCTAAACCATTAAGGTTACGCTAATTTGGAACACGTAAACCTAGTTTACGATAAATGTTGAAATTGTAAGGCATAAATTGTTTCGAGAAATGACCTGAAAGTACGGGTTGTCACAATTAATCAATATATATGCTTGAAGACACCATAGATCATTAATCAACATATATGCTTGAAGACTTTTATCCATATCTAATAGAGTTTATACAAACTCCAAAACAAATTTTTTTTCAAGTTAAGTCTTTTTTATCAAATAAGAAACCGCATATCCCAAGCAACTAACTATGTATCAACATACTATAAATCACTACAATCATAAAGCATAAGAATCAACCTAAACCCTAAACCGTTGGTGTTGACTATATTATAGTTGTCATTCTTACTTACATGCAGATCAAAAGAAAATTAACAATACAATTATTAGATTTTTTTAGATGCAACAATCATTCCCTTTGAAAAATACACGCTTAATATAAATGCCATACTTGTAAGTATCTTTGTTATCTTTGTATACAAGTGAAAAACCATTGACCCAATGTTAGACCATTGTATATCAATAAATCATAAAATAGGCAACCTAATGTATAACATTTTGCAAACAAATTTCGTGTTACTTACACAAACATACTTGCCTAACCATGTACAATAGTCTTATTGACACAAGAGTATTTAAATGTAATATTTTGTTACTAACTATATTTAAGCATGTAGAATAGTCTTCTTAACTATTATAATTATAACTTCTTACAAGATCAATCCAGATACATAGTATGGACACAAATTAGTTGATAATATAGATCATCCAGATACATAATATTATGTCTATGGCAATTTCAAACCATACTGAAATATTACGTCCCAAACATACGACACATTAACTTATAACCGCCTTACGACAACGGTTAATCAAAACACTATTGTCAATTTCACAAGCACCCAGAAATTATACATAAAGCAGAAAATAAAACAAGTCATTAAAGATGTTCCAAGCCTTCATCATAATAGTTTCGGCTGAGACAGTACCAAAATACATCAAATACCCAAAGCAGCTTCTTCTAACACATATGGAACAATGGAATCATCATCGGTTTACGTGCATCAACCGTTTGAGCATCATCTTTGACCATCCTCATAAGTTTGAACCTTACCATTTTTTCTTTCTCCCACTCACACCTCTTCTCAATGGTCTTCCAATTAGTCTTTATGGTGACATGATTTTTGCTATTTGGCATGTCGGAATGTTTTTCCCAATCCATGTTCACATAGAAAGATTCATCATTGTGTATCAGAACTGCGTTGTGGTACTTATACATTTCATAAGGACCCGCAAAATGATGTGGTATGGTCTTCATTCAACAAATGAATGTCGAATAGGCAATATAAGTAAAGGCATCTACTCTTGACAAAAAGATGATACTATAAATGAATATCAAAACATTTTTGCATGAAAAATACGATACGCTTACCAGCCGACCTCTTCCAGTTACATAATCCAGAACATCTTGATAAAAACAGTCTTTCTCATCATCATGGTCGGAGTGATTAAACTAGTCACATTTATGTTTCATGCGAGGATCTACAATTTGAAGATTCAAATGACATTATAAGATGCAACTATATTATTTAAAATCTTTAAAAATGACGAAACACATGTTTTTCAGAATTAAAATGTAATAAACATACCTTTTTCTATTGGGCTTCTTTTGAACGGAGTATCGTCGTTCAAGATTACATGCGGTAGGTTCTCCAAAAGCATTCCTAAGCCAGCATCAGAAAATGAGATCATCAAGACAGTAGCTTCCTCAATTTCAGTGAACACCATACGCGATCCACCCTTCAAGCCTTCCAAAAAAACCAGTAAATCCCATCCCATTCCACTTAAAATATGGTCGTCCGTGTTACTAGGCAGATCAATGCGACGCTGTGTGACGGTCGCAGTCAGTAGGCCACCCACCATAACTCTTACTCTGTTAATTTGTAGCAGAAATTGATGAGGAAGGAGCTGCATAACGAGTAAATATAATGTTGTTGTTTGTTAGTATCTATTAAACAGAGTTTATACAATTTTCATTAAACTATGAACATCAATATATGACTGATGAAGTACTTACATCCGACCGTCAAGGTTTCCCAAACTTCCAAAGCATCTTCTTTGACGATTTCCTATATCATGATTCAAATATCCACCAATTTCAGAACCAGCATTGTCATAGGCAGTGACATAGTACATGTCTTCTGCTTGACGAATAAAATGTAGTATTGCCACGTTTCGATAATGGCTGTCATCAACAACTTGCTTCCATTCATTCGATAGCAGGGCATAATGGTTACCGGTTACTTTCTTGAGCCATACTTTGTGCATTGTACATCTGTTGTTAATTAAATATAACCATCTGCTGCCTGTGTATAGCTCATCCGTAAACACACTTGGTAGGATCTGCATTCAAAAACGTATTAAGTAAATTTTTTTTCAGTTTCGTGATATCCATATTTGTAAATTTAGTGTGATATCTATTTAAGTAATAATGGTTACAAATTACCTGTAGTGTTCGAAAGTTTCGTGTGTTCGCCTCCACGATAAAGTGAGTGGTCATTCTATTTAATCAAAAAAGAAACGTGTATTATAAGGAAGTTATATATTTTCAAAAACTTATCAAATCTACATGTTTGTTTCAATAACCCATCTTAACCTACAATGTTATTTCCGAATGTTGCCCTTTTAATCTAAATAACCGTTTTTGTATTCATTAACAAAGCAGGCTACTAACACAAGTATTATTCGGTCATATTGAAAATATGTTATTTTTAGCTTTCTGCATGAAATATAAGTTTCAAACCGTTATCATAATGCAACATGCTTTACGAAATCTATATGCCGACATCGTATGATACTTTATCTATCTTCCTTTCATCGTATTAACGCATAAACTTACTGCCTTTTACTTTATCAATAACTATATGGAAGCTTATCCTAAGTTATGTCATCTAATGACTTAATCAAGCTCATTTAAAGAAAACCTAACTAACAATACAAAATATTTTTACTTCACAATACCATATGACACATCTAACACCATTAACATAATCCTTAACTCATGAAACATGTATCATTAACTGATGATACTAATAAGAAATTTAATTTCGCCACTAATTGATCATCATTCAAAAGATCTTTTGCTTGAACTAAAATTATATCTTTCAATAAACAAGTTGTTCTAAACAAATTATAATATCAACCAAAACATCATTACTCATATTACTAAATTGACCACACATCTATATTTAAGCCAATATCTTAGCTTATCAATTGATTGTGTGATGGGTTCCATTGGGTTTTAAATTTATAATCAAGAATTACCGGTTAACTAGGAACACATTCGGGCAAGTATACCCTAGTCAAGTTGTAGTATAGTATATGGTAAATCAAGGTCGTCCCAAGAGACTTAGTTGCACTACAAGTGTCGTTTGTTTGTTTAAGCAAGTAACAAGGTCATGGTTATGATTGTCACGGATCAAACCACTAAGAAAAACAATAAGAACAAGCACACAAAGAACATACATGTTTAGACAAATGATCACAAGGATATTAGGATGTTTAGTTTGGAAAATATATATTATTAAAGGTAATCTTTCGACCTCTTGAACCAATAATAATAGTCTAGTGTTTTATAAATCAAAGATGCATAAACCTCAATCAAATGGTCATGTCATGAGCCTTATGCTAACAACAACAAAGAATCCTTTCGGCCTTAGACTTTGATGTTATTAATTTGTAAAGTTCCATTTACTTGAAAGATAATGAGAACACATATTCAAAAGATTCCTTTCGACCTCAATCCAAATTAAACCTTTACTTGTTATGTTTATTAAGTTTCTCATAGAATCGTCACAAAGTACAAGACCAAAATCATTTGTCACTAATGAATTGAAACTAACCATTGTTAGGAATACTTTCGGCCATTAAACTCAACAATGATCAACCAAAACAATAAACAAGAACAAGTTCCAATTTAACCAAATATGATGTTATCAACATATTCCAAACAAACACTACAATTATCCAAACATCCTTTTATCACAAGTTCTCATATGAAATAAACAAGTATCAAGACAACATTTACAAGAATCATATAATCAACACAATCAAAGAACCAAACATGAACAATAGCATTCAACATCATAAAAGTGACAAGGATTTACCCAAAGTAAGATTACATTAGGCAAGGGTGAAGGTTTATGGCACTCCTTCAAGCCTCCAATCAACTACAACTTCTAACCAAGCATACTTCTGGAAATGGCAGAGGTTTGTGGTCTTTTGGGGAAGATAAGTTTGGTGGATAGTTGGTGGAAATTTGTCCTTAAGGGTGGAGGCTTGAATTTCACACCTTTGGTGAAGGTAAGTTGATAGAGGGATGTTGTGTAGGTGGAAATTCATCCATAAGGGTGGAGGCTCGAATTTCACATGTAGAGATGGATGGTGGGTGAAAAGGATGATAAGGATGGAGAATGGATGATGAAATGAGGTTGCAAAGGCCTCTATTTATACTACTCTCAAGCCCTTGGGGTTATAAATGCATTTCTTGGTCACCAAGGAGCATGGAAAGGACTAGAAACTGAGTGGGAAGGACCTAGAATCGTTTGGGACAAGTTTGGAGTCTTAATAATGAAGAAATGGCAGAAACATGCCTTCCAACCGATTCGGTTTAGCTCCAACCGTTTCGGTTGGTGTTCATGACTATTCTCCAACCGTTTCCTGTTGCGGGGCCCGACCGAAAGGTTGGAGAAAATTGACAAAAAATCATAAACAACAAAGTTGTAGATCTTTCTCTTAGCTTTCCGTGGCCGTGAACCGGGAGTCAAACGGAGTCCGTATGCAAAAGTTATGGCCAAAATGGTGAAGGTGTGTCGAGAACAACGAGGCTTCCAATAATTCTTCGTTTAAGCTTCTTTTCTTCATTTCTTTCTCGTTTTCCTTCTTGAACTTTATTCTTGAGCCTTTGGACCACTAACTTGATGACTTTATCTTGTTGAATATACTCCACAATTCTTGCTTTTGTCGGGAATTCTTCATACATGGAGAAATCTTCGTATTTTACTTCTTTTTCCATCTTTTTCTCCACTTTCCTGCACTTGGCTACAAATGAACTAGCAAACGCACTTTTATACGATTAAGCAACAAAAGCATATGATTATAGCCAAATAACATACATAAAAGCACGGATAACGCTACTAAAAACATGCACAATTTGAGCGTTATCATTGTGCCTATTATTTCTAAAAACCCTGTTTTTGAATATCGTAGGCTGCAATATCATAAGTAACTTCTTTAACTTTACAAGTCTACTACACATGCATTCTGAATCGACACATTATTTGGTCAGTTTCAAGATCATCTAGATCTTTATTCTAACAATGAGATAATCATTCAAATATTGAAAGACCAAGTAACAGAGTTACCAACAACAACAACAAAAAATTAAAACATAAGAGGTACCTAACCTGTTCTTGAGATAGTTTTCTCGAGAAGGAACTAGATGTGATGTGTAGTAAACGAAAAGTCTTTGGTCTATAATTGAAACTTAAATCATAGCAGTAATATTTGTATACACGAATATCAACTAGTTTTTCCAATGATGATATGCATTGATAGAAGCAATATATTTTCTTTTGGGTATTATGTACCATTGTTTTAAAACATACACTAATAACACTAATACGTCTTTTAAAATGTATTTGTAACTTACAAAATGATGGGTAATCCACAAATAGAATACAAATTCCATAATCCATTCGTAAAATATAGTGAACGTCAAAGTTATAAGTTTCGTATCATCACATTATGGTGATAATTGAAATAGTTATGTTTAAACGAATATGAAAATGAGATAAAAATAAAACGAAGAAAGCAAACATGTTCCATTCTTATACCAACTAAACAATGAAATAATACATGAGTTATACGACATGTATTTATATTTAGTATGTGATTATGTTACTGGATAGAAGTTTATGTTGAGATAAGAGCATCTCCAATGCTGGCACTAAATGTGTTTTTTGGACGAATTAAGTGCCAAAATGTAATAAAAAAGTTTCGTCAACGTTGCCACTATCTTTAGTACTGATACTAATTTAGTGACGTGAATATTAAAACAATATATATACAGCTACACTATATATTACCTTTATACTATTCAGCTTATTTAAACTCAACATATTTGTTAAACGTTGATACTTAAACTAAAAAAAATAAAAAACGAACATATATAAACTATATTGTTTTAAGTCTCTGATAAATACGTTTATAAACAAGTCACAAAATCCTTTTTCTACACTATATTTTTGAACTCTGACAAAAAAAAATTTACTAAACAAATCGAAACCTTAAAATTAACTCCATAACGAAATTTTAGTTAACATCAGTTTACTAACATACTGTTACATGAGTTATACTACGTGTGTTTATGTGAAATATGTGATTATGTTAGTGTATAGAAGTTTATGTTGAGAAAAGAGCATCTCCAATTTTGGCACTAAATGTGTTTTTTGGAAGAATGAAGTGCCAAAATATTTTAAAAAAATGTATTCAACGTTGGCACTATCTTTATTACTCCTACTAATTTAGTGATGTGAATAGTAAAACAGAATATATACCGCTACACTATATTTTACACTTATACTTTTCAGCTTATTCAAACTCAACATATTTGTTAAACGTTGATACTTAAACTATAAAAACAAAAACGAACATATATAAACTATATTGTTTTAAGTCTCCGATCAATACATTTATAATCAAGTCACAAAACCCTTTTTCTACACTATATTTTTTAACGTTGACAAAAAAAATTAAAAACTGTTTTGTAAACAAGTCTCAAAACCTTAAAATTAACTCCATAATGAAGTTTAAGTTAACATTAGTTTACTAACATACTGTTATATAATATTGTTCATTGCCATCTGAGGCCAGCCTTTGAACGGCAGTACAAAACACCCAAAAGATTATTCAAACATGCATAACACATGATTGTTTAACAGACATGAAACACGGGAATTTGCTCCTCCTCTTCTCCATCCAAATTGTTGAGATACATGTACTTGAAGCGTATCATCTTATCATACCCAAATCGACATTCCTCAGCAAACTCACGCCATGCACCGAATACGTTTATATGATTTGTCCTTCGGTCCTCCTTGTGAAACTCCATCTTGACAGTCATTTTGTATTCAACATTTTGGTTTCTCATCAAGGCATGAGTGTATGTGTGCATTGGATGGTTCACCAAGAAGTCTGCGGTATTGTGCGCAGTATTATAGAATAACATATAATACTATATACTTATTTAAAAGCAAAATCGTAAAAGTAAATATATAAAATACTACTTACCAATCGTTGCATAACGACTATATATGAACCTCTTATAGAATACATCACGAAATTCACCAAAATGGTCAGTATGAGCTGGCCAGCGACACAGGTGATACATTCTGTTGTCATCTACATAAAAGGTAACATATTTAGGAACAATAACTGATTTGTATGTCAATACAAGATATTCAATGATTATCATAACCAAACCATAGGATATGTTATTGGTAAACACCTTACATCACTCAAACGTAATTTCTTAATAATCACTAATACCTTTTTGCATATAAATGTTTTCTCAAGCATGTACAGATGATACTACGTCAAATAGGGTTAAAATAAGTTTTTCCCATATCATTAAAAGTAATATTATAACTAAGTATATCGTCACAAGTTTAAACGTAAAAAATTAAGTTTATATAAGTATAACGAAATAGATATCGCACCTCTGTCTTCAGGAGGTATTGGAGGTTGGTTCATATTCAGTCGTGTTGCTCCAAAGAAATGCACCTCATTATGTTGACTCCCATCAGTATTAAAACCCATCATCCAAAATTCAGTATTCACATATTTTGTGAAAACGAGATGCATTCCAGGTTGCAAATGCAAAGTTGTTTGAAGTTCATCCCAAGATTGATGTAACAGTTCATAGTCGTTACCAACATTAACCCCATTCACTTGAACACGACTGACAGGAACTATAAACCAGTGACCTTCAACATTAATAGCAATATTCCCGGTTTGGCCTAGCCCAGTTAAGAAAGCTCCCGGCAATTTGGAACACCCTCAGAAATCAGGTTTTAGCGGAAGCATCCAAGTCTTGGGTGCTACTAATTGCTATCACAACACAAGTATAGAATAATAGGTGTTTCTTAAGAAAACTCATTTATTCAGTATAAAACAAAGTTTACAATAAAATTTGATGCGAAAACAGGCCCATAATAAATAAGCGGTCCCCAAATACAAATATCAGAGTCTTCTATGACCATGCCATGCCATTGCCCAAGCGCCTCCAAAAGTAAACTCTCGCCTCAAGACCTGAAAATACACGCTAAAAGTGTCAACACGAGGTTGGTGAGTTCATAGGTTTGCATAAAAGTATAGCGAGTTCAAAAGAGCCATTCGATCATTGTGGCGCTCACAATGTCGCGAAAACAAAGTTTACCTTTAAGCAAAATAGTAAGGTAGATCACAAGGTTTTCAAGTGCAAATCATTTCTCATAAACAAGTCAAATTTTATCAAGGCATACCCTGCCTAAATCACTGTATCAAAACATTTATCCGCAAAAATAGCTCATAAAAAACCACTTGGACCATATCAAAAATCAAACACTACAACGAATATATCGTCACGCAAGCTTAACTATTACCTGAGGCTAAGTCATGAAACCAATGCTAGCAAGCACACAAACAATCGATATGTTATATGTCCCCCACATGAGCCATGTTGGTCAGACGGGGTGGCCATTCCCAATAGATCTATTCATAACACTCGCACCATCCTGAGCCAGGATGTAACAATTCATAACAAAGCTTGGGTTTCTAACCTTAACCTAGCACATAATAGCTTACAAAAATATTTCCAGGTCCAATTAAAACAGTTTTCAAGCACTTGTGTCTACTTAAAAACATATTCAAGCCAAATCATGCATTTCATTGAAACAAGTAACAATCGGTTATTCAAATCAATCAAACAATTCATTTAGTAAAAACGAGCATGTATTCTCCCTCAAAACAGGTTTAAAACAAGTAAAGTAGGGGCCATGAACTCACCTCGATACAAAGCAACGCAAGAATCACAACCGGCATCAGTGAGCAAAGCACAGCAGTCTCACAAGAAAAGTACAACGATATCCAAAGGGTACAAGCACAACGGTACTACATCGGCACAACCTAATAGCAATTTGCTATCTCAGAATACGTCTAGCAAAGCAAAATAATTTTCGAAGGACAATGTGTCTTAGTTTTCGTGGAATACTCGTATCAAACGTTTCCAAAAATTTCAGTATCAATATCTCAAAAAGTTTAGTTTTAACGTTTCGTGTGGTGGTAAGAAATCAAAGACTCATCATATAACTCACGCCAGACGTAATTCACGCCAAAGTATAATATATATCCCAATATATTATGAGGAATAGTCAAGAAGTATTGACCAAGACTCACGTTGAGTAAATAACGACAAGGAGAAAGTCGAGGCGGCAATGACTAAGAAACATGCCAAAAAGTAAGTCTATTAGTAGTTTCGGTATTTACCCAATAATCCCAAATGATTTGAAAAGCTAGTTTGAGTTTATAAGCACACAAGTTAATATTTAAATTAATAAAGGATTTTACGATTTAGTAAAACTCTACTTTTCATTCCTTATCGGGTTTTATAACTAAAAGAGATTTAAAAATAAAAATTTAAGTTTAGTATGTTGGATGAATTTCGGCATGACGCGTCCATTCGTACAACATTCCCCAAGTCGTCGTGACTTAAAAATAAATTTCTTAAAGTAATACTTCCCGACAATTTAATATAAAAACAATAACGTATTCACTGGTTATTAAACAATTTTTCTTTATTGTTTTCGTTGCGAATCAAATATATTAAATTCATAAAGAGTCTACTGTATTGTATTCGTTTCGAATCCAATAAATCTAATTTGTCCAACGTCCAATGTCCAATAATTATTCAAATCATCCAAACCCGATATTCAATTGTCCACTAAATATTCATATTGTCCAAGTTTTATCAAATCCAATATACGTCCCACGAAATAATCCGTATCTAATTTCAATTCACAATTCCAATTATAATCCGAAACGTACCAGTTTTCCAAGTTACAATAATTTAATATCCGTGTTAATTTGCTCACTCGATATCAGAAATTATTAACCATTAACTTTATACCAATTTTGCTTTAATAAATACCAAACACAGCTTCAAACCAATCTGAACAGCAAATTAACTCGACACCCTTGCGGTGTCGTGTCACTAACCGAATTAAACAACCACCACACTTGTGGCGTGCATTGTCGGATCAACACAAAAACAAGCAATCACCTCAACAATCAGACGCGACCAAGAACCCACTAACAATCATCAATAAACTCATCCAACCTAACAACCTGTAATCGATACCAGACCCAATACGGGTCTCGACCCGATCTAAAATAGATCCAGACGCACACAACACCATTGGTTGGTTTCCAACCACACTTACCACACGAAACACTACTCAAAATGTTTTCAAATCCAGAAATTTAACACATATCATTTTCTAATAACCTTATTTATCCACGAAAATTGTTCCAAACCGATTACTAATCGGTTTCGTTAATCGAAGTAGACAAAACGGAGATAGTCACGGTTCGACTTACCAAAAGAACACAAAATAGAGAAAAATAAGGAGACGAAGGAGATGAGAGCGGCTGAGAAGGCTGCGTACGAAGCTCGACCCATGAACCAACCGGATACCAATTTTACAGTGACCCATCGTCACATCTAAACCATATGCATACCCATAAAAGAAATACTACCACACTCCGAATCTTAAGTTCAAGATCTACGGAGCGTGGGAGACATTGGTGGCGCGTGCAGCACGTAAAAGCGACCACAAGGACTTGATTTATCTCCTGGTGGGGGCGGTGAAGCAACAGGTGGCGCGTGGGTGGTGATAAGAGGCGCGTCAAACGCTTAGAAACTCCAGAAATGACGAGGATAAAACGATCTATTGATGCGGCTAAGAAAAGGGTTCACCGGAAAATTTTCGGCGACGGTGGTGGCCTGACGGAGATGGTGGTTGCCGGGGAAAGAGATGTCGTCGGCGAGGGTGTGAGGGAGAGAGTGTGTGTTTTATAAAATGTGTTAAATGAATTTTTTTTTATAAATTTTAGGGTTTATATATAGTGGGGAGGGACCTAGTTTGCCAACTCCTCAAACTTTAAGGTAGGCTGAAATGAAAATATCATAAGGACCAAACTCGTAATTTTCGTAAACTTTTGTAATTATTAGGTTCGGGATACATTTGAACGAGTAAACGTGCGATAAAAATTACGAAACTTGCGCCATTGTGTTCAGAATAATTTTTCCAGTAAAAATGAGTATTTATGCGACTATTTTCTCGCAAATAGAAATAATGATCAATCAAAATGATTAACAGATTTTTGGTCGTTCTAGTACGCGTGGTGTCTAAAATTGACATTTCACGGGACAACTTTCTCGTGTTCACGTTAAACGAGCTCAGGAAAGTTCGAAAATGAAAAACAGACAATTTTCTCGAAAAACAAATATCTGGAAAAGTGCGGGTTGTCACACAATTTCTGAAAACAAAGGTTACATTTGTTAAAATTCAAAATAGTTACTATATATCCAAAGATAAAAATGCTAATTAATACATTAGTATAATAAAAAAGTAATGATATTTTAATTTAACTACAAAATATAATACATGAGCCCTAAATGATGATGCCCAAACACGAATATGGGCAAGTCGTCCCTCATCCCTTTATCCTCCGAATTCCTCCGCATGACCATCATACCCCGTCACATAGTATGTATCATCTCCTTCCTGTATAAAGTGCAACAACCTAACACGTTGTCCGATATTATCTCTTGCAAATTCAGTCCATTTGTTCCCCTGGTCAAATGGTGATTGTCATCTTTCACTATCTTAACTTTCACACGAATCCTATTGGTGCTGATCAAGTACACATGTTTGTTCCCATTATATCCATCCTCCCAAAAGATTTCAGGTAGATCCTGAAACAGATTTATTCCATTTTATATCATTTTAACTAGATTACAATTGTAAAATTAGATATGTCATTGTCAAGAATTACTTGTGATTTCGGAAATGTTCTACGGTCAAGCCAAACAACAAATTCAAATGGCATCTAACTACAAAAAGACAGAAACATGTTTATATACCAAATCAACAGAAAATGTCCATATCAGTAACTACAAAACACTTTCTTAAAATGATAAGTTATATAAGTCTTTTAGATACTAAATACTTGTACTGTTCGAATGTTACTTTAGTTTGCCTCCAGCAATAGTTGCATCGTCATTCAATTTCAGAAAACCACATACGTGTAAATGTTGAATAAGTTTTTTACATGAATTATATATATATATGTGTAAAGTATTGGACCATCAACAAAAACTTGCTAAACATGTCGACACATTATGTTTCCTGATACAAAAGTGTTTGACGCACCTATAATCATTTAGTCGTTTTAGAGTACGTATCTGTATTGTTTTTGCAGTTCACGATCTTATACCATGTAAGGCGTTTTTCACGATTAACAACTAATCTACAATCTACCGAACCTACTTTATGTACATACTTTTTACTAACTTGTTTTTTTTTTGTAACAATATGCATAACATGTTCTTGCTTAACTACTAAACCAAACAACAATCATAACCTATGTTTATCAAAGATCATGAGATACATATGTTTCAAAGAATATTAAACATGTCTAATTAAGTATCCCTAAAATCAAGACAAATATATTATTCAAATCAGTCTATATTTACATGTTACACAATATTCTAAATAGTCAAATCACATATATTTCTAATCAAATGGATGTTACATTGTGATCAAACGATAAAATATTCTTTAGGATATGGTAAACATTGCAAGAAAAAAATACCAAACATGCATTTGTAACCATCAACAAATCAGTAACATGGATATGAATCACTTTACAATTTCAGTGGATGGTTAAAAAAAACGTAATTGTAACATTACCTGATGATGAGTTGGTGTGTTGAAGAAGATGAAGCTGATTTTTGGGACAAAATTCAAGCCGTAATATCACATTTCTCAACACCAACTTGGTTTTGTAATGATTACTTTAGAGTAGCTACAAGTCATCCTATTTTCTTTCACACTTTAATAAAACTAAACATTTTAATACGTAAAAAATGTTTATCTACAAAAATTTTAATAATTTTTTCATTTTACAAATTATTTAAAGACTTGAACGGGTCTTTAAGATACTGCGTAAATAACGAAAAGATGTATTTAAAGACTTGAACATGGACATTAAATTTTAGTTATATCCTAAAGTGATTTAGATAAGAACCTGTTTTTCAGGGAATGATTGTCGTTTAATGCGAAGAACAAATTCCGTAGCAATTATCCTACATATAATTATACGTTTATAAGAGTTATAAAACCTGCTCATATTATATTATCATACAAACAATCCTAATTGTGTATCAACTTGCAACTAACATATCTATTAACCAAACTATGATAACATTCCAGCTAAACTATAAACGGCAATCAGAAATTACACTTTTGTAGCCATAAATAAGATGGTAACAAAATAAAAACAAAATTATGATTTTTACTAATCTTATAAACTTTTAATATCACAATCCAAAAAGTACTACTTCACTATAATTTTGATAACCAAAAACATTTTATACATCCAAGTACTAAAACATATGTTTTCAATCAATATTTATTATGACTAATCTAAATTATCTAATCTAAACTTAACCCTAACTTATATTTGGGCGTTTTATTAAAACAAGCAACATGCAACATCATAAATTTAAACATATAGATATGTCAACATCATAATACACTTCTGATCATTGATTTATAGCTTAAACTTCCTTCGATTGTATCTATATAACTATTGTTAAACAGTAATCACCTACAACTTCATATAACATACAGAGTAACAATACATGTATTGAAAAATACTCATTGTTAATGGTTTTGCTTAATGAAGAACAATGCATGAGCATGTACCTGGTGTGATTGAAGGAAAGCACTTCCAGCCAATATGTGAATGTTCAGATATGTTTAGGTGTGTGTGTTAAATGATGGTTATGATGATATAAGAGGCACTCAAATTTTTATTATGTATACATGATATTTTTAGACAAAAACATTTCCAATGTAACTACTATTGATATTGCAAACACTCAAAATATTTTGCATATATCTTCCATGCATACTTTGTGACTTTTTATTCTAATTTAATTTTTTCAATTTTACTATTATAAGATGTAATACGATGTGTTTATACTTTGACTATCAAAACTCAAACTACTTATTAACCTCATAAGAATCATCAAACATATATGTCGGGTTTTGTTCAAAAATTAAATTATTAAATACAATACAACTAACATTTTGTATTTCGTAATGTCAGAACGAGTAGCACAATTCAAGTGTATTTGTTCACTTGTGCATATTACTATAATGTTTGATTAATGTTCGTTCAATCGACTATTGTTTTATTCACATGTCTTTTCTTTTATATAATAAACTAATTTGAATTTTCCATACAACTTAAGTACTTTTATTTCAATAATCCATTTATATTAGTATTCGCAATGTCATTCTAACTATGATTAGTAATGTTTGTTTAGTTTTTACTATCAAAACTCAAACTACTTATTAAACTCATAAGAATCATCAAACATATATCTCCAGGTTTTGTTCAAAAAACTAAATTATTAAATACAATACAGCTGACATTTTGTATTTCGTAATGTCAGAACGAGTAGCACAATTCAAGTGTATTTGTTCACTTGTGCATATTAATATAATGTTTGATTAATGTTCATTCAATCGACTATTGTTTTATTCACGTGTCTTTTTTTTATATAATAAACTAATTTGAATTTTCCATACAACTTAAGTACTTTTATTTCGATAATCCATTTATATTAGTATTCGCAATATTATTCTAACTATGATTAATAATGTTTAATTGAAGCTATATATATATATATATATATATATATATATATATATATATATATATATATATATATATATATATATATATATATATATATATATATATATATATATATATATATTTGCGGGTTAAATAAGTTACACGAGTTGAATACGTTAAACGGGTTTCGAGTTAACCCATTTAACTAAACAAGTTGGCACATTACACGGGTAAAACAGGTTAAACGAGTTCGTGGGTCGATCCATTTAACCCATTTAACAAGCATAATAAAGTATATATAATTTTTAATTTTTGAAAAAAAATCTTAAACTGGTTGTCGGGTCGACCCGTTTAAATATGCCCAACCCGAACCTGACATGTTAAATAAACAGGTTACATGGGTCGACCCGAAACCTATTTAGACTCAACACCAACCTGTTAATTTTCGCATCGGTTTCAAGTTGGGTCACAAATTACCACCCCTAAAGAAAAGTTTCTTCCTATTGTTCATCAATATATTGTATTTGTTAACAGCATACCGGTTTACAGAAAAGAGGATATTTGTCAAAATTAGGGGAGATATGGCTAACTGGATGTGCGAGGGAAAGAAAGCAGCAGAATCATGAGAACAACAACCTTTCCTTAAAGAACATTTCAATTTTTAATGAGTCCATGTAAATATGTGTATTAGCAAAATCATTGTATGAACGTTGTAATTGAATGTATTATGCAGAAAATAAAAACGAGACAAGCACATAAAAATAAGCATGCCAAACTAATACAATAAACTTCTACCAAACATACTCACGGTACAAGTTTCGGCCAAGAAAGGAAACACGAAAGGTATTTAACAGACACTTTGCAGAAAAGGGTATTACTCGATTACTGTATGATTTTTTTTAACTAACAAAAGAAGTCCATAACATATAGCATGCTTTTGTTGTCAGCAGTTCCCATTACTTATAAAATTTGATCCCACTGCTAATTTTGATGAACTTAATTACGGTACATAATCCCGTAATCCTGATAATCAAGCAGAAGTAAAGTTTCCGTATACGAGCTCACGGAGACGGCATCAGTTTCCCCATAAATCCCAAGATCTTTGACATAACCTGAGCTTTGTTCATAAACTACAAGTGCAGCAGGTTCTCCATCCTCAGTGACCTTCCTTTGCATTATAGGTTCGCCATTCTTTGTAAATTCAAGAACTTTATTTATTACCGAATCTGGCGTGTTAATTGTGAATAGCTTCGTAAACACGTTTGGAACGCCATGCTTCATCGCCCATACAGCACATACATGTTTATCCCCCTCATTATCGTATTCAAGTAAAACAGGAGAATCCTTTAGCTTAGAGATGGACACATTCGTAAAATACAGATGTGCTAAATTATTTGGAAGGTTTATTTCTGTAAACTCTTCACTTGTCATGTCAAACGAAACAATCAGATTAAGAGGCCCTTCATGACCAATAAAATAAATAAAGCTATCTGTAGCTATATTGGTCATAAACCATGTGTATGTAATTGATTTACGTGGTGTATTACCACGCGGAAGATCCCAATCCCAAGAGCTTAAGGTAAAAATTTCAACATTCCTAGTATCGTCGTCAAGATCACAATCATTAAACTTGACAATCATAGGGTCACTTGTGTTGGGAGAAACCCCGAAACCAAGACGCCTTGAACAATACTGATCATGACACCCAGGAATACTAATAGGAATGGTCTTTTTAGTGGAAGGATTCCAAATGAAAGCTATATCACTATACATATCATATTCATCAAGATAATCACCAAACAAGCACAACAAACCTTGAGAGCTACCGACTACTTGTAGATGGTGAACCGGAAAGTACGAGATGTCGGTGGAAAGAGTCGTAGCAAACTTTTGTTTAGGGAAAGTGTCATCATCAACAAAAGAAATAGAGTTTGATTTTGGGTATGGTATACGCCTGAAGGGAAAGTACTCAGATTCGTACCACCTTACAAGCAAACGCTGCCGCCTAGCTCGGTAGTTATTGTAATCAGCAATAAACTCGGGGCTTTCTATTAGAGACTTCCATGATTTTGAGAGGGATGTGCACTGAATAAAGGTTTTAGCAGGAAGCCTTTTGATAATTTCAGCTTGGATTTCGAAAGGTAAGTTGTCTGACATTTTAATTTGGGGATAGTTGCTGCGTTTGATTACTTGGGGAAATGGAATCGTGAAGAAGGTACTAGATATGTTAGGGAAATGAAGTTTGGGCCAACTATTTGGGCCTGTGTAGATTAAATTGCTAAGGTCCTTCAACGAGAATGCCACGGGTTTAGCTATAAATTGGACATGCCTTAATACTCAAATATAAAACAATCAAAAATCTTTTCTTCGGGCTGCAATGATTTGCGACTTTCGGCTAGGGTGTTCATCAGTTCGGTTATCGGGTTATTCAGTTTATTCAATTCAGTTATTTTGGTTAAAAGTTTTTTTAGGTAAAACCGAGTACCAAACCGAATTTAAATTTGATTAAACTGAACTGAAAATCGAAACGAATAACTGAAAACCGAACCGAATAACCGAAAATCAAATCGAATAACCCGAATTACATATTTTTAATTATTTATTTATATAATTATATATATTTCTTTAAAAAAAATCAAGCTTATAAAATACAGTATTATATTTATACTATGAAAAAGCCTAAATATCTATTTTTTTTATATAAATACTAGTGTTAGACCCGTGCCGCATACGGGGCTTTTATAATATTTGTTAGATTAGTTTTGATTTAACAGATATATAAAATTGATGTTATGCAAGTAAAATGAGTATTGAAAATAAAATAATGTGTAAATGACTTAGGACAATGTAATAAATCATAATATAGAAACACATTTAATTATAATATTCAAACAAAATACAATAAAAGAAAAAGACATTTCTCCTTAAGATAACCAAAAGATAAATAAACAAAAGTATAGAAGTTTACAACCCAAAACACAATAAAAAATAATCATTATGATTATCAATGTATAAGATATATAAACCTAATTTCAGTTATACATTATAAAATTATGATATGCAACCCAAAGACAATAAAATAAGCATTATACATAATATTAGAAACAAATTGTCATGTAAATGTAATTATAATACATAAACCAAAACACAAATAAACAAATCAATCCATAGTATAATTGTTTT
>OU343218.1:9711239-9782665 GCA_910596185.1 Chrysanthemum makinoi | reverse complement strand
TTAAGGCTTCAGAGATGGACACATTCAAAATACAGATGTGCTAAAATTTATTTGGAATGCCTATTTCGTAAACCTCTACCTATTTCATGCCAACGAAACAATCAGATTAAGAGGCCCTTCATGACCAATAAAATAAATAAAGCTATCTGTAGCTATATTGGTCATAAACCATGTGTATGTAATTGATTTACGTGGTGTATTACCACGCGGAAGATCCCAATCCCAAGAGCTTAAGGTAAAAATTTCAGCATTCCTAGTATCGTCGTTAAGATCACAATCATTAAACTTGACAATCATAGGGTCACTTGTGTTGGGAGAAACCCCGAAACCAAGACGCCTTGAACAATACTGATCATGACACCCAGGAATACTAATAGGAATGGTCTTTTTAGTGGAAGGATTCCAAATGAAAGCTATATCACTATACATATCATATTCATCAAGATAATCACCAAACAAGCACAACAAACCTTGAGAGCTACCGACTACTTGTAGATGGTGAACCGGAAAGTACGAGATGTCGGTGGAAAGAGTCGTAGCAAACTTTTGTTTAGGGAAAGTGTCATCATCAACAAAAGAAATAGAGTTTGATTTTGGGTATGGTATACGCCTGAAGGGAAAGTACTCAGATTCGTACCACCTAACAAGCAAACGCTTCCGCCTAGCTCGGTAGTTATTGTAATCAGCAATAAACTCGGGGCTTTCTATTAGAGACTTCCATGATTTTGAGAGGGATGTGCACTGAATAAAGGTTTTAGCAGGAAGCCTTTTGATAATTTCAGCTTGGATTTCGAAAGGTAAGTTGTCTGACATTTTAATTTGGGGATAGTTGCTGCGTTTGATTACTTGGGGAAATGGAATCGTGAAGAAGGTACTAGATATGTTAGGGAAATGAAGTTTGGGCCAACTATTTGGGCCTGTGTAGATTAAATTGCTAAGGTCCTTCAACGAGAATGCCACGGGTTTAGCTATAAATTGGACATGCCTTAATACTCAAATATAAAACAATCAAAAATCTTTTCTTCGGGCTGCAATGATTTGCGACTTTCGCTTTGGTGTTAAATTCGGTTATCGGGTTATTCAGTTTATTCAATTCAGTTATTTTGGTTAAAAGTTTTTTTAGGTAAAACCGAGTACCAAACCGAATTTAAATTTGATTAAACTGAACTGAAAATCGAAACGAATAAGCAAAACCAACCATAACCGAAAATCAAATCGAATAACCCGAATTACATATTTTTAATTATTTATTTATATAATTATATATATTTCTTTAAAAAAAATCAAGCTTATAAAATACAGTATTATATTTATACTATGAAAAAGCCTAAATATCTATTTTTTTTATATAAATACTAGTGTTAGACCCCGTGCACGCGCGGGGCTTTGGCTTAATATTTGTTAGATTAGTTTTGATTTAATAGATATATAGAATTGATGTTATGCAAGTAAAATGAGTATTGAAAATAAAATAATGTGTAAATGACTTAGGACAATATAATAAATCATAATATAGAAACACATTTAATTATGATATTCAAACAAAATACAATAAAAGAAAAAGACATTTCTCCTTAAGATAACCAAAAGATAAATAAACAAAAGTATAGAAGTTTACAACCCAAAACACAATAAAAAATAATCATTATGATTATCAATGTATAAGATATATAAACCTAATTTCAGTTATACATTGTAAAATTATGATATGCAACCCAAAAGACAATAAAGAAAATAAACGTATACATAATATTATAAACAAATTGTCATGTAAATGTAATTATAATAAGCAAACCAAAACACAAATAAACAAATCCAATCCATAGTATAATTGTTTCAAATCCAAAAATTAATTATCATCTTATCCAGTTTTTGCAGTTTTTTTTCCACCTCGATTTGGGGGTGCTTTGGTCTTACGCTTACTACCAGCTAATGATGAAGGTTCAATGTCCTCTTCATCATTTGATACCGGATTTCCAACCTGATCCTCATTGACTAAACCAACATCTTCAGTTTCGTCCTGAACCTGAATAGAAACAAATTTTGAACATAAAATACATTTTCTCATCGGTAACAAACAAAGCATCTTAAGAACATGTATAATATTGTAAAATTAATAAGACTCAATGGTAGTTTAATGTATCCCAAAAAATGTTAAAAAAACGTGAATCTATTTTGTTTCAGTTTTAGACCAAGAACCACAAACAATGACTTTCTAGTCTAAAAATTGAAAAAAAAAGTTTAAATCTGGTATAAAAAACAGGTTCTAAAACTGGTATAACCACAACCATCAATCAAATATGTTAACCTCGCTCTAGTGCCACATGCAAGGGATCAATTATTACATATAAAAGATGATTATCTTAGATTGAGGTCTTAGAAATTGATAAAAACATATTGAGGTTGTAGAGAGGGAAACTAGAAAGAGAGTGGTGAAAGAGATGAAAGTTTTATTATGTGAAATGAACAACTCAAGCGCACCCTCCAAGGAAATTGGTATATATAGGCGTTTACATGTGTAAGTTCCTTAGTTATCGATAGTAGTACTTATATTGTGACCATCTTAACTTATCACTACAAATCCCGTAAATGTATCCACTTAAAAAGCTAACAAAGATCACATTCGTGTGATTAGAATTTACTAAGTGATAAGAGACATTAAGATTAAACCATGTTTTACACCCGTGCTTTGTTATAATTATTTGACTTCATTATTCATTTAATTACCCCTACCCTTTTGTAGCAATCATTTTTAATGCAAGATACCCTTAGTACACCATTTTTTGATCTTATTTTATCGTTACTTTACACCTCATTAAAAAAATGTTACATCCAAATCGCCTTAGCCCACCTTTATTGTGTTATATATAATAAAACCGTAGTTAGTTTTCTAGATAATTACATGTTATTAACTCAACTTTGTACATACATTTTTGAAATAACTGAGACTTTTGGTAGTATTTTAACTATGGAGAAATGGGGAAGAAATAAATTTTATTACCCCTAAGTCATGTAACTTATGTTAGTACTCTATGTGTATTGATCCTCCTAATTCGGGTCATCTATTATTATGTTTATGTTCAATTTATAATTTCAAAATATGTTTTATGTTTATGTTTATGTTCATGTTCTAGCATATTAAAAGGCAGGGTAAAAAGTGTATATAAAAAAATAAAAAAATCAAAAGGATGAGAAAAATGAGAAAAGAACATATGGATTGTCGTCCTGCTATTTTCTAATTCAAGAAAGAGTCAGAAAAGATAAAGAAAAGAGTCATTTTTTAAGTTCGTATTAGTTTAAGTTTTTGACTTAGCAACATAAATGTAATTGTTTAGATAATTAGCTTTCCATCAGTAAAAAAATCCTAAATCTCTAACCCTTTATTCCTTACCCGAAACCTTACGTTACAACCCTTGAACGACCCCTTTGATAGTAATTTCTAGGTGCGTATGCCAAAGTGGTTGAGGTTTGATCATTTATCAAGCATACGGTTTAACTATGCACTATGACATGGTAATTAAGTGATTTTCCCATTTTTATTATTGTTATATCATCTGTATACACCCAAGAGATTAAGAGTATCTAAACACTTATTATGTGATGTGCTAGTCTTGTACTTCCATGCTTGAAACTGTTAAGAGTGTATTGTCAAATGAGTTGTGCCATGAAATGCTAAATGCCCCTAAATTGTATTATTGTCTAAGTTAAAAGCTCATTATATTGACGACAAGCAAATCTTAAGTGTGGGATATATGATGAGGTGCAAAATCGTATGGTGTTTTGGGGGTCATTTAAGCCTTAATTTAATGAACATTGTATCATTTATTGCGTTAAATCATTTCTTTTTTAGTATTAGGTGTTTGGGAATGCTTTCGCTGGAAACGTACGAAACTCGGGTCATTTGACCAAAGAACGGAAGAAAAGGATAATTGTTAGTTTTGTGACCGGCATCTGTGATGTCGTCGCTAGAAGTGCCCAGAAAGTGAAAAAATAAATCAACTTGCGACGGCTAAATGTGTGGAGATGAGTGTCGTGGACTCCACTCCTAATTGACAATCGTCAAGCTCCTGAACTTTGACGTCGTCAAACATAGTAGGTAGAAAATAAACCCCTAAAAGATTCAAGGCTGATGGTGTCCCAACTATAAGTTGATGCCATCACAACTACAAAAACTATATATAATATTGAATTGTTTCATATTTTTCGTGTAGAATTTTTTGGAGATAAACCCTAGATGATTTTCAAGTATTTTTCAGAGCTTTTACCCTCAAAAACTCATATGTATTAAAGAGATAGGTTATTTGATTGACCATTCAATTATGTTTATCATTGTTTATTTGATTATATCTTTCGCTTGTTATTTAATTGCTATGCTAGGATAGAACACTTAGTATTTACTTAGGGTTTGCAGGAAACTTGCTTAGTTGATAACTCCTGCTTCGTATTGATTCTTGACTGATTGTGTGTTTGTGATTCCTGCGATAATCTCAAAACCTAATTAATATTCGTCCCTATAACTAATTGTGAGTAAAAGATTGTCTATGAAACCTGATTAATATCCAACCCTCTAGATAATCGCCCGAGAACACATGCTAGATACATGGATAAATTGTGTCTTTAGTTCCCACGCCCCTCTAGTTAATAATATATTAACTAATTATTACGCCCTGTATAATGTCCGTCCCTTTAGCAATTAGCTACGATACTTGGCCATCACATGCCATTATTTAGAAATTTTAAATAGAAATCCCAAGAATTTAGTTAATCAATAGGTAAAATTGGATAACTAGCAAGGAGAACTGCACCCTAGGTAAATACGCCTTTACCTCCCATTGATTTACACCAAAATTTACTTTTTTTGTTATTTATTTTTCTTGCAATTCAGGTTTAATTATTAGTTTTAAAATAAACTCTCTCAAACCACAGTGATTTACTTGCTTTTATCAAAACACAAAAGACCAAAAATAATCTTCCTCCGTCTTTAGACCAAACTGTCGTACATTTCAAACCTACCTCACTATTTCCTAGAGAACGATCTTCCTCCGGTTTTACATATACTACACAACAAAGGTTAGATACACTACTTAAAGGGTTGTAAAACTTCGGTGTTACAACTGTCACATCAATGTCCCCTCACAAAGAAAGTAAAGTTGGAAATGCTAGGGATCACTGAAAAACAAAACTCAACAAGAAATCTGATGTTTAAGCATTTTGTAAACTATGAATGATATTGATCCTTTGTTTCATTATGTCCTCAGTTCTAGTCTTTACTTAAATTCAGTTTGTAAGAAGATGTTATTTTGCTCACTTACACTTAGAAACACTTAGGCTATATCTATAACAGCCCGTAAAATTTTAGAATATTATAATAATATTTATCACGTCAGAAAATTCAAATCGGTTATTTTCTGACAGATGTCAATATTTAGATTTAAAAACGAGAGGTCATCTCGTTTCTTTAAAAAATAAGACCGCATACCACGATACTTGTCCACTAAGTATCCGTATAATAAAAGTGAAATTTATTATTTCCGAGTTAAAATTTAAGCATGCATAAGTTAATCCATTGTTTCGAAGTTATTTCGCATACTGCATGCTATGTAGCATACAAGACTAAAAATAAATAATGAGATAAGTGAAATGTACACATTTTATCATTCAAGGATAATTTACGAAAGAAAACGAGAGGTTATCTCGTGAATTTAGAAAGTCACGACACCGCACGCATACAGACACCAAATTAGTAACGATAATCAGTTATAATCTAAGACTCACGTAATAATGATACTATATTATTATGCTCATTAAAATGTTTCAAGAAATATAATCTTTATATTTTTCAGTACCAGGAAGGTACATTTACTCGAGGATTCGACAAAATACGGAGTACAATTTATACAATACTTATTAATAAAATAAAAGAAATAATACTACTTACCCTACCACCTCCTAGACTAGCCTATCTGTTCCTCTTCTTCTCCTCTGGTCGACACAAACAAAGAAGACATACACAAGAATAGAAGACATCTCTCCTTTTGGGATTCAACCCACATATTCAACATGTCTACCTTCCATAAACAATCACCTATCCACCTAGACATCACATGAATTTTGTGGCGTGGCTGTGGAAGAAAGACGAGAGCCAGAAAAGGGTATTGCCCTAGGCATGAGGTCAAGAAGATTAGGAGGCTCCCTTTCCCTCTTTCATCTATACAAGAGTCAAGATTCACAGAGAGTTCATCCACTTTTCAACCCAATTCGAAAATTAGGGTTCTTCCAAATCAAAGGGGTTCTTAAAATTGGTTTGGGGGTTTTGTAATTAGGTGCATGAGGGAGCTATTCCAAGTTGTCAATTGCTCTAATTCGTCCCGAGTCCCCTCCAATTGAGCTCCTTGGTTGTCGGTGTTCATCCAATCAACCCACGAAATTTAAATGTAAGAATATTCAATGGATATCTTGTTAAATTAGTTAAGTTGTAATCTCATTTGTAAAATTCGAATTTCAAATATTTTGTTTTTATAATTTGAATGTTATTAATTAATTGGAAGTCTTATTCCTTAATATTGGTGAAAAATTTAAATGGGTAAAGAAGTTGATAAGAATGTGATTTAGTTAAAATGGTGTGGCAAATTGTTGTTGTTGTGTATGTGTGGCGAAACCTTAAGAAAAATCACCAAGAAAATAAATTTTGTATTGTCTGAATCAGTGTTCAGTGTATAACATGGCTTATTGGCTTATTTTGGTTTGGGTCCATTTAGAGTTTTTGGTCTTGGCTTATATTCAAGTTTGTTGGCGTATCTTAGTTTTCAACTTATATGCTGGCTTAAGAGCTCTTTCGGCTTATTTTCTAGAAGCACTTGGCCGTCATAGGCAAGGTCGTTTTGCTTGATTTCAGTTCGAAAGAGATGCGTGTGTCGAACTCATGCTAGCGTTGTATTTGCTATTTCAGTAGTAGTGTCGACTTGTAACAATAAAGTTTTCCCTCATACTCAACTGTGAAGGATGCGTTTGCGTGTTATTTGCGGGTCACAACAAGGCACCTCAAAGGTGTTGACATGTTGTCTAACTTTGGACCTCGAGGAAGACCCGCAAGGCTCTCGTTTTGTAGTCTCAGTTGGTCTTGTAGATTTGCGTTTTGATTATGTTTCCTTGTGCGTCAACTACTCCTCAGAATGTCTAAATTTCGTTTTGTGTTAAAGTTCTTTGGGCCTCAAGCCCGTCCTATGAGATGTGTGTGCTTAGAGGGCTGAAAAGCCCAACAGCTTTAAGGGTGCGTTCGGTTTTACGGTGTACCAGCCCAGCCCACAAAACAAACAAGTCTAAGAGTGTGGGTGTAACAAGATGGCCGAAGCCCAGTTTTGTTTGGGGGTCCGTTTGGTATTTTGCAGCCTATCCCGGGTATTAATTCGTGTTCCGAATCCGAAAGATTTTAGTATCAAATCAAGTAAATCGGAGTCATACTCGCCTCGTAAGCAAATATATGCACGACATGTCCGTTCTCCCAACTTATATGACCGCGACGTATATTAGTCTACATAACCCGTCATATATATAAGCAATATTCTGAAATAAAATCAAAACTTGATATTTTTACACCTTTTGAACTATAAGTTTAAATCGAGCTAATGAGTATATAAATTGTAACATAACTTTTGAAATCGTTAATTTACATTTCGTAAACTAATTATTTAGATTTAATAAAACATATTTCGATTATAAAACTTATTTGAACAAAATAAAACGACTTACCTTTCTATATAAAATTTTGACATCTAGTCGAGTCATACCCTATTTTGCCAAGATATGTATATATAAACTTATCAGTTTATTTGTATACATGGGTCATATCCAACTTTCGTCAAAATATAATTAACTTGTTATATTTTATAATAACCAATATAACTTATTATATTTTTATATAATAACCATCAATGAGGAGATTTATTCATAACTTGCACCATCAAATTATCTAAATACAAAGGTATTAAGTAAAACTATTACTTAAATTTTTGAAATACTCTTATGTTATCCACTAAAAGTGATACATAGAGATATTTGTACAAGTATGTACGTTAAGTATATACCTTTAAAATAATGATTACATAATCCATTAATGTCTAAAATCATATGTAATTATTTCCGTACATCGTCATTCGGTTATCATCAAACCGAAGTCTTGTTCATCCTTGATATCTTTTTCTGCGTGTACCCTTCCACGTATTATCATTTGGTCATCATTAAACAAAAGTCGAAATTCCTTCCTTGAGATTCCTTCCATCCAATTCCTTGTAAATTGTTCTAAGATAAATGATGTCACATCAACAACAACAACAAAACAAACAATTAAAATTTATAAAGTTAATTAAACTTTATCGAGTCTTAAGCATAAAGACTAAATTGCCGTATTAATTAGGTTACGTGTCGGAGCCGTGCACTATCATCCCTTGATTTAATTCCCTTTGGACTACTAATTGCCAAGGTGAGTTTCATAGCCCCTACTTTTAATCTGTTTTATACTTGTTTTGGGGGAAGATACATGCTCATTTTACTTAAATAATTTTAATGGTGCATTTTCATGCATACTATGCCTTATGATTGATATGTTTAAAGATATATCATACAGAGATATTTTATGGACCATACCATAATGCTTGACCTAGAATATTACGCAGCTTAGCCTAAGTCCTTAGATCCCATATTGCCCTTTTCATGAACTCATTCCGTTGAAGCGCTATAAATCTATTGGGGTGACCCCTCGTTAGGTTCCGCATGGGTCAAGCGAAACATATAGCATGTCGAACCGTTAGTGTATTGGGATAAACACTAGCCATGGGCTCCTTATTTGTGTGACTTCTTTTTGCATGCACAGAAACTTCGTCAGAGGTTCGCTGCATGAACTTAGTGTTAGCGTAATAGATTCAATATATGACATTATATTCGTTGTAATGTACATATACCCTACTTATGGTCCACCAAGGAAATTCTTTTATGTAATGTAATCAAATTTTTATGAAATTATGCAAGAGGTAATGATCATCAAAACCAAATGTTAAATGGTATACAGTAGTGCCATTTAAATAAACCTATGAACTCACCAACCTCGTGTTGACACTTTTTAGCATGTATCTTCAGGTTTTGAGGTGATAGCTTATCTTTGGAGGCTCGAATGCATGGCGTGGCATGTAAACGACTCTGATTTATATATTGGGACCACATTTTGATAATGGGCCAAATTTCCGCACTAATCAATAATGTAAATATTGTTTTTTTAAGAAATGAATAAAATTTTCTTTATGAAAATCAGTTGTTCTATGCTTATGTTGTGATATCAATATAGTAGCACCCGAATACTTGTATGCTTCCTCTTAGCCATTTTGGGGGTGTTACGATATCTATATCCAAATAGGGGCAGATTGTTGGGCCAATTCAGTGACCAATGATCGTCGACTAGAGTTCGAATAGATAATAGGTACCCTATGTGTAAATGAAGTCCATGAAAGATATAACTTTCATGGAGTCATCATCAGAGTTCTTCAAAAACTAAAGAAAGTATCGCCACTTCCTGAGGCGGAAATCAGTAAGCGAAGTCCCTGAACCAAGAAGAAGATAACGAATTCAGTAAGTGATGACAATAACTCACTGACTCCCTTTGAGGAGAAGTCAGTGAGTGAAGACAATAGCTCACTAACTCTCCTTCGATCTCAAGTACAAGACATCTTGAGCTTAGCTATTTAAACAAAGTATATAAGTTTCTAAAACAAATATGCGAGAACATTATTGAAATGATAAAAGTTTCTTATCAAAGAAGTTAACGAAGTACAAGAGTTGATATAAAAACGGTAAACAGTTGTTAGCATTAAATGTAGTTTGGAACTAGTGTACCTTCCTAGTTAGATGCTTGACACGTAGTTATTACTTCATGGGTATCGACCTCGAGTTGCCTATATAAAGGAATGTTGTAAATGAGTAAATGTCCACCTCGTACAATTAATGCGTTAGCATTTACAAGAGTAATTACTTCTCCTAGAACTAAGTCTCTGAACATCCTCAGTGGTTAGAATATTTCTTACTTAAACGTATAACTTTGGTTTGTATTAAGAAGAGACCACTTTTTTCTTTGTTATTCAACTTTAAATGTTATTTCACAAACAATTATATTAAGTTTTTTGATTTATTTTTAATAAGAATATAAACGTTGGAAACTTTCTTGTCTATTTATTGCTAAATTTTTTAAATGTTTCATTAGTTTATATCTTTTAAACTATCATCAAATTAACATGAAAAATGGTTTAACTTAGTTCAACAAGGTGTAATCACTTTATTGGGAAACAATAATATATAACGTATTATTATATGAGGAAAGTTCTATGTAGAACAAAAATTATCTAAAGATCAAATTGATAGATCTCAACCATTCATCTTTTTTAAATCTAAAAGTGTAGATTAATTATCATTTTAATATAATTAGTTACAGAAGGGTATTTTTGAAATATCAATCATAGTTAAGAGGGGTAGGTTACACCCATCCCATTTACTCATTTCATTCCATCTCTTCATTTCACAACACACTATCCTTTACTGTCACCAACAATGTTCTCCCCCAAATTACAAACCCTAACTGCTCAATTCAAAATTGATCAAAATTAGTGTTAAACAATAGACATTCGAGACGAAATAGCACTATCAAAACGTGATCTGGTGCTCTAATCATTCTTTGCTGCCACTTACCGATCAATATCAGCCTCATAATGTGGCGGGGGTGATGAGATTCGTGGCGGCCGGATCCGTGGTGGCCGGATTTGTGGTTAATCTATTCGTTAACAATACAACGCTCATGAAACGAAGAAGCTGAAGAATCGCCGTGAAAATCACATACAGTTGATTGACATGTGTGAGACAATGAGCAAATATAGATGAACGATTCATGCGTAAAGAAAAAAAGTCAATTTCTATGGCCAAATAGATAAATTGTCAAGCTGTGTTTGTTTTTTATGCATAAGTAGGTGTATACGAGCAACTTTTCTTGAGTTTACAAATAAAGAATCATTTTATAGTTTTTACAAAAGGAGTTTGTTGCATTAGAATATACATTTTTTAGTTTTTATTTTACAATATTTTGTTTAAGTGACAACTTTTTAATGTCTTTTTATAAGTAATAATTTATTGATAGTGTTGCTACAAGAACTTATTGCTTATTGTAATAAATATTAGAGTGATGATACATGTAGGCTGCTTTAAATAGAAGCTAAAAAGAGCACAATAATGTAAATGTATTATACAATACAAGCATTCTTGCATACAATACATTTATGCATTATGTCTTCTTTTAGGCCTCTATAATTAGGTCCATTTATCATTTTCCTAAATATTATTGGTCAATTTTTTATTTTAGATAAAGTGGTTTTCTGTTGTAAAGTGATTCATACCGAATTTCATGTGATTCTTTGACGAATCTTTTGTGATTCATACAGAATCACATGTGATTTTACCTTAAATTATTTTTTTGAAAGTGAATCGCATGTGATTTAATCATTTTTAGATTAAAACTGAATCACACGGAATTTATATTTTTTCATAACAGAGAAAAAAAATAACATAATCACACGTGATTTCGGGAATTTGTATTATAAAATGAAAGAATAAGTTAATTTGAAATTAAAGATCACATGTGATTTATTACTCTAAAGATCGAACGTGACTTGTAAAATCACATGTGATTTTTTGGTAAACTATGTTTAAAATTTCGACATTATGGCGGCTAAAATCACATGTGATTTTGTGATTTATAAAATCACATATGATTTTTAAAATAACAAATCACATGTGATTCTACAAATCACATGTGATTCTACAAATCACATGTGATTTATACACGAATCACAACAAAAAAACAGAATCATGTGTGATTTAATCATTTTTAGATTAAAACAGAATCACGTGATTTATACACGAATCATGAAATAAACAGAATCATGTGTGATTTACTCATATTTACAAATCACTTGTGATTTTTTAAAAATAACAAATCACATGTGATTTTTTTACGAATCACGTGTGATTTTTCTGGACGGAAATTTTGAAAAAAAATTCGTCGAAAGTATATAAAAGTGCATGTCTATAGAAAGATGATTTAATTCTAATGGCGATGGTGTATTTTTCGTAGATTAAAGATTTACCGTTTACAAGATATGTTATTTTTAAAAAAAGATGGAAAGTGGTTTTTTTATTAAATGGGCTAGAATAAGAGCAAGAACAACAATAACGCCTTAATGGCGTTTTGCATCATATTAACGGCGTTATGCCGTTATCACCTTTGGAGGCACGGCGTTATTGCAGCGTTAGTCCCTGCCCGTTATCTCCATAACGCCCGTTATTTGGTATTTTTTTTATGCCCCAAAATGAGGGGTTGTTTTTGTAAATTGTTGGGAATGTTATTGATGTTATTGAGATGTTATTGTTGTGGGTGTTTTTTGGGGGTGTTAAGGTGAAATGTTAAAGCTGATGTGGCGCTGACGTGGACGACGTTATTTTATAAATTGGGTTATTGTTGGGAATGCTCTAACAATTTTCCCTTCCTTTGTTATTTTTGGGTTCAATCTTTACCGTTGGATAAAATCAAAATGGAAGGCTATGATGTACTTAGTTGTTCTTTTGATTTTCTTTGTTTGTCATGGATCTCACCTCATTATTAAGATTTGAGATCATTTGAGGACAAAAACTTCTTTACATACTAAGGGATCAATCTCCACCATCCATTTTTATTAGATCTAATAGATGAGATTAATCCCAACAATTAAAAAAACCCACTTTCATCATTTTTTTTAAATATAAATATCTTTCAAACCGTTAATAGTCAAGTGAAAAAAAATATACCATTACGACGAGCATTTAATTTTTTTCTATAGATAGCCACTTTGATATACTTTCGACAAAAATTCTTTTTCGTGTTTTTCACTCTTTTTTTTAAAGTTTTTTTTCGTTTTCTTGCGTTACTGAAATTTGGATGAAAAAATCATATATGATTTAATACTAATTTGAATACCACATGTGATATTAGTGTTAAATCATATATGATATGTATATCATATGTGATTTATCATATATGATTTAACACTAGTATCACATATGATATTATATATCATATGTGATTTAACACTAATATCACATGTGATCTTCAAATTAGTGTTAAATCATATATGATATTTAATGCAAATTCCAGTTTCGAAGAAAAACGAAAAAAAAAAGACGAAAAAACGCGAAAAAACGATTTTTTTTTTCCTTTTTACGAAAGTATATTAAAGTGCCCGTCTATAGATAGATAATTAAATGTTCGTCGCGATGATGTAATTATTTTTGCTTAACGATTAACGGTTTAAGAGATATTTAAATTATAAAAAATATATGAAATAATAAAATGCTTTTAATCTCAACTATTGATTTATTTTTATATGGATGGTGAAGATGAGTCCTTGGTTTATAAAAAAAGTTTGGTATGTAAAATAAAGATGAGGATCCTCTCATATTCATTTGAACATGAAAGGTAAAGTTGTGCATGATATGATTGTACATTTCAATTAAAATAAAATAAATGTTTTGCACTAATGGCAATGCACAATCAAGATATGCATAACTTTAATCATCATCCGTAAAATAACTCTCTACCATTATTAAATATCATATAGTTTTTGAAATACATAAAACTATAATACATTGTTGAATCAAACAGTACTATTCGTTTTATAATATACAAACTAGAATGTCATCAACACATTTTTCATATTTTGTTTTTGAGAAAGTAAAAAGAAATTAAATATGCTTATATACGAAGAATAACTCACGAATCAAGCTCAAACTTTACAGATAAGGCTCGTTTACACCAAGTTGCAGTTGTAATAGTGTGAATGTGAAATTAACTGTGTTGTGATCTATTGACTTCTTCTATAGAAGCATTTTCATTAAATCTTCATATTAATTGTTGAATAAGTTCGAAAAAATAAAAGTAATTGTTGAAGAAAAGTTGGATATGTATCGGGGATCGAATGCAACTCAATCTTCATTGACAACGGATTATATATCTATATTTTCATTTTAGCATACCCTAATTAAACATGTATAATATACATCAAATGTTGCTATATTTGTCCAACCAAAACGAAATTTACTAATCATAACCACAACCTAAAACTTGATCAAAGATAAATGTGTCATTTGGGGACAAAGTTAGTATTTGTATCTTGTAATCCCTAAAATAGTCAAGCTAATAACATAATCTTGCCATGATAATTTGCACATTACACAGCGAAAACATTATAGTACATCATAACTGGTCATGTTAACGTCAAGAAATATAATCCATCAAAAGGAGACTTTACATTGTTTTAGTTGTGCTCATATTACATATATATGCCATATTACAAGAAAACTTTTTCAAGGTGCAATACATGAAAAGACACTTAACTCCAAGTCGAGTACCTCTTATTCCACAGTAAAATTGCTCAACCTTTCTTGATTATTGGAGTTAAACATGTAGTTTAAACTTGGATTGTATTTTTCTTTCTTGTAAAAATTCCACCTATGAGTGGGATCAATGGTTTCTTTTTCTTCTTCCTGAGAGAGGGGTGCCTTTCTAACACGGGCGTGTCACATGGTTGTATCATAACTTGTGCAACCGAAGGCGGATTTGCAAAAGTCACGTACCTCTTCTTCTGAAACTCCAGGCCGGAAGCTAAATCATGACTTGTGTTCTCTGATTTCACCTCAAATTTGGTGACATCTTCTATGAATTTGAGATCCTCCTTTATGTCTATGTTATTCCTTGAGTTTTCTTTAAGTTGTTCTAACTCGTATTTGGTGCGTTCGAGCTCTTGTTGTAAAGAAGAAAGACAAGTTGCCATTAGCATTCGATCTTCTTGAGCCTCCTCGAGCCTTTGTTTGGTTTCTTCCAACTCTATTGTGACAGGAACAGGATTCTTTTCATCCTCATTCCCCTTGTTTTTTATCTATGTTCAATAAAGAAAATTCAAATGAATCATGAATTCAAGACTCTAAAGTCCCGATTGACAGCATGCATACAACATATAATGTTGTTTTTAATATGTATTTAATAGATTATATTTCATTCTAAGAGAACTTCTTGTCTTTAGTTATACGAATTGTCTCTCCATTAAAACGAAACTTTTTGTTGAAAGTAAAATAGGTTAGTAGTATTATTTAGTGTAACAATAAGATTCCCGTGACTGATAGATAAGTCAGAAAGGATGCCTTCACTCACTTTTAAGCAATCTCTTTTCTTTTGCATATAAATACAATTTTTAGTAGAATTTTGATAAAGTGATCTATGAAATTTGTTTTTCAATTATATTTTACATTTCAGTTTATTAGTCTAGTGAAAAAATGAAAAATCCTTAAATTATTCACAAAATCTCGCTTTTTAATTTCTATGATCCAATTATTTCATTTCAAGTGTCACAATAACCTGGTTAAAATGATAAGGTAGTTAGATCTTATGACAGGGCTATACCAATGCTCAACAATGACTTATTTACTAAATAGTAATATCTATAAACTTTATATAAATCTGCTGATCGTAAATTATTTTTGTTTACTTAAAATCGAACTATTACCTTGAGTTACTAATATTCGAACAAAAGCATGAACTAAATTAGTTAGATATATAAAATTTAAGCATCTCAACTATGAAATATATTTCATGTGAACCTTTTCTATAGTTGCATAAGAAATATGGAACTATCACAAGTATCATAAACTAAATACAACGTTATATAGTTGTGAGAAAAAACTACATCTTGATTCAAAATTGCATACACATATAACTTGATCATTGGTCTTGTAAAATATTGGTACTACTTTATATGGCCAACAAACTTGCCAATATGCTATCTTATGTCAATATGGTTCATGCCAACTTGAATTTTTTTATCATTGCAGACGATGTAATTCATTTCTTACAAAAAACAACATATCAGATTTGAAATTGTACATGAAACTAAAAGGAAATAACCTCTTTGAGTTTGTTGGCATAAACTTCGCCACCGAGAACTCTCTCGCCAAATAGAGCGACAGCCTCCTTGACGGACTTAAACGGGGCACTAGTATCGATCTCGGCTCTTCTCATCATTGATCACTGACTTGAATGTGTGAGAAAGAGAGATAAAAATGTGAATTTATTTAGACGAGAAGAGAAGCTTCGTTTCTTCGAGCCCACTTCACCTGCACAGAATTCTGCTACAATTTTATACTCGTATTGTTTATTGTTTTGTTGAAGCTGGTGATGTGGTGTTGGTATCCAGGAATGGGTTTGCTTTATGCTTTTTTTTCTTGGGCCCATTTAATGACGAGAATTGCTACATCCATATACATTTTACAAAAACAAATTCACACAAGGAGGTGGCAACATGTGATTGGTGTATTTTCATACACTTTCTCTCTCTTCTCTTTTATCACACCAATCACATATTGACACATCCTTTGTGTGAATTTGTTTTTGTAAAATATATGTGGATGTAGCAATCCTCTTTAATGACTTATATGATAAATTGTTTGTTTGTTTTTGTTTAATTACGAAAATGACTTTGTTCAAAAAAGAATTAAGAAAATGACGGGAAAGAAAAAGCAATGAACTTGAGTTTTTTCTTTTTTTCTTTTCTTTTTTTCTTTAAATTTATTTATTTATTTTAAACACCATTATATTATATATAAAGATGAACCGGCAGGATGTTAGAAATAGATAAGAGATTTTAAACAATCAGTCTAACTACTGAGCTTACGACCTCGAAAATTAAGCTAAGAAAAAGAGTACAAATGAATACTATCGAAAATGTCACATTTCCTCATAGAATAAGAGTTAAATGTGATATTGTTGCGATACCGCCAAATTAACCACAAAGAAGACGCAATGACCATGCATATACGTTGCTTCTTGTTTTTGGAAACAGGCCACAAGCTCAACCAATCTCTCCAATCATCGTCAGAAACGAATGAAGGCATAAAGATGTCGCGCCACACACAAACAAGCCTCCAAATGCTCCTAGCAGTATCACACTCGAAAAAATATGTTGGCTAGACTCCACACTATCATTACAAGATGGACACGATATCTCCTAGATTTCTATACCTCGGAAGAAAGGTTTAACCATGAGGAAGCCTATCTAACCTCATACGCCATATGAAGATATTAACTTTCCGAGGTAAAGTTTTAGCCCATGTCGTTGGAGGATCCAAAGAAGGCAATAGATGATCATCAATGAGACGACATGTAGATCCAACATAAAAGACGCCATCACTGGCTAAAGACCAGACACAAGCATATATATTAGAGGCAATATCAACGTTACCAATCTTAGGCAATAAATGTATAGGAAAGGACGTGTTACGACCCTGATTGTAACACCCCCAATTTCGTGATACGCAGCGGAATTCAAACTGGGTGTTACTTCATGGCACAACAGTCATAACAATAGAAAACGAACTCTAATGGAGTCGTTTTAAAAGCTTTATCATTCAATTTATATAAATATCAGAGTTTACAAAAATGAGGTCCCAAATGGTTCCAATTTTACAAAATACATTAAATTGGTTTTCGAATGATAATTAAATTTATAGCCTTCTTGAGTATCCGTGCTCCTCCGTGCCAGCTTCCAAAATGATGGACCTGAAATACATGCTTAAAACTGTCAACACAAAGGTTGAGTGAAATTCATAGAGTTTGTTTGATGGTTGAACACATTATGTTTGTAGTGTGAGTTATAAATTCACACCAATGGTTTGAAAACCAAAAAAGTTATTATTAGACTAAGCATCATGCAATCAAGGCGTTAACGTGTTCCAAAATTAATTGGAGAAAATGTCGGTGCGTGCCCTATCAGGTAAAATTGCCGTTTTTACCAATGTTACTCAAATATAGTGCGTTTGTTTGCCTACCCGGTCAACACAAACGGGATTCGTCAATCCCAATAGATCTATTCACAATATTCGCGCCCACTCTCACTAGTGATTAATGATTCATGATTAAGGGACTTAAGTTTGGCAAACGCGGTAACTTAGTGCTAATAAAACAATCAGATAAGTATATAGTTTGAAAGCAATGTGTTCGGTTTAAAATAAAGCGTGTATCTCCCCCAAGGGTTTGTAAAACAATTAAGTAATAGAAAGTGGGGCTATGAACTCACCTCAGAGTAAATTATATCGAATGTATAATGAGAATGATGGATATGCCGTGAGAACTTCTACGAACAACCTAGAATAGGATGTTGCGACTTAGGTTTGAAATAATGATGCGAAAGAAATAACAAGCCTATATACGTCTTTATATTGATCATGATGTAGTACTTTAGTAGTTTAGTGTATGTTTGTTGAAGTGGTTTATGAAACAATTATAGTTTATATATCTCGTACTACCGTTCGGGCCATCATAATTCAGAGGTCATGTAGTAAACGTTCGAGGAGCTAGGACACTTTAATTCGTAAATCCAGCAACTCGTCGATACGTTTTACCCAAATGAAACCCCTCACATGAAGCTCCCTAGTATTGTAGCACTTAGTAGATAAAACATATGTTTTGCTTATATATCATAAGTGTCGAAAATGTCCATATGGTTTGCAAACAAAAGTTGCATGTTTGTTTGGTTATGATTAGGAAATCATAATGGCTATTATAAGTTTGGTTTCATATGTGAAATCTTATTGGTTTGGAGTATGGTTTCATATGTGAAAAACGAGTTTTCACATGTGATAAACACAATCCCGAAAGTTGGAATTAACTTAATAAAGCCTAGTTTTGAATAAAGATTGTTATATCATGTTTTTAGTAAGTAACTAGTTTTTACAAGTTCTCGTTGATTATTAGTGTTCATAACTTATGAATATGGTCAAAAATGAAGTTTGGTTAAATCGGCGAAAAAGGGTAAAATGGTCATTTTTCCCGTCACTTGAGAAAATAATTTTTCGTTGCATTTTATTTGATGGATCTAATATTCAAAAGTATAATAAGAAACCTACAAAGTTTCGTGGTTTAACGAGGCCGGGAACTAAGGTATTTAGGAAAAAGTTTTGGAAAGTTTCAAAAGGTCGGGTTTAAACAGGTCCATCTCCATAGCGCAGGTCGTGCATTTTTATGACCCGTGCACCCGAGTTTTTGAAGAAAACGTCGTTCTGGACAACTTTCGTGCTTTAACTTTTTGATGAATCGGACCAGAAGTGCCTCGTGTTGCGTGCTTAATGTTTCTGTCACAGAAAGTTTGTTGACAGCTTTCTTGTTAAAGTTTTGGTAAATTCACTTGGCCGTATCTTTTGACTCGTGTACTCGTTTTAGGTGATCCAAATTGCTATGTCTTCAATTTAATTGTGTCTAAAACAATATGTAAATTACCAAGTCTATATGTAGTTGGTTTTGTAGAAAAATTGTACAAAAGGTCATCATTTTTACACCAGTTATCCTAAATTAGCATATAAGATTTCCTACTTGTTTTTAAAGGTTTTGTACATCATGATCCAATATATGAGCATATATAGCATGGAATAAGAATAAGAAACATGTAAATGATTTTAATCAAGATTGGTGGTTAGTATTCTTACAACTTTAGGCTTTCTATTAAGAAAGGAATTTAAGGATTAAGAACTAGACCAAGACTAGGAACCCTAGTTTCCAACTTCTTCAATCTCTTGACACCAACTTGGGAAAGCACTTGAATTCTTCTACTAGAAATACTTCTTGTGTGGCTTGTAGACCAATGGAAGAAATAACTAGAACTTTGGATCAAACAAAGCTTAACAAGAGCTTTGGAATTGATATGGGGCTTGTTATCTTGAATAATTCTTGAAGGAAACTAGCAAAATGAAGTGTGTTTTGTGTGTGGTGATGGTATGAACGACCAAGAGGGAGGGGAGGGGGTATTTATATGAGTTTTAGTTAGTTAAAGGAGGTGCCAAGGGTGGTGATTCATCATACTTACTAGCTAAGTCTTGGTATGTGTCATAAGATGAAGAAACTTAAGTCTTAAGGTTGAAATGTGTAACCAATCTATCCAAGATCAATCCTAACCATGCCATGTGCCTTTGTGACTTCATTAGGAAGATATGAGAGTGTTTTCTTGACTTTGCTACTTGGTTATAATGAATGTGTAAGAAGTATCAAATTTGTATATGACTTTGAAAGAGTTACTAGCTAAGTATAACACATGTAATGATCAAAAGTCATCAAGGCTTTATCTCAAGCCAAAAAGGCATGTGACACACCCTAATACACGTTCATAAGGGATAAGGGGTGACTAGATGATCAAACTTGGTATTATCTAGTTTACGGAGTGAGTTTTGGTCTCGTTAATCGCTAACTGTAAGCCGTAAAGTCATGAAACTTAAAACCGGGTATTGTAAAAATATGAAACTTGTAGGAATGATGAAAATCATTATTATACTACATATAAAAATATAAAATGAGTGATAAGTCTCATTGGGCGCTAAAACGCTGCTTAAAATTTAGCGGAACGCGGGTCAAAAACGCGTATTTCGCGTAAACGCAGGCTGAAAACGTAAAATTCCAAAACTTGTGGAACTGTCGTAAAATGGTAGAAATACATATTTCTAATGTTTATAGTATTTAATGGACATATCGGGATGCCCGAATGACATTTAAACCCTAAAGTAATTCTCGGACAGGGTTTTGTGAAATCTGTTTCGATTGGATTCGGACGTTCGATCGTCGAGGGCGGACTAATTTGTCGGAGTTTCATTTATCTTGTCATTATGGTAAAATAAAAATAAAAATTTTTACGGGATGAATAGTAAAAGTGAATAGTAACTTTTCAAAAATATGAAAAGTAACCTAAAAATGCGGGTGGTTACAGTCTCACCACCTTAATGTGAATTCCGTCCCGGAATTCAGTGTGTGTTACTAATGTTGAAGTGTCTAGGAAAATATGTTTATATGCGCCGAATCCTAATCTTTGCGTTATCAAGTTTCTGGTCATAGAATGTATTATGTACCATGTGGCTTAAGTTGATAACCTAAAGGGTTTTGTTAAAATCTTATAGAGTCCAATATACCTAAAGTTTGGCTTTTCCCGATTCTCAAAATGAATCATATCTTATTATATCGAGGCTATCAATAAAACCTTAATTTCTAACATGGAGTTTTTGGTGATAGTGTACGGCATGGAGCCTAATTTGTATTTGTATGGTTTCCTTAATTGTTTCGTGGGTGATCTCTAAACACTTTAGTTCAGCAAATGGTTAACTAACACTTTCATCGATATAGTGCCTCAAATGGAATAGTTTTTGTTATTGTTAGGGTAACTGTTGTTAATCAAAGGTGTAAGGTATTGTTGATGTGAAATGGTTTGTAATGATGTGGTAACTGTCGTTGTAGGGAAAGTCATGCTAGTGACAAGTGGTTATCCAAACTATTTCCAAAGTTGATCATGTCTTAGGTGGTTTTAAGATGAAGGCTATATCGTATAGTGTTTATGTCTACTAGTGTTTGAAAGAAACGTGGTACTGTGAAGTTTTACATACTGAATTTCAATGGGGTTCAGATAATGATGTGATATGTTGACGATTAGAAGAGTGTAGCGTACGCTTACCATTATTCTTAGGTAGAGATGTCAAGTTTGTTTGGAATTCAAAGGTGAATGACGGAATGATATCCTTGAACTCTAATCAGGCTAGTACTTCTAAGAAATGACGAGAAGATTTGACGACTATCCCAAGATAGTAGTTAGGATTATTTCATAAATGAAAACTTTCAAGAATGAAATTAGGTAGTATAAATAAGATTTTAAGATTTTGCTGAGTGGTAAGACACTATCGTGTCTCTAGATCTTTTTAATGAATTCTGGTGGTTTATCGAGTTTAATTAGGAAATTAACCTGAATATAACCCTTGTATAACTGTTCTGAGTGTTTGAAAAATTTAAGTCGAACATAGTTAATCAGACCATGTACCACTATCCCAAGGTTAAATATAGGTGATTAGGCTATATTTAGCCGAGGTTCGATAAATTTTCCAATTACCTAAATTAGGTATACTTGTGATATGTTCATAGCTTTTGAGAAATTGTCCACTAAGCAAAGGCGATATCAAACCATTCAGTTGCAAGTCCTGGCCATAAAAGACTTGTAACCTATGTTTTCACATTCCATTGCATAGAAGATAATATGGGTAGATACGTGTGGAAAGGAAATCTTGAGTAATCCTAAAATAGTCCATACTTGGCTAGAATCACGAACTTTTAACAATGAAGGTTTCAGAAGAGAATTTTGTTGAATGTATAGAAAGTTGCTGAACTTCAGCTTTTGTAGATGATGAGTCAGTTTATCTTTTAGAAATCCCATTTCTTGTTTTCCCATTAGGAAAATCGATAGATTGTGACGGGCTCTATGTAAAAGAATATCATATAAGGTTTATAAGATAATTCCTAGAGACTTTTTATAACTTACAATGTCTGAGAAGTAAATTAGACCATTGTGTAACTCACAATGTCTTGAGAAATGATGGAGAGATCATTGTGTAACCCACAATGTCTTCAGAAATGATAGAGAGATCATTGTGTACTCACAATGTCTTGAGAAATAAATTAGACCATTGTGTACCTCACAATGTCTAGGGAATAATAGAGACCATTGTGCAACTCACAATGTCTAGGAAATAATAGAGACCATTGTGCAACTCACAAGGTCTAGGAAATGATGGAGAGATCATTATGTAACTCACAATGTCTTGAGAAATGAATGAGACCACTGTAGGATTTACAGTGTCTGAGAATGTAATAGAGACCATTGTAGGATTACAGTGTCTTGAAAAATGAATGAGACCATTGTATCTCACAATGTCTAGGAAGTAGGAAAGACCATTGTAATCAGTTACAATGTCTTGGATAAAGTTTCGCAATCCTAAAAAGCACAAGTAGATGCATGATTGGGAGATTAGGAAAATATGATTGTTCCGTAATGCCTTAGAATAGGCATACGCAGATATGTTGAGTACTTTGTTTATGATTGAAATTATGTCAAGTGTATATATCAATATACTAGTATGTTTGTATAGCTTAAAATGCCTAAAAGTCACATAATCGTCTAGAGGATGGAAGGCACGGAGAACGGAAGGCTATAAAATGTTTTTGTTTGTAAAAGTAGTTATAGTTTAAGTCTCAATTAGACCCGTTTCTCTATAACTGTGGCTCTGATACCAATCTGTAACACCCCCAACTTCGTGATACGCAGTGGAATTCAAACTGGGTGTTACTTCATGGCACAACAGTCATAACAATAGAAAACGAACTCTAATGGAGTCGTTTTAAAAGCTTTATCATTCAATTTATATAAATATCAGAGTTTACAAAAATGAGGTCCCAAATGGTTCCAATTTTACAAAATACATTAAATTGGTTTTCGAATGATAATAAAATTTATAGCCTTCTTGAGTATCCGTGCTCCTCCGTGCCAGCTTCTGAAATGATGGACCTGAAATACATGCTTAAAACTGTCGACACAAAGGTTGAGTGAAATTCATAGAGTTTGTTTGATGGTTGAACACATTATGTTTGTAGTGTGAGTTATAAATTCACACCAATGGTTTGAAAACCAAAACAGTTATTATTAGACTAAGCATCATGCAATCAAGGCGTTAACGTGTTTCAAAATTAATTGGAGAAAATGTCGGTGCGTGCCCTATTAGGTAAAATTGTCGTTTTTACCAATATTACTCAAATATAGTGCGTTTGTTTGCCTACCCGGTCAACACAAACGGGATTCGTCAATCCCAATAGATCTATTCACAATATTCGCGCCCACTCTCACTAGTGATTAATGATTCATGATTAAGGGACTTAAGTTTGGCAAATGCGGTAACTTAGTGCTAATAAAACAATCAGATAAGTATATAGTTTGAAAGCAATGTGTTCGGTTTAAAATAAAGCATGTATCTCCCCCAAGGGTTTGTAAAACAATTAAGTAATAGAAAGTGGGGCTATGAACTCACCTCAGAGTAAATTATATCGAATGTATAATGAGAATGATGGATATGCCGTGAGAACTTCTACGAACAACCTAGAATAGGATGTTGCGACTTAGGTTTGAAATAATGATGCGAAAGAAATAACAAGCCTATATACGTCTTTATATTGATCATGATGTAGTACTTTAGTAGTTTAGTGTATGTTTGTTGAAGTGGTTTATGAAACAATTATAGTTTATATATCTCGTACTACCGTTCGGGCCATCATAATTCAGAGGTCATGTAGTAAACGTTCGAGGAGCTAGGACACTTTAATTCGTAAATCCAGCAACTCGTCGATACTTTTTACCCAAATGAAACCCCTCACATGAAGCTCCCTAGTATTGTAGCACTTAGTAGATAAAACATATGTTTTGCTTATATATCATAAGTGTCGAAAATGTCCATATGGTTTGCAAACAAAAGTTGCATGTTTGTTTGGTTATGATTAGGAAATCATAATGGCTATTATAAGTTTGGTTTCATATGTGAAATCTTATTGGTTTGGAGTATGGTTTCATATGTGAAAAACGAGTTTTCACATGTGATAAACACAATCCCGAAAGTTGGAATTAACTTAATAAAGCCTAGTTTTGAATAAAGATTGTTATATCATGTTTTTAGTAAGTAACTAGTTTTTACAAGTTCTCGTTGATTATTAGTGCTCATAACTTATGAATATGGTCAAAAATGAAGTTTGGTTAAATCGGCGAAAAAAGGTAAAATGGTCATTTTTCCCGTCACTTGAGAAAATAATTTTTCGTTGCATTTTATTTGATGGATCTAATATTCAAAAGTATAATAAGAAAGCTACAAAGTTTCGTGGTTTAACGAGGCCGGGAACTAAGGTATTTAGGAAAAAGTTTTGGAAAGTTTCAAAAGGTCGGGTTTAAACAGGTCCATCTCCATAGCGCAGGTCGTGCATTTTTATGACCCGTGCACCTGAGTTTTTGAAGAAAACGTCGTTCTGGACAACTTTCGTGTTTTAACTTTTTGATGAATCGGACCAGAAGTGCCTCGTGTTGCGTGCTTAATGTTTCTGTCACAGAAAGTTTGTTGACAGCTTTCTTGTTGAAGTTTTGGTAAATTCACTTGGCCGTATCTTTTGACTCGTGTACTCGTTTTAGGTGATCCAAATTGCTATGTCTTCAATTTAATTGTGTCTACAACAATATGTAAATTACCAAGTCTATATGTAGTTGGTTTTGTAGAAAAATTGTACAAAAGGTCATCATTTTTACACTAGTTATCCTAAATTAGCATATAAGATTTCCTACTTGTTTTTAAAGGTTTTGTACATCATGATACAATATATGAGCATATATAGCATGGAATAAGAATAAGAAACATGTAAATGATTTTAATCAAGATTGGTGGTTAGTATTCTTACAACTTTAGGCTTTCTATTAAGAAAGGAATTTAAGGATTAAGAACTAGACCAAGACTAGGAACCCTAGTTTCCAACTTCTTCAATCTCTTGACACCAACTTGGGAAAGCACTTGAATTCTTCTACTAGAAATACTTCTTGTGTGGCTTGTAGACCAATGGAAGAAAGAACTAGAACTTTGGATCAAACAAAGCTTAACAAGAGCTTTGGAATTGATATGGGGCTTGTTATCTTGAATAATTCTTGAAGGAAACTAGCAAAATGAAGTGTGTTTTGTGTGTGGTGATGGTATGAACGACCAAGAGGGAGGGGAGGGGGTGTTTATATGAGTTTTAGTTAGTTAAAGGAGGTGCCAAGGGTGGTGATTCATCATACTTACTAGCTAAGTCTTGGTATGTGTCATAAGATGAAGAAACTTAAGTCTTAAGGTTGAAATGTGTAACCAATCTATCCAAGATCAATCCTAACCATGCCATGTGCCTTTGTGACTTACTTAGGAAGATATGAGAGTGTTTTCTTGACTTTGCTACTTGGTTATAATGAATGTGTAAGAAGTATCAAATTTGTATATGACTTTGGAAGACTTACTAGTTAAGTATAACACATGTAATGATCAAAACTCATCAAGGCTTTATCTCAAGCCAAAAAGGCATGTGACACACCCTAATACACGTTCATAAGGGATAAGGGGTGACTAGATGATCAAACTTGGTATTATCTAGTTTACGGAGTGAGTTTTGGTCCCGTTAATCGCTAACTGTAAGCCGTAAAGTCATGAAACTTAAAACCGGGTATTGTAAAAATATGAAACTTGTAGGAATGATGAAAATCATTATTATACTACATATAAAAATATAAAATGAGTGATAAGTCTCATTGGGCGCTAAAACGCTGCTTAAAGTGGAACGCTGGTCAAAAACGCGTATTTCGCGTAAAACGCAGAAGCGAAAACGTAAAATTCCAGAACTTGTGGAATTGTCGTAAAATGGTAGAAATACATATTTATAATGTTTATAGTATTTTATGGACATATCGGGATGCTCGAATGACATTTAAACCCTAAAGTAATTCTCGGACAGGGTTTTGTGAAATCTGTTCTGATTGGATTCGACGTACGTCGTCAGGACGACTTGTCGAGTTTCATTTATCTTGTAATTATGGTAAAATAAAAATAAAAATTTTTACGAGATGAATAGTAAAAGTGAATAGTAACTTTTCAAAAATATGAAAAGTAACCTAAAAATGCGGGTGGTTACACTGATAACGCTCAATGAATATGTTTTTAGTAGCGTTATTGATGGTTTTGTGTATGATAATCGGCTATATTTACTCATAACTGTTGCAAAAGTGCAAAAGATGCGTATTGTGTATGTGAATGTAGCCAGGTATCGCAAAAGATGAAGAAATGAAGTTTTCATACACATTTGGAGAATTCCCAAGGAAGGAAATCAAGTAAGGAAGCTCTTGGACTCAATGATTAGGAAGCGCAATGATTTCTAAGTATATACAGCAAGTAAAGATCAAGTTTCGTCTTGGAAATCATCAGCGAAAACAAAGAAAAAGGCGCAAATCAAGAAAAGTCAACAAAAGTCAAAACTGGAGGTACAAGAGGCGCCCACTTGTTCGGTTGAAGCCCGCAACCAATCCGGTTGGGCGAGTGAGCAAGACGCAACCGATCCGGTTGCATGAACTGGACTTACAACTTTTGTTATTTAATGTTGCCTTAACTCCCCATAATCATTGGAGTCCGATCATTTCCTGTTATTTATTTGTAGAGAACGTTTTTAGACAGAAAGTTATGGCTCTCTAGCTATATAATGAACCTAGACTTAGTTGTCTAGGTGTGACACAACCCAAAGTGTAATAGTTTACACCAAAACTATTACCAACTCATATTATTCATCCCAAAAGTTTGGTTACTGCTTTAAAACGTCCAGGAGGTTGGAGAGATGAATTCTCATCCATTGTTTGATCATTCAGAGTTATACGGTTAAGCTAGACGATTGGAGGCGTATGGTTGCTATAATCCACAATTCTAATTCTTGTAATCCAAAAGTTTAGGTATTCTATGGAACTTGTTATGAATTTCTATTCTCTTGAGTTATTTGAATTACTTTGTTATTACTTGTGTTTTGTTATAATTGTCATGGAGTAGTTCTTGAATATACTTGTGTGTTAGGATGTAGGAAATCATACTAGTGTTCTTATATGTGATGCATGTATATGATCTTGTTTAAATGAGTTTGTTGGAAAACTACTAGTCTTGTTTGATTTGTCGGTAAAACATATTTTAAGAAAAATGACCGAAAGGATTTCTCTTGTGTTTTATTCCAAAAAGTTAAGTGACAAACTAGTATGGGGATATAGTGATTGACAACCACCATGTTTACTTATTAAAACAAGACTAGAAACATTTTCATCACAAAAGGTCGAAAGATTCGTAGGAACGAGTTTAATAAGAACATTTTACAAACACATGGATTTTCTAAAGGATAATCATTAGGATAAGGACCGAAAGGATTACCTACATGTTATTGTTCTTAAAATGATTTCACAAAACATAAACCATGGGTTGGAAATCATTTGCTTATGATTTGTGCATCACATCAAGAGTTTACACCAAGCATTCATGAACACTTACTATGATTGCCTATAAACTACACACAAGTATATGTTTCTTAATCTTGATTTTTTTTCACTAAAACCATAATTCTTTAGAGAGCCTTGACAAAGCTTTCTTGTTACCAATCTTTTGAAAAAAAATTCAAACACAAATCCCTTGGGACGATCTCGACTTACCCACCTTTGCTATCACGAACGAGTATACTTGCTCGTATGTGTTTTTAGTAATAACCGGATAATTCATGTTTATAAATTTTTAAAACTTGCACACGGAAATCACATCAAGTTTTTGACGCCGCTGCCGGAGATTTGAGTAATTTTTTATTTAGTTTCGTTTCTGTAAAAATTGGTAATATTAAAATAAGATTTAATATTGTAAAGTAAAAAACTTTGGTTTTAGAGACTAACCGAATCGGTTGCGCGAGCAACCGAAACGGTTAGTGCTCTCGGAAAAATTTTAATTTTCAATTTTTGAAGTTTTTAATTTATCTATTGTTTTGTGTTATAGTTTATAGTTTATTTCTTGTCATTTCTGATTTTTATAGATTGTCTTATTGATTGTTTATGCTTGTCTTGGTAGTTTTTAGATTTTTGATATTAAGTTATTTTTTATTTACCTTTCTAATTAATCTTGCCTTTATTACAGTAATTAGCTTAGTTAATTTTCAGTTTTTATGAGTTAGTAGTTTTTATGATTAGTTAAGTTCATTTAGTAAATTTAGTTTTTAATTAGCATAATTAATATTTTCAATTAATAAGGATAATGAGTAGACACATTTAATTAGAGTTTAAGTATAATAAATGGTTTTTAATTAATTTATAATTAGTAGGTTTAATTAATTAATTTCCGTAAATTTTTTTTTTTTTAGAAAAATCGCCCCAACCGTTCGGTTGCAACCCGCAACCGGATCGGTTGGACATTTTTGGTCTGGAAGTTTACCACCAACCGAATCGGTTGGAGGGCCAACCAATCCGATTGGAGCTCTCGGTAAAAAAAATTTCTAGTTTTTATATTTTGAGTTTTAGCTTGTGTTTTTAGTTTTAATAAGTGTCTTTACTTGTTTAGTATATGTTTTACGTAGTTTGTTTTGATTTTTACTAACTCTAACGCTAATGATTTAGATGTTTGTCTTTGCTTTTGTTTTGTTTTGTTAGATAGTTGTTATGGATAGTTTAAGCGGAATTTCTGAGTACCTACGTAACTTGGATGAGATGTTTAAGGACACCGGAAACTCGTTGGAGAAGATTGGGAATATTTTGGAAGAGAGCAAGAAGGAATTGGCTATGGATACGGAATGTGTGGAAGAAGTGGGAGGAATAAGGTTCGAGTCCCTAAGAAGAGTAGAGTTGTGGTATTCACGCAAGCACCACTAACGGAGTATGATTCACCACTTATGAGGTTCGGTACACCTTGTAGTGTCGAAGGGGTGAGTGCGTGGGATGCACAATTAAACATGGCCTATGGTGAAAATTATATTGTGGACAAAGTTGTTGATCAAATTGGCCACGTTCGCTTAGATTATGAGGCCTATGGAAGAAAAATGGTTAAGAATCTTCTGGTTAACATTCATGGTCATATTTTCAAAGCGGATTTTGTTGTTTTGGAGGAAGGAAACGCTGATGAGCCCAACGTATGCTTTGGGCGAGATTTTCTTGTGACTACCAAATGTCATGTGGATTTTGCTTTAGGAGAGATGCGGATCAACATTACCGACTTGGAAGAGGAGAAGGGAGTGAACGAAATGCTTGTGGAGTTATGTTCTAACATGGAGAAGGAGAATGTGGAAATCGTGAAGATGGGGAAGGCTAATAGAAAGAAAACCTCATCCAATAAATTAACTCCTACCACTTCCACCAACAAAAACCATGATTACACATCTTCACCACCCAATACACCAAACACCTTCAAACCTTTAACCCAAGACCAAAAAGAAGCTATCTTAGAAAACCTTGAACAAAAATTTCTCGAACTCAATGAGAAAAAGCCGGTAATTGAGGTACTACAAGATTATGTTCTATACCGCAAGAAACTAGATGCAGTTATGTTAGCAAGATCAAGGTTAGAGGATAAAGATCTATTGGAAGATGATAGAGATAGGATCTTGTTTAAGGGTATGCCACGTAAGGAGAGTGACCCGGGTAACTTCGTTTTGCCGATTAAAGTTAACGGGACCACTCTGGTGTATGCTTTGGTAGATACGGGTTCAAGCGTCAATGTTATGCCCTATCCATTATTCAAGACGTTGGGCCTAAGTAAACCACAACCAAATCACTCCAAACTAACTATGGCGGACAATACCAAAGCAAAGGCGATGGGTGAGGTGAAAAACGTAAGGGTGCAAATTGGTTATCAACCTTACTTGGCCGATTTTCTAGTCCTAGACATACCGGTTGATAAGAGTCTACCTCTTCTACTTGGAAGATCTTTCCTATGCACATGTGGTGCAATCATAGATATGGGGAGGGGTACGATGACAATCGATGATGGGATCTCAAAATAAACCTATTATCCTAAGCCAAGGGGTAAAATGTTGGAATGTATGGAAGATTTGGAACTCTTTGATAAAGATGATGACTTAACTTGTTTTGAAGTTGGACGTGATGTCCATGGAAACCCGATGTATGGACCACTAGCTCCACCATACTTTGATATTGAGGATGAGATGGAACGTGCACTCGCGGTTGAAACATTCTACAATCCATTCAAAAACATCCTTGTTTACAAGAAACTTACAGATTTCTTAGGTTCAACTTAAAAAATTTGGAATGGGGACCCGAGGGGTCAATTGTTTACAAAAGAGAGGTTGGAGACAGGGAATGGCACGTCAAATTTGATATACTATGCCCGGATGAGAGAAGATTTGTAAGGAAATTCAAAACTCATGAAACACACCGTGAATTAACCGAGAAATTTTAAAGTGAGGACATCTTAAGGCATGAGTATTTTGAGGAGTAATAAGGAGAAGCACAATACGACAATAACAAGCGATTGTTTGCTTGATTTTCTTCTCTTGATGAATCTTTTAATTTTATGCATTTAGGATTCTTGTTTTTCATTTGATTTTTTATTTTTCTTATTATTTTGATTTGAAGTTATTTAATCAATGCATTTTAAGTATTAGTTTAAGTTATGATTATAAGTGTGATGATTCAGTTTTTGAGATTAGATATTGTTGAAATTTGCAAATGGTTGGATGAATGTTGTGTGCATCTTTAATCGGATTTTTGAGTAAACGTTTGTTGCTTGGAAGGTAAAAATGCCCAAGTAAAGTGAAAAAAGCAAAATTTTGCAAAAATGTAAATCGAAACGGTTGTGTCCATGACTGAAACGGTTGCATGCAAGTATATATACCAAAAATTCATTTTTCCAGAAAAACACACATACACACTAATCCTCCATCTAGGTTTCACAAAATTCGACCATTAGAAGTTGTTTGAAGCTTGTAAAAGTTTTGGAAGATCATCATGGCACCTAAGCAAGTAAGCATCTGCAATCAATTAACTTAATTAAGGTTTAATTAGAGTATTTGATTCGAATTGCAAATTAGGTCACTAATTTGGGGGTTTTTGATAGAATTCGAATTAAGTTGTAATCTTTTAGGATTAAGTGGGTAATTGATATAGGAATGCATGGCAAAAAGAATTGTAGTGATTGATTCAACATGGAATAAGTATTAGATGATTGAATTTTCGGATTTAATTAGGTTGTGCCATTGAATCAAATTAAGTTGCAATTGATGATTCCTAGTTGGTAGATGATGCGCTTTTAATGAATTTTAGATGACACATTGTTGATTAGAACAAGTAATTGAGAATTGAAGTTTAGATTGTTAAGTTCTAAGCAAGATGAACATGTGACGATTGGAAGTTTTGAATGCAGATTAAGAGCAATTTGAGGATGTGGGAATCATTGTTGATGTTAGAATGCAGCTTAGGAGTGAATTGGAATTAGAAATCGAGTAGGAAATAGATTGGAAGGCAATGCCTTTTGCAGGATCTGTAACTGATCCGGTTGCGTATCGCAACCGAACGGTTGGATTGAGGTCGCAAGTGGAACCGATCCGGTTGCCACTCAACCGATCCGGTTCCACGTCCTGTTTTGGAAATTTTCAAAATTTTGAACTAGACCCTAGAGGCTTCTATTGACCTTATCGTTTGTTGTAACACTCTTATACTGACTTATATTTATGATTTCTACAGAGAAATGTTGTAGGTTGTTCAAGTTCGACACGGGTTCCACTAAACCCGATTGTTGCCAAGTATTACCAAAGGAACGCAAGGAAGAAGGTTACGTATAGCTTGAAGGCTGAAGGGAATGCAAACTTGAAGTTCAAAGATCTCACCAATGAAGAGAAACATGCTTTCAGGGAACGATTATCAAAGTTGCAAAATAGGAAAGTTTTGGTTCCAAGGTTGATTGATTGGGATTTGTTTGCTGAATATGAGTGTGAAAATGAGTTGCGTCATATGATGCGGATGTCTTATGTCTATCCGATTGATGAGGATTCGTTTGATGATTTGTCATGGGAAAGAGCATTTAGCATAAATGAAGAGGTTTATCGTCAATGGTGTATGGAGTTCTTTTCAACCATGTACTTTGAAAGAAAGGTCAATGTTCGGAACATCATGGAAGAAGTTTGTGTTTGGTTTAGGCTTTGTAGACAGGATCACGCCTACACTTTGCCGGATTTTGCTGTTGCTCTTGGCTTGTATGAACCGAATGAAATTAAGAATCGACTGTTTGAAGCTCATTTTTCAAGGCTTAGGAGGTTTGAAAAAGATTACCCTAGTATCCCCACTTACTGGAATCGCGTGGGAGATCCTTCTTGTACTAGAAGGAATGCTGCAACCATTAGAAATCCGTTGATGAGAGTGCTACACAAGTTGCTAGTAACTGGGTTGTTTCATAGAGTTGGAAGCAGGGACAAATGTCTTAAGCCGGACTTGTGGGTTATAATGTTATTGGAAGAAACTAAGGTTGGAAATGCGGCTTGGCTCATAGCCGAGTATTTGTCTAGGAGAGCCCTGGGAATCAAAGGTAATAGCAACATTTGTGGAGGCCATTTTGTGACGAGGTTGGCAAGGAATCTTGGGTATTACAATAGCAATGAGTTGGCTAAGTGTGGAGAGCCAAAGATTACTGAGATTTGGAATGCAATTGGTTTTGGAAATGCTTTGAATAGGAGGACGAAAACATTTGGAGCATGGATTGAACCACAACATCAACAACAACAACCACCACATCAGCAAGGAAATGTGCCGATGGGCAATGTATCGATGGGAAACGTGCAAACGGGTACGTCTAGTAGTTTTGACTCATGTTGGGGAGAGTGGAACCAACATTTGAATGAAATTGAGTGTAGGGAAGTTTGGAGAGACTCGATGATGTTGAGGAACAATTATATCAATGATTATTCAATGCCGATTTTTCAACACATGGCTCAAGAAGCCAATTACGAGTTGCCACCCAACAACCCACCCAATGTTCCACCATATCCTTTCCCCTACACCTCTTATCCTGGACCCTATCCATATCCATATCCTGGCTATGCACCATTTCCCGACCCAGTGCCACCATATGGTAGATTACCCGAGGTTGGAGGATCTAGCTATGATGTTGGAGGATCTTCATCGGGAGTTGCAAAGGAGAAGAAGAAGAGGAAGGTTTACACAATCTTTGATGAGGAGGAGAACTATGAAACAGAAAGCGATGATGATGATGAAGGAGATGAGATGAGTGAGGATGACGAATGATAGTGGATCGTTCTTGATTTATGGTTTAAAAAACAATGGTTATTGTGTGTCGAACAAAATTATCTCTATCTCTTAACTATTTCTTTAGGATGATTATCATACTTTGTTTATTTTCTTTTTTAAGTAGCGTTTGGATTGTTTATTTGTTTTGTTTTGTGTATTGTGCGTATTTTCGTAGTTTTTGTTTGCAGGATGGATGTGACGGAAGCTTATTGTTGGTCAAATATTTTGGAGTTGGATAACTCACATGCTTGCTTATGACCCAATATGCATATTGCATATTTTATCCCGTGGTATCTTTTTGACTATTTCTTTTTCCCATTTTCTTTACTTTGAAGTTAATTTTATTACATTGAGGACAATGCAAAACTTAAGTATGGGAAAGGGAATAAAATAGGAAAAATGATACGATTTTTAAATTTTTAGTTTTTAGTCTTATTTTCGATTCTTAGTTAAAATTTTTGGATTTAAGTAATTGGCAGGAAATCGCCCGTGGTTGTCTAGTTGTTTTCACACGTTATTGAGATATATTAAAAAACAACTTGGGTATTTCAATGGTAAAATGAGGTTTTTGAAATTTTTTGATTTGAACCAATTTACGGAAGTAATTCATTATGGATTTGATAGCATTTTCTAGCGCGCATTATAGCCTTTTTCCACTTAATTGTGAGGTTTCTTTTTGTATAAAACATATCTTTTGTTATATATTTGCTATGAGTGTGCCTGTGATTATGTCGATTCTAGAACTTGTACTTGTTATGTGATGCAGGTTTTACTGACCAGGTTTTAATATTTATATTAACTCGTTATACCTATGGTCTACCCTAATGCACTAACGGGCAGTGTACCCGGTCGCGTGTAGTGTAGTAATCGATAAAGCCGAGGTCGTCCCTAGATCTATGTGTGTTGTATTGCTATTAAGTCTAGTGTCACAGATTAATAAAGGTTTCGATAGGGATTTAATTAATTAAACTACTAAAAGCAAATAAAAGTAAATAAAGCAAATAAATGGTAAAGGGAATTCAATAGAGGAGAGTGGTGCTAACCTAGTTAATCCTCCTAGCTAGTTATGTCTATGTCTACTTACTTCCAATTACTTCAGGTGGGGTCAAAGTCGAGAGGACAACATTTGGTCAATTCGCCCTAACCTATCAGCAAAGATGCCACCACAGGAGAAATCAGGCGCACCGTCATAAGTCCTGTTGTTCTGGTCCCCTAAGCCAAGTCATTAAGTACCGCTACATGCTAGATTTATAATAGTGAATGCCCTACTGTTAGGAACTTAGACACGCACCGCCTAATTCTTAAGTTCATCCAAATGGTAGGTGATCAGTTGGTCAAATCGCACAAGTAGAAAGGGTTGTCAGTTGGTCATATCCTACCCTTCCCGTCTCAATCCGCTCACCTAGGGTCAGTTGGTCATATCTCCTAGGCAATTGGCCTCTAGCGCCATTCAAAACTACCAAACCAAGGGTGGCTACCAATAAACTATGCATGCATACACTTAGAAATAATTATGCGGAAGTAATATAAACACAGACAAAACAATTAAGGAATTATAACTAGGCCAGCACCAAGAGGTGCTTAGCCGCTCATATTAATCATACAAACCAATTCAATATTCAAAGGTACGAAATACATGAATTGAAAGTAAAAGAAATAAGAAATGCTAATGCTTATCGTAGGGGAGTGATTTCTCCCTTTGAGACAGCTCCGTATGCTCCTCTGGACCTTCTTTTAGCTTTTTCCCACGTTCTCTGGTTTTTGTGTATGGAATGGGATGATTAGAAATGCTGGAATTCATGGGTATTTATAGGCCAGATCTGGGTTACGGCGTAACTGTAACAAGAGTTACGCCGTAACCTCCAATTACTCCGTAATAGCACTAGATCTGCTAGTTACGGCGTAACCTTATAAGTAGTTACTACCAGTAGTCTTCATAAAACATGGTTACCGTATTGATGTAGTAGTTACGGCGTAAGTATCAGTGGCGTGGATCCTCATTTGACCTAATGTAGTTACGTCGTAACCTTTGGGAAGAGTTACTACCAGTAACCTCTTAATAAGTTGGTATTCTGAGTCACGCAATAGTTACGGCGTAATGTGAGAGTGGAGTTACGCCGTAACTTCTTCAAAATGGCATACTCTGATAAATCTTTAGATATTTCTAGAGTTCCACGTCTCTTTAGCTCCAATGCTCGTAATTTACCTGAAAGTGGAAAACAATGGAAAACAAGCGCAAATCCATATAAATGATATAAATTACAAGCATTATCGGGGGAAATTGACACTTAATAATCAGAACTATTTGATGTTATCAAATATCCCCCCACTTGAACTCTACTTGCCCTCAAGTAGACCTTATTAGAAAGATTCCTAAAAAGATATCTTCCATAACCTGGAAAATATAATTTTACAAATTCCTTATGCTAGAATAAAACAAAGCCGAACACCTCACGAAAGGGGAACAAACACTCAAATCTCTCAACTATTCTAAGTGTCAATTTCGGGGTGATCACTCAATCGCACAGTCATAGCATGTATTCTATCATAAGCTTGGCGGTTACAAAAATCTCCACCACTAGAGTTAAGGGCTAAACAATTCTCGAAGGCAATATGGGTAGACACGACAAGGGTTAAGGGGTGACTCGTCATTACTAACATGTCACGGCGAAGTGGACAAAATCAATGATACATGACCAAATCCATGGCTAAGACACCAAAGATTGCTCGCTGCATCACCTAGACACGCTGCATGACTAAAGGGTAGGATAAGACATGGGATATATAATTGGTGTAAAATGAAAAACAAGCAGGTAGTCTAAATCTATAACCAAGTCATCACCACTTACCGTCTGCCCAAAGTTCAAGCTTCGAAGTCAAGAAACCGGATCATGAAATGTAAGGTAGATGTGTCATTAGAGGACGTCATGATGGGCACATTACCTTTTCTTCAGCTGCTGGCATAATTACCAACTTCAATCTTCGAATGTGACCGAGGTGGCCTCCTCGATACTAAGTCTATTAAGCTCATACTACAGTGCTTATAACAATGCACTTTTACAATAACTGAATAACATAACAAAGTTTTTTTTTTCGAATCATTTTTTTTTCAACATAACAATAATAACATAATATCCCCCCACTTGAGATGAACAATGGGAATTCGGGGGGTCTTCAATGATCTTCAAGAATGTTGTCGATGAAAGCGTGATTTCCGAACCTTTCCACTTGAACCTTGAACTTAGGCAAATGATGACTTCCCAATCACAAATAAAGACTACAGGGTAGGCTAAGGTGTATGGGTGTAACGAAACAATATATGGGGTTATCAATACGAAAGGAATGGCTCATAAGGGTTTATCTAGGGGTATCTTGCACTAAAGGTGAGTGCAACAAAAGGGTTTCACATGGGGGTCGATAAGTCGAGGTGACTAATCGATAGAAACATAATGGTAGGCTGTTTAGGAGATAATCCTATAATATTGCCTTCTAAAACTGAAAAGTCCAAATACATCGAGCTAACTCAACATACCTCGTCTATGGTCTCGAAATAATGCAAAGGCCAAGTTCTAAAGTTTACAAGCTACCGACACACTCATAATTTGGTGGATTTGGGGTAAAAATTGGGAAACGGATAAGGCTAATCTCACCATATAATATCAAGGGTTGTATGTGCTCGGCTAAGGTCTAATCTAGTTAGGTTAAGAAAAACATGTCAAAATTTAAAAATGGCATAATTTTTCAAAATAAACTAGAAAAACTGAGGGAAAAATATTGTTCAAGAGATAATTCTACTCCCGTCCCCCCCACTTGAATTGTACAAAGTCCCTTTTGTACTAAGCATTAAATAAAGGTGAAGAGAAAAGTAGAATTAGAGCGAGAACTTCCCTGAAATTTGCTCCATAAAGAGAGAAGGCCCACGAAAAGAGACGTGCCTTCATATAAGCGTCATGAACAAACTTCAATCCCTGAAATCACACTACCGACAAGCATAATTCTAAAAAAATAAAAATGAAAAATGAAAAACAAACCTAACTCACTTTCGTAGGAATCACGGTTGCATTTAGCATATGCAACAAGCCTTTTAAACCACTTGGTATCCTAAGTGGACGAGTGAAGTCTCGTGAGGGTTTACAGGGAACACACCCACAAAGTTCATTTAAAAACTAATACAAGGTTATTGTATTTTAAAATGAAAGAATTAAAGCAGAGGAGAGTTACGTCGTAACTCTTTTGAAGGAGTTACGCCGTAACTTGCAAAACCTGAAATAAGCTGCAAAGCGAATGGTTACGGCGCAACCATAGAGATGGTATTACGCCGTAATTGGTAATGCGTCCAATGATTCTGTTGCACAAGGTTGGTTACTGCGTAATCATATACATAAGTTACGCCGTAACTCTCGTTAGATCAGCAACTGCAGCAGTAATTACTTCCTTGTTTCCTGCAAAAATGGTTAGAAAACACAAAACCCAACATAAATGAAAATAAAACAAAAGAAAGGGATAATTCGGGTTGTCTCCCGAAAGAGCACTTTTCTTTATTTACGAGTCTTTAACTTAGACTCAGAGCCGCGGGGTTTCTATTGGGGCCTTTGGACATCCCCGACCTCTTCCATGTCTTTCCTTAAATTACGCCTAACCCAACCGACATTTGTGGCAGTGCGGAGATATTCTTTGGTTTCAATCTTCCGGATCTTGCAAAAATTTTCTTCAGGTCCTAAATGGCGCGTAAACTCATATTTTTCGGCTATAATTGGTGGTGGTCTCTTAAATGGGATGCCAAGAAGTTTGCATCTTCTTTTCTCGTGTACTTCATCATCTGGGTCAATGAAACCGTCTTCGCCTTGTAACTCGAGATAATCGAAATCACCGTCGGAATCGGTATCTTCAAGTTGGTCATTGTTTTCTACGAGTATTTGCTTGGATTCTTCTTTTTCTACCTTTGACGAGTCCTTGGTATCATCTTCTGATTTTTCATTAGGAATTTCGTTATTAGGTTGATCTTTACTCATACATCCATTCCAGATTTTTTCTTTAGTTGACACGTCAATTTTTCCGTATTTGATTCTGACCCAATTGTCGAATCCGAGATCATCTGGCCAAGGCAAGTCTGTTCTTTCAGAATTGTTAGTTGAAGTCCATAGGAACTCGTCTTCCCCAGTTCTCTCAATGTTGCTTTCCCTGTCACATTCATACTCAAAAGGGTTGCAGGAAGCCCAAATGTTTCCGTCATTGGTCTTAATTTGTTCACACCAATGATTTCGAGTTCCTTCGTCATTGTCACCTTCAGAAGGAATATCATCGAGGGGCTTAATGGTCTTTCCTCGAAGAATATGTTTTTCATATTTGAGTTCCAGATTTCTGAGCAAAGCCGAATTAATGATCGCGTCCTCGAATCTTATCGAATACCAATCTCTGAATGATAGATTTCCAAAATCAACGTCATGCCTCCCAGATTCATGTGGGCATATCCAAACTTCATTCTCCACATTACCTCCTCCGTTGCAATATTCACGAAAAGGATTGCACGTTGGCCAAGCGTGAGTATTTTCATCTTCCATGACGAGTAAAGGTTTGCAGTAATGCTTGATAGGTGGTCCTTCCAATTCATTAATCGAGAACTTGGCTAACCTTTCTTCGTCGTTAAGTGTAGTCCACATGTATATGTCATCTTTTACCCTTTCTTTATCAACTCCCCCATCGCAGGTTTTTCGAGGATCACACGAGGCCCATAAGCTGTAGCATTCCCCATCGTCAATTGCGATAGCCTTACACCAATGACTTCTCCTTTTAGGGTTATCGTCCTTGGTGCCCGCGTCTTTTCTTAAATTAGGGTTACGCCGTAACTCCGAGGTGTGATTACGGCGTAACTCACTTTCGCCATCAGTATCAGACTCATCATAGTATTTGTTGTTATCAGAGAATAAAGCCTTACATATAGTAGATTTGCTCTTCTGTTCCTCATTTCTTCTTTGTACCTCGTCGCCAAGTTTTCCAATTAAAATTTCCAAGTTTTTTAGTGATATGTCATGGGAAGAGAGGCTCTTGTTTGTATTATCTTGAAAATTTTTAAGCCATTCCTCTTGCTCCTTTTGCCTCTTGGTAGTATCCACAAGGTACTTGTTAATAATTTCCACCAGGTTAGCTCTTCTTTCATTACGCTCATAATACGGTGGGGGTCCTCCACGAAACCCATTACGATTATCCCCGTAGAAAGGCCTATTCTCTCCATATATAACTTCCTCGATCGTATCTTCCTTGTCAATTTTAGGACAAATTTTAGTCAAATGTCCCCTACCACAATTTTCGCAACCCACTTGGATGGCATCAATGGTTTCTCTGATATTCAGCATATCTCGACTAAGATTTTCAATTTTGCTGGCGATTGCTGCAATTCCGTCAAAACTTCCACCTTGGTTTCTTGTACTTCCTCCGTCGTGCCATTTCTGAGAGTGATCAGCCATTTTTTGAATGGCTTCAATAGCAGTAGTAGGAGTCATGTTCGGGATTGGTCCTTGATAGTCCAGCATCTGTCTTGTTGTTACGTTGATTCCTTTGTAGAAGATGTTGACTTTTTGCTAGTTTTTCAGATCATTAGTAGGACACTTGTAAAGAAGATCGTTGTACCTATCCCAGGCTTGGTACAATGTTTCGCCGTCTTCTTGGTTGAAATTGTGTATTTCCAAAAGCTGGTTGGAAATCTTCGACGGCGGACAATACCTTTGAATGAAATTCTTCTTGAGTAGAGCCCAAGTATTAATTGCCCCGGCGGTCAACCTTTCGATCCATCTTCTGGCAGCTCCAGTAAGAGCCATTGGGAATACTCTTAACATAATGGCATCATGAGACATGCCCGGAATGTTGAAAAGGCTAGCGATGTATAGGACATTTTCAACGTGCTCATATGCATCTTCGTCCCTGTTTCCTGAAAAAGGGTTAGCACGAAGCCCCCTCATAAATTGGTCTTTGATTTCAAAACGAACATCCGCTCCAATTGCCGGTCTTACGAGACCCGGCCCTTGTTCTGCTCTTGTCAACGCCAAATATTCCTCAAGAGTGAGGTCATCGATGTTAACAACTTCCATGGTACCTGAAAACTCGAATAATGATCGTGAGAATAATAAAAAAGTTTAAAACGAACAAGACTTAATATTAATCATAATATAACTCCCCGACAGCGGCGCCAAAAACTTGATGCAGGTTTTACTGACCAGGTTTTAATATTTATATTAACTGATTATACCTATGGTCTACCCTAATGCACTAACGGGCAGTGTACCCGGTCGTGTGTAGTGTAGTAATCGGTAAAGCCGAGGTCGTCCCAAGAGCTATGTGTGTTGGATTACTATTAAGTCTAGTGTCACAGATTAATAAAGGTTTCGATAGGGATTTAATTAATTAAACTACTAAAAGCAAATAAAGCAAATAAATGGTAAAGGGAAATCAATATAGGAGAGTGGTGCTAACCTAGTTAATCCTCCTAGCTAGTTATGTCTATGTCTACTTACTTCCAATTACTTCAGGTGGGGTCAAAGTCGAGAGGACAGCATTTGGTCAATTCGCCCTAACCTATCAGCAAAGATGCCACCACAGGAGAAATCAGGCGCATCGTCATAAGTCCTGTTGTTCCTGGTTCCCTAATCCAAGTCATTAAGTACCGCTACATGCTAGATTTATAATAGTGAATGCCCGGCCGTTAGGAACTTAGACACGCACCCCCTAATTCTTAAGTTCATCCAAATGATAGGTGATCAGTTGGTCAAATCGCACAAGTAGAAAGGGTCGTTAGTTGGTCATATCTTACCCTTCCCATATCAGTCCGCTCACCTAGGGTCCGTTGGTCATATCTCCTAGGCAATTGGCCTCTACCGCCATTCAAAACTACCGAACCAAGGGTGGCTACCAATAAACTATGCATGCATACACTTAGAAATAATTATGCGGAAGTAATATAAACATAGACAAAACAATTAAGGAATCATAACTAGGCTAGCACCAAGAGGTGCTTAGCCGCTCATGTTAATCATACAAACTAATTCAATATTCAAAAGTACGAAATACATGAATTGAAAGTAAAATAAATAAGAAATGCTAATGCTTATCGTAGGGGAGTGATTTCTCCCTTGGAGACAGCTCCGTATGCTCCTCTGGACCTTCTTCTAGCTTTTTCCCACGTTCTCTGGTTTTTGTGTGTGGAATGGGATGATTAGAAATGCTGAAATTCGTGGGTATTTATAGGCCAGATCTGGGTTACGGCGTAACTATAACAAGAGTTACGCCGTAACCTCCAATTACTCCGTAATAGCACTAGATCTGCTAGTTACGGCGTAACCTTATAAGTGGTTACGCCGTAGTCTTCATAAAACATGGTTACGCCGTAATTGATGTAGTAGTTACGGCATAAGTATCAGCGGCGTGGATCCTCATTTGACCTAATGTAGTTACGTCGTAACCTTTCGGAAGAGTTACGCCGTAACCTCTTGATAAGTTGGTATTCTGAGTCACGCAATAGTTACGGCGTAATGTGAGAGTGGAGTTACGCCGTAACATCTTCAAAGTGGAATACTCTGATAAATATTTAGATATTTCTCTAGTTTCGCGTCTCTTTAGCTCCAATGCTCATAATTTACCTGAAAGTGGAAAACAATGGAAAAAAAGCGTAAATCCATATAAATGATATAAATTACAAGCATTATCGGGTGAAATTGACACTTAATAATCAGGACTATTTGATGTTATCATTATGCATTACGGTTAAAATCACTTTCGAGTGATAAAAATATGTTCAAATGATAAGAGGCATCGTAGGATTTAACCCAAATGGCCTTCCATTTTACATCTAATGTTTTTTGCTAACCACATCGGTTAGTTAACCACCTTATATTGACCCATTTGTTAGTGCTCATTTTTAGCACTAGATACCTTTTGTTACATCCTTCGAGCCAATCTTTTCATTCTTGTTTAAATCCAGAAAAATACAAAAATATTTTACACCTTAAACCTTAGCCAACCCATGTCATGTCTATTGGTTTGTTGCTAGTTGTTTGGAGTTTTGGATTGTTTTTTATGATTATGAAGAAGCTACACTTTGTCTATTGTATGTACCATTCTCCAACAAAGATGAAGGAGACGTCTTTCTCATTTGTATATTTTTGTGGTGTGTGCTTACACTAAGTGTGGGGGAACTTGTTAAAAAAATGGTTATAGCCAATGTGCTATATGAAGAATATTGATTAGCCAATGAGCTAAATTGAGTTATATATGTTTGGAGCTCGATATGTGAAGAAGAGGAAATTATAATCATTTTCGGGATTGTGGTTCGTATGATGGCTAGCAACATGGTGGTTTAGACTTGACTTTATTTTTCTTTTTAACACCAATTTCATAAACCATCCCATGCCTTATCCATACCTTTTATAAACCCGAAGCCTTAACATTATAACCCGAATAAAAGCCCTCTTTGATGAATTTATTTTCTTTTTTTTTGATACTTGTACAAGCTTATGGTAAAAAGCATTAATCATAACTAGGCATTGAGTGATTTACACATACCCACCAATATATGAGTGTTGAGTGAAATCTTAAAATCATTCGTGAGGTGTTTAGTTGTGTTATCTAAAGTTATTTGGTTCATTTTAAAGTTTTCACATATTAAAAGCAAATTAATAATTATTTCTTTTGAAATGATTGTTAAATTTTCGGAACCACGGTATCAAGACCATTGAAATCGATTTTTGCAAATGTTAGACCTACTCGAGGTGAAACTTAAGTATGGGGGAATTTGATAACTCTCAAAATGAACATGTTTTTAGTAGCGTTATTGATGGTTTTGTGTATGATAATCGGCTATATTTACTCATAACTATTGCAAAAGTGCAAAAGATGCGTATTGTGTATGTGAATGTAGCCAGGTATCGCAAAAGATGAAGAAATAAAGTTTTCATACACATTTGGAGAATTCCCGAGGAATGAAATCAAGTAAGGAAGCTCTTGGACTCAATGATTAGGAAGCGCAATGATTTCTAAGTATCTACAGCAAGTAAAGATCAAGTTTCGTCTTGGAAATCATCAGCGAAAACAAAGAAAAAGGCGCAAATCAAGAAAAGTCAACAAAAGTCAAAACTAGAGGTACAAGAGGCGCCCAACCGTTCGGTTGGGCGAGTGAGCAAGATGCAACCGATCCAGTTGCGTGGCAACCGATCCGGTTGCATGAACTGGAGTTACAACTTTTGTTATTTAATGTTACCTTAACTCCCCATAATCATTGGAGTCCGATCATTTCCTGTTATTTACTTGTAGAGAACGTTTTTAGATAGAAAGTTATGGCTCTCTAGCTATATAATGAACCTAGACTTAGTAGTCTAGGTGTGACACAACCCAAAGTGTAATAGTTTACACAAAAACTATTACCAACTCATATTATTCATTCCAAAAGTTTGGTTACTGCTGTAAAATTTCCAGGAGGTTGGAGAGACGAATTCTCATCCATTGTTTGATCATTCGGAGTTATACGGTTAAGCTAGACGATTGGAGGCGTGTGGTTGCTATAATCCACAATTCTAATTCTTGTAATCCAAAAGTTTAGGTATTCTATGGAACTTGTTTTGAATTTCTATTCTCTTGAGTTATTTGAATTACTTTGTTATTACTTGTGTTTTGTTATAATTGTCATGGAGTAGTTCTTGAATATACTTGTGTGTTAAGATGTAGGAAATCATACTAGTGTTCTTATATGTTGTTAGGAATTAGAAATTCCATAGTGAAGAGTCGGTCACCCCAAATATAATCTAGCATAAGTTAGCTCGTAGACATATCGTTATTTACGTTGTTTTATAGTCAATTAGTTAGTTGTTAGCTTAGTTATTAGTTTAGTGCAACACCGTGGAGGAAGGACGGGTCTTTACCCACTGTATGCCTGATCCACAGTCCGAAGGAGGACGTGTAGTATGTAACTATAAATACCCTCTACCTCCCAAGGTAGAGGGTTGGACCTTTCACTCAATCTAACCTTATTTCTTTTGTTTACTTTCTCTCTCTAGAAAGGATCCCATCTTCCACTTTCTCTCTCTAAACTCTATTTAATTCGACCCTATATGTGATTATTTGTATGTTTATGAAATCCAATATGTTACAATTGGTATCAAGAGCCATGGTTTGATCACTCGTCTTTCATGTTCTTGGATTTCTAGTGGTTTTCATAAGGTTTTTGGGTTTGAATGAGTTTAGAGTAGTTTGCATCATTTGGATAATTTCTAGTGTTAAAGTTTGGACATTGATTGTACTTTTGTGTTTAGAATCATCATAAGTGTTTAGGTTTTGATTTGGAAGGCTTGAATCATCGTGGTTGGGTTGTTTTTGGATTGAAAAGTGGTGGTTTTTTGAATATTTGTACTATGCGAGTTGCGTCTCGTTGTGACTTTCTTCCATACGAGTTGTCGTGTGCCTGAAGCGAGTTGTCTTATAAGTGAGTCGTCAGAATATTCGAGTTGTGCATTAAGCGAGTTGTGTATTAAGCGAGTTACACTTACTGCGAGTTGTCTTAGACTGCGATTTGTCTTGTATGAGATTTGTTGACCAAAAGTTGACTTTTTATGTCAAAACTTCAAACGGCCATAACTTTTGAACAGTAACTCCGTTTTGGACGAAATACCAGTCAGAACGAGCGGAACAGCCTGAATATGGTGAAACCTCACCACAAAGTCATGAAATGAATTTTTTGAGGCCCAAATACCCTCTGGAAGGAAGTTAATGAGATTTTTAAGTTTTTAGACCTAAATTTCTCCGTAAAATCGTGCATCAACCAATCCAAATCTCAACCAAACAACATCTCTGCTAATCCTACAAACAATCATAAGTCCTAACACACAATTCTCTATCACTATGTCGATCCATCAGTCATCTTAACACGTTCCATTGGTCATTGCTTAACGGTTTGGTCTTGATTTTAGTAAAATCCCACGAAAGATTCTATTTCTCGGTTTAAATCACAGACTTGTAAAATCCCGTGTACACAGCAACATCATGTTTTACACTCTTGATTCAGTGATTTCAGAAGTACTTAAATTGTATGATGCTGTGGACAACAATGATAATGTATGCTACACTGAACGGTTAAAGATGATTAAATCAATCAATGAGGATGTGAGATCTTCGTGTTCAGAGTCTGAAGAGAGAGAATTTCACCTGTTTAGACTACAGAATGCCATGCAAAAGGAAAGTAGCATTGAACCTTATCAACAACTTCACTCACACCTAATGTTACTCACACCGATTGGAATGGAACGAACATGCAATGCCCTTTTCCGTCAAGATTTATCCACATTAACGGGAACATCATTATTGAACTTAGAAGAATTGGAACAAAAACTTGATAAAGAAATGGTTTAAAAGGATAGTTCCAGTGCTGCACTTGAAGTGATCCACAACCAATTTCAATCATTCATCAATGGGGAATTTACATCAGATTATGATCAAGACATGACTAAAATGTCTTTCAAGAGACACACTGGAATGGAAATTAGCGTGTTCATAGAGACTCTTATCCATATCTCATGGATAATGTGGAGAAGTATATTGAGGAAGTTACTCAGAAAGATGAAAAAGTGGATGAGAGCCTGGTGCAGTTGAGAGAAAGCTGTGATGAGTTAGGTAATGTATCAGTTGAAGAACCGGGTGTTGCTGAATGCAGAATGTTAAAGACAACGAATAATGATGTAACCAGCTGTTCAGTTACTCCTAACACACAAGAAGTTGACGCAGTAATCAGAAAGAGGAATGAATGTCGGGCACAATCAAAAGATTGTAGTGTTGAGTCGGGTAAAGCACCAGATGATGGATCAGTTGACACTGAATACAGAGGCTCAAAGATAGATAAGCTTGACACAGCCAATGGTCCAGTGACTCTTGTTACACATGATGTGAATGCATATATCAGACCGAACATTAAACAGGTGTCATGTAATGAGGTACCCTTAACTGAGGCTGAGTCTGAGATTAAGTGTTTCAAAACAAAAGATATGGTTGATAAAAAGGCTTTTGATTAACTTTCAAATAAATTCTCAAATCTTGAAAAACATTGCATTTCACTTGAAATTGCGATACAGAGTAAAGAAGAAAGTTTTCAATTTAACAAACCATGTAAAAATCCGGAATTTCCTGAATTTCGTGAATTTTTTGAAATAAATTATTTAAAAGCTCAGCTTCAAGCCAAAAACTCGACAATCATCAATTTGAAGAAACATATTTCTGATATGCATGTGAAAAGTAATTTGGTTACAAGTAATTCTGACGTTAATGCTATTGATGATATTCAAATGAGAAATGATGAATTAGCGGTTTGTGTGGCCAAATTACTAAAGGAAAATGAGTCTTTGAGAAAGCATCATATAGAACAAAGTTACTATGTCAAAGAAGCTAGAACTAAGTCAATGAAACAAACAGACTCTTTGATAGCAAAAATTGATGAACTCAAAGCTAAACTTCAGGAAAAGTGTTTCGCTATTGTTGCCTTAAAGAATGAGCTTAGAAAAACCATAGGGAAAAGTGTGAACACTAAGTTTACAAAACCATCAACCTTGGGGAAGCCAGTTTCTCATCCCTCTAGAGACCGGTTCATTGTTAGGCAGCCTACTGCATTTATATCTGAAAGAACAAAATCTTTAAAGACAAGGCTTGCCTCCCAAGGTGATGCGATACAAGTTTTGTCAAAACCAGTCACTTCACCTGAGTTACCTAAGAATAATACTTCTAGCTCCGTTAACCCTCAACAAGTAGCTACTTCTACTCCCAGCACCTCTAGGATTAGTTCGAAAACAATGTCAAAACCAAGCATTAAAACCCATAATTCATATAATATGAATGACTTGTGGAAGAACTATTTTCTAGAAGATGCTAGGAAAAAGGCACAGATTCGAAAAGACGGAAGTTTAGGTGCAAGACCTAGGGTGATGAATTCCACAAGATTTCAAGGCACTGCTAGTAGTAGTAAACCATTACCTAGGAACACTCAAAAGACTAGGGGTTGGCTTGCATCTAAGAGTAGTTATATGAAGAAGAATGCTAAGCATGTAGAAAATGAAACTAGAAATTCTGATTCTTTTCCGAATAAGAAACATTTTCCTAACTCACATGCTAAGGTACAATCCACTAAGACTACTAACATGGCTAAAGTTCAATATATCATGAAGTAAAACAAACCTAAAACTTCACCTAGATGGATCCTAATTGCTAAATCTTTGGAGTCTAGGAATACCAATAAGTCTTCCACTATGCATAAGAATATCAACAATCCTAGACCTTGGCATAAGTGGATACTGTCTGGTAGAATGTTTAAGGATGTTGGACTTAGGTGGATTCCTACCGGAAAGCTGTTTACCGATGGCAAAATCAAGGTTGACCGTGAAACCCCAAAGGGTTTGGATACTAATGTCACTAACCAATATATATGAAATCAAGCTTGTAATGTTAGTGCAGGTAGTCCTTACTCAGTTGCAGATACTTCGATCCTTCAATACATGGACTGGCTTAAAGTATGGATAACAAAAGGATTGATATCTCATAACTCATGGGTTCAAGTTACTCAAAATTGATATTCAACCAGCAATGACGTCTGTTCACATCATTTCAGGCCTCGTACTTCAACATTATGACATTGAACACAACAGTTCAAGCCTCGTTCGCTAAAGAAAAGAAATGTGTACGCTTCAGTGCGCATTATCTTCTGAAGAAGAGAAATCTTCTTATTATGACCATTCTCATCAACATGCTTCATGCTTTTTCCATGCGCTTTCAATTATCAAGTGAACCGGACTACCATTGATAGTTTTCTTATTCCACTTGCTCAATTATAATGACGATGTCGACATCATATGCTACCTTTGAGGGGGAGAAGCGTGAATAGACTACATTTGTTGAAGATGTTCACTTATTCAATCAAGAATGGCAACTCCGTTTGAAATTCTTGAGGGGGAGAAGAAGTATGATAATTCTACATGTTGAGTTATATTTGAGAATATATGGTCATGCGGCTCCTAACTCATGTAAGAACCGAGCTTCTTCTTTTTGGGTCATCTTTACATGGAGTTTCTTCTAAGAACCGTTGGTTGACATCTTCTTACGGACTTATGAGTTTATCGACAAAGTGCTTCTAGTTAATTCTTCACGTACACATCAACATGATGATTCCGAACAATCTCTCTATTCTTGTTTGATGTGATTGGTAGTTTGGTGTTACCATTTCATGTGTTCGTTGTGGGCTGATTGCTGATTTCCTTGATGAACATCCTTCTGTTCTTGTTTGATTGGAAGGGATTTGATTTAAGGGGATTTGTTATATACAAGTTAACGGGAATGCATGTGGTGAGTTGAAGATGTTAACCTTTTGATCCCCAACTGGACAATCTTGAAGAAGGTCGAGTCTATAGTCGGTTCTACATTTTCTGCTACATGTTAGAAGACTAAAGACGAGTTGCATTTAACGATCTAAAGACTTCTTAATCTGGGCTGTTATTAAACAGATTGTCGGTTTAGGGGAGAGCACTAATTGGGGGAGAGTGATAAGTCAGATTTAATCCCCAATTAGACCTGCTCACATTCTTCAGCAAGTTGATTCTCACAAAGATTAAAAGTGTTCTTCTCAAAAGATTTCTAGTATACGGGCTTACAAAGAGTTGTTGATTCTGAAGTATCAAAACCAGCAAGGGGGAAGGAGACACGTATCTAAACGCGAGTAAACTTGATGAACTTAATACTTCTAAGTGATTGAAGATATCCCGGGAAGACAAAGGTCAGTACCGCAGAGAAATTCAAGGTTTGACTCATGGCGTTTAGTTTTCTTATTCCAACTATGTGGGGGAAGAGATAGAAGAGTTAGTTTCTGGTGATAAAAGAGGTACACAAGTGTGTGATGATTTCGATGTTATCGCAATCATCAGAGGAGAGAGAATTATGTACATTGGGGGCGCTCAGCTGTTTCACTTGAGTGCTTAATCAGTGATTCAGAGATATAATCACTTATTCCGGAGTTGACATCCGCAGAGATAGTCATCCGCAGAGATAATCAGTGATCCGGCCTGCTTCTTCAATGTTATCGGTTATTCTCTCTTTGGGCAATCGGGTACTTCGGGTTCTTGAGCTTCATACACTTTCTTTAGGGGAGAGAAAAGTATACATCGGGGTTATTCTTTGGCTATTGGACTTAATCTACTACTTCGATGGTATAAGTTTCTCTGTCTTCGAGTATATGTGTATTCGGGTTCGTGAGCTCTAGTCTAAGAGACTGACTGCATCAATTCATCTACTTGGGGGAAGTGGTCTCTTGACAACTTTTAGGTATGCATCACTTCAGACTTCAGTGGTAAAGGAATTTGAGAAGATTATTTAAAAGTGGGATGATACGTTGTTGTTCTTCTATTGGATGATATAACCTTGAACGAAAAATCACGGTGATTATTCTTAAAAAGAGTAGCATGATCGTTGATAATGGTGTGCTTCTTTGTGCACCTGGCTAAGGGAAGCTTGAAAGAAAGCTTTGAAACTGCTCTGCTAAAGGATTTTTGGTTTGGGGGAAAGCTGCCAAAGTCTCTCTTTCTCAAAGGCTCATGTTCTATCTTCTATTCTGGAGCCTCGGAAGCTTTGGTGGTGGAAGTTTAAGAGATGACGAATTCTATCTTCTACGACGTGCTGTTCGATATCCTTTTCTCGGAACTCTTATCATCATATTCTTAAACTATATCATCTAATCTATCTATGTAAATATTTATCTAAAAACCAAAATACAAAAATATAAAACCACAAAAAGAAAATAGAAAAATATAAAACCAACAAAAATCCATAAAAATCAGAAAATTTGAAAATTTCCAAAAATATTGTTTTTCTCATGACATGTCTTCTGGTATCGATAACATCTACAGTCTCAGAAATGTCATTCAATAATGGCACGGGATTTTAGATGAAGTTCAAGCAGGAGGTGTAAATATTTTTTCAAAACATGTCTTTAAAAAAAATGGCTTGCAGTTACTTCTGACTGTAACCCGTGCTTAAACAATGGTTTGCTATTATTTCAGATAGCAACCCGCTCTTCAAGAAATGAAAGTGCTACGCTAAACCAATTTTCAAATATTTCGTGCACTTATCCTAAATACAAAATGAGGAAAGCATGTCGAAGGACTGCTGTTCCTACTCAAATATTTTTCATTCTAAAATTCTTCAGAAAAATATTTGTTTTAACAAATGGTGGAAATTGAGTTGCTTGAAAATCAATTTGAATCAAGTTTTCATAAAATTGCAAAAAAACTCAATCAATGACTTCAACACTTTTAAAACTTTTCAAGAGAAAGAGTCATTAACTGATGGGGAGAATGTTTTTCAAATTTATATCATCTATCGGGCTTATCTAATTATCATATATGCTTAACTGAAAATGATGTTAACCTACGTTGAAGGACTAGGCGCCTAGGATATGCTTGTTAAGATGAGATGATTAGAGTTTGATAAACACATTATTCCCATGCTTTAGATGATCTGATTGATATGTTGAATTGACTTTTATTAGTCGATTGATGTTTGGGTGTTGTCGACCACCATATATGTCTATCTGTTTCTACTAACGTATGCAGATTACATGGTATATAAGAATGTTCCCGTTCCGGATCCCACAAAAGATGATGATTCGATGCCAAAAGGAAAGGGTAACTATTTCTTGGGTCGACAAAATGAAGAAACGGAGCTTAATTGGATCTCTCCATAAATAGTTGGCACGTTAGATGCAACTTCAGAGGTCTCACTGCATCTACATATGGTTTTCTTCCAACCCTCAGCAACAACAACAAAAGCAGCTCAACCACCTAACGTATCTTTGTGCAGGATAAGTAGTGGATGATACCATTTTTCAAAATATTTGATAAAATTTTTTTGAAAATGGAAAAATATTATTTTGAAAATAAATTGGACTAAATTTTGAAAATCACCGGACTTCATTTTTATCAAAACCTAAGTCACTCAATCAACGACTACGGTCATCGATTGAGGGGGAGAGTGATTTAAAATAAAATATTTTCAAACGATATTTCTTCATAAAATTCCTGTTTGTACAATAATATGTGGTGATCTAAAGATTTAATATTATGTCATGGTATGACTTTCTTTAAAACTCAAAGATCTTTCAAAATGAAAATTTTTCTGTTCTTGTCTGATTGTGAAATTGTTTTATTTTACTTAAAGATCTCTTAAAAATATCATACCTGACACTAACAATCTTTAATGTCTAAAATTGATCCTTATCAGTCATTTTTCAAAATTAAATTTTGCCACGTCTTTCCCCAAAATTTTCTAAATGATTTAAATTAATCGGGATCCAAAATCTCAATTGGTTTGAAACTTTTGATCGGGGGAGAGATCGTGATTTAAATCTCAAATCGGTTTTAAAGGGTGATTGTTTCAAAAGCACTCCTTTCTTCATGTGCCAAACGATTTTGAAATACATAATGCACATGATTGTGGAGGAGCATTTAACCATAACCCAGAAGAGCTTTTAAATCAGGCACATTTTCTCCCATGTTTTCTAAACCTTATTAAATCACTTGAGATCCAAAATCTCAAAGGGTTTGATATTTTTGATCGGGGGAGAATTTGTGATTTAATAATGAAATTTGATAAAAGGTGATCATTTTGATTCAAATGTGCATACTGCTCTCCTATATGTGCTAAACGCTTTCGAATCTCGAAGCACATATTGAGGGGGAGCATTTCAAAAAGAAAACAAACTTTCAAGGTACAAAGATTTTTATGTTTCAACATAAGTACCTTGATTGATTTTTTAATGGTTTCTATTGGCAATCGTGGAAGTACTTCAAAAACTCTTTCCTCTATGTGTTAAATGATTTTAAACAACCAACGCACATTTTGAGGGGGAGAATTTACCAAGAAAATCAAAAGGCTTTTTCTAAGGAAATTGTGGTCAAAGAAATTATTTCAAAAGAACTCTTGCCTCCATGTGCCAAACAATTTCATAATCATATGCACATGTTGAGGGGGAGCATTTTTAAATGATCAAAAAAATTAAGGTACAAAATGAATTGATATTATATCATAAGTACCTTGATTGATTTTCCAAATGATTTTTCAATTGGTTTCAAGAAAGAAAGAACAATACCATAAGACCGACCAATTTACTTTATGCATGGTGATATAAGGATGGTTTGGTTAGGTATTCGTTCCCACGATCCCGCCAGAGCCAGAGGGATCTACCCAGGGATAATCCACTAGATAGTGTAGAAGTCCTTAGGTATGATGAAAAAAGGAGAAAAGTGAGAAATGGGAAGAGTGCGGACTGAGATAGAGCTAAAACTGGAATAAACCCAACAAGGTTCTAGGTATGAAGTCTCGGTAAGCACTGAAGGGGTTGAAGAATGAAAAAGAATTGAATGTGAAAAGGGTGAAAAGAAATAGCCCTCCAATAATTCAACCTTAGGGCAGAAACCGGGTTCAATACATATGCTACTGGTGGTTACCAAGGTAACGCCGGTATTGAAGACAAGACATCATGGACCCAGTGACGCACTGCACCTAACTTCCCAAGCTACTCAAGTTCCTCTTAAAAGGGCTTGTTTCATTCTCACGGGGAACCTACATTATCTATCGACTTTCTCTTAGAGATTGTTGATATTGAAGAAGGAGACCCTCTCCCTAGTCTCCGGCATAGGAACCAAATGTACACTATTGAGTCTAGAGCCACGAGATCATCCACAATATCTCATTAGGATACAAAAATAATGAAGACTTGTTGTTTCACACAATGTGGAAAGTAAGAATATATTAAGAGTCCTACGCATTATCCTTGTGGTATTGCTAGAACATCCGAGTGATATGTAAAGTATTCACAATGATGATGGAAATCCTTCTAGAGCCAACATCAAACAAGCTCTTGGTGGGTTACATTGGAGATCTTTTCTAAAGATCAAGCTTGTGACAACTGGATAGAAATAATGGGTCGATTCAGTCTTGAATCAACCTTGGTCCAGGAAATGAATTGACGAATACTTTTGGAAAAACCGTTCGATGTGCAAATCTTCTTTTCTCTAGCACATCGAATGTGTATTCATATTTCAAACACAAAAAGTATCTCTGATTGAAAAAATACTTTTGGAAAAACCGTTCGATGTGCAAATCTCTTCTTTTCTCTAGCACATCGAATGTGTATTCTTTTCAAATACAAAAATTATTTTTGATTGAAAATTGATCTTTCTCATAAAACCTTCGTCGTATTGCAAAACTCTTTTTTCCAAGCAATACGCGATTGTTTTTTAAATCAATTTTTCATCAATCAGTGAATCTCAATTCGCTGGTTCACTCACTCGCGTTGTCTTCTTTGAGACGTTCCGGTTTGAGAACGGCTAGAACAGCTGCGAAACCCTGTCAAGGAGATTCTTCGAATTATACCGATCACAGCAGTATTGTACTGATCAACGTGGAACCGTGGGCCGTGTACCTCAATTCGACGAAAGTGATCAAAGACACTTTCGTGTGTTTTATTGCTAAATGTTGTTTGCAGGTACATTTGGACGGTTGCAACTGATCAAAATTGAGGAGTCAATCCAAAGCCGCATGCTCACAGCATCCACACTTAATTGAAGAAATCATGATTAGTGCATATCTACATAACCTGGCTTTGATATTTTTACTATGCTTCTGCTACGCTGCTGCAAATATCATGAACCAGTAAAGCTTCTGCTACTCTGATGGAAAGATGTCATGATCCCAAAAGTGTGAGCATGTCGATCCGAAAGTCACAACTTCACATGATGGCAACACAATAAAGGGTGATTCAGAGATTTACTGTGGCTAATGATCTCGAAGGAAGCTCGAAGATCATCAAGATGTAGATTAGATCAAAGACCTCCACTTAAAGTACAAAGCATTCGGACTTTGAAGTTGCACTACTTAAGCACAAAGATTGCGCAAGTGAAGAATTAAAGTCTACGAGCTCAAGACTGAAGATAAAATAGAATGCTAGGATTCGAAATTTAAAACATGGGGTGACCTCCCTTAAGGGGAGATTGTTAGGAATTAGAAATTCCATAATGAAGAGTCTGTAATCCCAAATATAATCTAGCATAAGTTAGCTCGTAGACATATCATTATTTACGTTGTTTTATAGTCAATTAGTTAGTTGTTAGCTTAGTTATTAGTTTAGTGCAACACCGTGGAGGAAAGACGGGTCTTTACCCACTGCATGCCTGATCCACAGTCCGAAGGAGGACGTGTAGTATGTAACTATAAATACCCTCTACCTCCTAAGGTAGAGGGTTGGACCTTTCATTCAATCTAACCTTCTTTCTTTTGTTTACTTTCTTTCTCTAGAAAGGCTCTCATTCTACTTTCTCTCTCTAAACTCTCTATCTCATTCGATCCATACTAGTGTTTGTTATGTGTTTATTAAATCCAATATATAACATATGTAATGCATGTATATGATCTTGTTTAAATGAGTTTGTTGGAAAACTACTTGTCTTGTTTGATTTGTCGGTAAAACATGTTTTAAGAAAAAGGACCGAAAGGATTTCTCTTGTGTTTTATTCCAAAAAGTTAAGTGACAAACTAGTATGGGGATATGGTGATTGACAACCACCATGTTTACTTATTAAAACAAGACTATAAAAATTTTCATCACGAAAGGTCGAAAGATTCGGAGGAACGAGTTTAATAAGAACATATTACAAACAAATGGATTTTCTAAAGGATAATCATTAAGATAAGGACCGAAAGGATTACCTACATGTTATTGTTCTTAAAATGATTTCACAAAACATAAACCATGGGTTGGAAATCATTTGCTTATGATTTGTGCATCACATCAAGATTTACACCAAGCCTTCATGAACACTTACTATGATTGCCTATAAACTACACACAAGTATATGTTTCTTAATCTTGATTTTTTTTCACTAAAACCATAATTTTTGAGAGAGCCTTGACAAAGCTTTCTTGTTACCAATCTTTTGAAAACAAATTCAAACACAAATCCCTTGGGACGATCTCGACTTACCCACCTTTGCTATCGCGAACGAGTATAATTGCTCGTATGTGTTTTTAGTAATAACCGGATAATTCGTGTTTATAAATTTTTAATACTTGCACACGGAAAGCACATCAGACCCCTATGTCCAATCTAGACTAGCTCCAACACCATTGACCATTAGAAATACGATCCATAATCAAAAGTCCTTGTCTTGCTCCAAACGATACAACCTGTTGAAATGTAAATACAAATGAGAATCACCAATACATGCATCCTTCCAAAATCGAACAAGAGTGCCACAGCCGACTTTGAAACGTAAGAAATCAGTAGGAAGAATGTCGCTCGAGTGTAAGTAATTAGAAGACCCAACAATCTTAGCCCATAACCCATTCGAATTGCACCCATGATTATCAAAGCCTCCTTCTTGCCCATGTAACGCCTTAACAACTTTAACCTAACTCCAACGCCACTTTTGAAGTAAAACAAGGTTGAACGATTTCAAGCTGCCAATATCCAAGCCACCTTTGTCAAACGAAGCTAAAACATTAAACCATATTATCCAAGCAAGCTTTTTCGAATGTTGAGAACCTCCCCAGAAAAACGAAGCTCGGATACTCTCCAAATTTTTCAAAATCGTTTCAGGCACTTTGAAGATGGAAAAATAATAAATGCCAAGACTACCAAGCACTGCTTTGATTAACGTGAGGCGACCACCAATAGAGAGAAGATTCTCTTTCTGTGATGAAAGCTTGTTATGAAACCGATCAATACGATTCTTCCAAATAGCCGGTAAGTTCATATTAGAGCCAATAGGCAACCCAATATAAGTGAAAGGGAAGGAACCCAATGCACAACACATGATGTTTGCCATATGACTCACTTGCTCTGATGATACTTCAATACCATATACATTGGACTTTTAAATATTTATTTTGAGACCCGAAGCTAAGTAAAAACCCAGCAAGACACGAATAATGTTATCCATGTCATGGGAACTCCATTTCGTGGTAATCACAACATCGTTTGTGTAGAATAAGTGAGAAATCCTAACATCAGAATTATCGATCTTTATACCACGAATAAGGCTTGAATGAACCGCATCGGATAAGGCTATATGAAGGCCTTCCATGACAATAATAAATAAGAAAGGCCAAAGTGGATCGCCTTGCCTTAACCCAAGTTTAACAGAAAATTCATATATAGGGCTGTCGTTTACTAAGATAGATGTCCTGGGCGATTCTAGACATGCTTTGATCCATGTCCGCCACTTTAACCCAAAACCAAGACAATTTAATACCAAATTAAGGTATCTCCAGCTTACGGAATCAAATGTTTTTTCGAAATCCAATTTAAAAATCAACAAATTTCTCTTTCGTGTCTTCTCTGTTCACATTAGGTAATCGATTACTTAAACAATGACTTAAATTGAGGTGTCGTCTTATTTCAACATAGTTGTTTGAAATTAAGAAAATTGCTATCTATACTATATTTAAAGCATGGATAATTTTTCTTGAAACTTAAAACTTAAAACTTAAAAATGAATAATGTGTGATACCAAACACATCATTTATTAAAAATGGTATCAACATGTAACACTAAATTAATAGTTTAAATCATTTCTAAACCTTTCTCATTTTTCGTTTCTAACTAATAGATTTGTTTTTCGCAGTGACTATAAATTGAACCTGTAAGTGTTGCATCAAGGGTCACACCAGAACCACAAATTCGTAAATATAATTATTTTCCGCTATACATCGTCATTTTGTACGAGTATTCTTCCGGTTAAGGTATTCTCAAAGAGTTAGGGAGAAAAGCATACCCTACGACCTTAGAAGACACAACGCGTTAAAAATAAGGACGTGACAATTCAACCACCAATAAAAGATAACTAGGGAGTAATAGTATCTAGGTAAACACATTTTTAATCATCATACGAGCACACATCAATAGACATAAACTACCCCTTAGCTTAGTTAATTAGATTAGATAATAGTAGAGTAATCGGTAGAAGTACCACCCCCCAAATCCAATACCCCGAGATCGTACTTTCAATTTTCTATAAAAAATATAAAAAAGATAAAAAATAATCTTCCTCAACCCCAACCTTAGCGTAGTAGTTTCTTACTAGCATTCCTATTCCCTTAGAGAACGATATCAATCCCGGGGCTTACCCTAATACTACACTAAAACGATTAGCTTCACTGCCTAGGTGGTTGAAAAACTTGCTCGAAGAAAAGGAAGTTTCCTTTGACCTAGAACGCGCGTTGTACGCGTATCAAGTTTTTGGTGCTACTGCCGGGGAATAGAATAGCTAGTTAGATTTTCACCTCGTTTAGGTTTCCTTGCCTGATTCCTATCAAGTAAGTATTTTTCTCATTTTTAGTTTCCTCGTAGTCTATCCCCTTTCTTTGTGACTTTGTTTGTAATCCTATCACTTTTTATCATGGAAGGTGATAACCCACCAAACAACAATTCCCCATCAAACAAATACCCACCACTTGATCCAACTTTTGCCAACCAACTCTGAGCTCGCATTGTTAGTGAAATTGGAGAACTTGAGAAATTGAATAGGATAATTGAAAGTGCACTTGAGAAAGCCCTTAAGGAATCCACTAGTACTTTAGATAGTGATTTGACCTCAAGTGATTCGGAGGATGAAATAGAAGAAGGGGATTATAAGGTTTTGGAAATTATGGATGGGAGTAAGGAGGAGGAGGAACTTAAGGAGTATTTTGATTCATACCCTAATGGGAAGGAAACCGCTTATCACTATAATGTAGTTAACTTCCCGCGACCACCTTTCGAACCATGCATAAAAAGTGGTGACCCTAAAAATATTAAGATACCGTGCATGATTGGGTACTTATATAGGGATCACACTTACATAGACTATAAGGCACCCATGAATATAATGTCTAGGCTCTATTAAAATTGGATCATGAGCGAAAAGTTAGGACCTATAAGGGACCCCGTTTACCCTAGGAAAGTGAGTAACTATGTTGGGAGGGTTAAAGGATTGCATGTCTTCGTAGGTAACTTCACATATAGGTGTGATTTCATGATCTTGGAAAATGTTAAGGGCATCATTGATGGGGTTTTAGGAGATGTGATACTTGGGAGACCATTTATTGAGGAATCTAAGATGGTTTATGATCAAGAGGAAGGAATAGCCAAGTTCTCAAACAGGACCGAATGTTTTAAATATATAATGCCCTATAAAAATAAGAAGTTTGAGGGTATTGATGATCTAGATGTAGACAACATTCCGGTTTTTGAAGTAGATTGGGAGAACAAGGTTTACTACACCGCTTGTCTAGAGTTAGGCCCTGAATATATTCGTGATGAAAGAAGAGTTAAGGAAATTGAATGGGCCTCTAAGAGAAGGACAACGTAGGGGCACGACTTCGATTCTAGCTACAAGACTCATAAATAAAGAAAAGCGCTTCGTGGGAGGCAACCCATGCTTAATTGTTTGCTTGTTTTTGTGTCATATATCTTTTCACTGATTGTTTATTCTCATGTTTGAACTTGTGAAAATGCTTTATTTTGTCTTTAACCTCGTCTTAATTACATATAAAGGTATTTTACGAAAAGGATAAGTTTAAGGAAGATTACACACGTTTTCAAAAGAACGTGAACATGAGAATTACGATTATTGAAAAGATATATATATATATATATATATATATATATATATATATATATATATATATATATATATATATATATATATATATATGTGTGTGTGTGTGTGTGTGTGTGTGTGTGTGTGTGTTTGTTAGAGTTAAATGCTTGTATCGAGTCATAATGGATGTTTTGCAGGAATTTTTCCAGATTCTAAAGATGTAATTTTTCCAGAAAAATGCAGCAGACCAGTTTCTGTCAGGATAACCTGACGGCGTCAGGATTGCAACCTGACGGCGTCAGGAGGAGCAGAAACAACTTATCTAGTTTTCTCTCGTTTTATGTGCTACTTATAAATTTTTAGAATTTCCCAGGTCTTAATTTTCTAGAAAACCTGTAAACATCCATTCCACAAGCATTATATCCTAGTGTAGTTAAGTCATATATAATTTTACAACTGATTTTATGCGAAGATTTTGTCTATTTTTTTAAAGTGTGCAGGTTTTATTTATCAAGAAGAGGAAACATAAGATTGGATGGAACTTTTCACGCATACATTCTTCTTGGAAATAATTTAACCACTACTTCACACACGGATCCTACCGAGCTAATCAGGGGAGTATTAGTTTCTTTCTCTTTTAATTACTTTCCGTTATCATAACTTTGATACTTTCGGGGAACATTGGGGACAATGTTCAGTTTAAGTGTAAGGAGGGAGAATAAAACGGGAACTTTGAAACTATGCTTATCCTTGATTATGTGTCTTGTCCTATTTCATTTGTGTAATAAACCATGAGAAATATCGGTTAGGGTAATTTTAGCACCAAATTTAAAAATTTTCATGACATGTAAAAGGGGGCCATTAGTCTTAATAAAGCGTCTCATGGATAGGAAGTTATATGACTAGCACAAAACCCTTTACCACTTAAATTCCACCCCAAAAATGTGAGGTTCGCCCCTAGATTTGTAGGAATTAAAGCGTTCACCTTTAATGCTTCGAGAGTGTACCGGTAGTATAATAGATTCTAAAACTTGTTTTGTGATGCATCCCGAGATCGTTAGTGGGACTACACTTGTGTAGTTAGGAATAACTAAATGATAAGAGACATTAGGGTAACCCTTGTTTAATACCCGTATTATAATTACTTCTTCCACATCGGTTGAGTAATTCCCCCACACCCTTGCGTTGTACTCAACTTTAGTACACGATACCCCTAGTTAACCCCTCAGAGCCTATCCTTTTCGCGGTTCTCATGATATTTCGGTTTTTCGGAATATCATTGAAGAGCATTGTTTACAATCCACCCCCAAATGTACACCCAAATCGCCTTAGCCTACTTTGTATGCACTCACTTTAAGTGCATTATTGTTATCATACTAAACCCTTAGTTCAATTATCTACTTACTTGCATAAGTTGCTAAGTCGAGCCATATCTTTTGTACACAGTTTTGGGACGATTGGGACTCATGGGTAAAGTTAATTTTATGGGGTGACGGGAAGGACGTTAAATTCAAATTCCCTTTATTTTCGTAATGATGTACTCCAAGTGTTTTGATCTTTTCAATTCGGGTCAAATTAGTGTTAGATTAATAAAAACTCAGGTGTAGGGATGTGCCTATAAATCCCTTATATTTTGATGTTATCGTGGAGGATGGTAGAGTAAAAGTGTATGAAAAAAAATCGAAAAAAATAGAAAAAGAGAAAAGAAAAATAATTGAGTGTTAAAAAAAATGAAAAAAAAATACGGGCTACCATCCTACATCTATCTTTATGATTATGTTTTTCAATTTATGTTTGTTTGTTTCAAGTATCTAGAGTTTAGAGAGTCGAGTCTTGGCTTAGCAACGCCATTCTTCTCATGCTTGTAACAAAAGATTTTTTACTTGCCACCACTAAATCGCCTATCCAACCAAACCCTTTGTTTCCCTACCGTAAGCCTAACATTACAACCCTTTAAAAGACCTCTTAGATAGTTTTTCCTATGTGCTTACGCCAAAGCGGTGGAGGTTTGATCTAGTCTCAAGCCTATGGTAATCTATGTACTAGGACGAGTTAATGAGTGTTTATCTTCCATTTCCAATTTGATATATTTCATATACACCCGAGAGATGAGAGTATCTAAACACCACTTGTGAGGTGCTAGTATTAATTTCCGTGCTTGTTATGACTTTTGCGGGGCTTATACTTGTTGTGAATTGCTCAAAGCTAATGCTTCATGCCCCCTAACTTATAAATTGATTGGCCAAAAGCACATTTGCTTGAGGACAAGCAAATACCAAATGTAAGGATATTTGATAAGGATTTAAAAGGTACCCTTTTGAGGGGTCATTTAAGCACTTAATCGCCCACTTTTATATCCGTTACTGCTTAATTTCATTCCTTTTCACTTTTTAGGTCTTTTGGAAGCAAAATGCAGGAATGATGCATTTTTGGACGAAAAGGAGGGAATATGTGAAGAAAATGGCTAAAGTCATGATCAAGACACTCAAGTTGCTGAAAATGCACCCGATGGCGTCAGAAACAGAGGGTGACGCCGTACCTCTTTAGGTGTTTGGAATTGTGACGGCTCAGTAGTGAATTTGCTATTTTAAAGCTGACGGCGTCAGGCTTTGAAGAGAAGGGCGTCACGAAGATTTTCCTCCCCAGACGGCCTAGATCCAGATTCAGACGGCGTCAGAAGTTGACGTTGACGGCGTCACAACCACAACGTGACGCCGTCATAAGTTGACTTGGCCAAGACAAAACCCTAATGACGGCAGATCTGACGGCGTCACAATTAAAAGGTGACGTTGTCGCAGTTGTATTCTTATATATAGAAATTGATTTTTCAGACTTTTAGAGAGGTAGATTTGTGGAGTAAAAACCTAAAACGACTTGTGCCCGGTTTGGACAGTATCTTAGGGTTTTCATACCCTATTTTACATCAAGATAAGTTATTTACTTCATTGATTTCATTATGTCTTCGATTGTATGTGTGTATGCTTGCATGATTACCATGTCCGGCTAATTTACTTTTGTGTTTGCTTAGATCTATGAAACCTAGTTATTGAATATTGATAGGTCGTCTCTTATCTTAATTGTAATTGGCTTAGGATTGCAATAGGCCATCGTTGTATTTTTAATACTTGAGTAATATTTGTGAGCCTTAGTTTATGATCACCTAGAGTAATTGTAGGCTAAAAATCCAAAGATAACCTTAGAGTTAGTTTGTGAATCCTAGAGATTTAGTAGGCAATAACTGATATGTGCTTAAACACATATAATTTCTTTATCAAAACTGACCCAAAATAACCAAGAAAGAGCCGTTTATTGTTAACATTTGCGTGTTTCTTGAGTTTTTGCATGTGTAGGTACGGATATGACAAAACAGACAAAAGAAAGCCAAATCCGAAGAAAACCGAGCACGAGAGAAAGAAGAATGCTAAAAGCTGAGGATGGGAAAGGAATTTGCAAGTTTGGACAATCAATTCTCAAAATGGCAACTTTAGTCCCTGAAGATTCATAATTGGCATGTTTGGTCCTTGGAATTTTCAGAAATTGGAAAATATAGCCCTTGGATTATGTGTGAAGGACAAGTTTAGCCCTTGAAAGATATTTTCAGGATTACAACTTTGGTCCCTGGATTTTCAGCTTGTACAAGAATGGTCCTTGAATTTATGGGTCCATATTAAATCCTAAGTCCAAGTCTTTAATCAAAAGCCCAAACCATGCTACATTTACCCTTGGCCCAACCTTTACCCACCCTTTACCCGGTCCAATAAACTATTAATACCCGGTTTATCCAACCCTTATACCCGAATATCCCACCCCGTATCCTATTTTACCCAACCCGGTCAAATAAATAATAAAAATCCCAACCCAGAGATAAACGCGCCCAAACCCAGTTTCTTACTGTTTATCCCCGTCCCCCGTTTTTACCCAAAACACTCCAATTTACCCATCAAGCTTTGTACTTAGATAGATTCCGCCATGTCATACTCACTGACATCAATAGAATGACACGTTGGCAATTTAGCAGCTTATGATTGGGTAGAACAAGTCATCAGGGTGATCCAAAGGTCAAGAATGAATGGGATGATTCACAAGATTGATCAATGGATGATATTCAAGGATCTAGGGGCTTCTGAAGATTAATCCAAGCTCTCCTCATCAGCTATTTATACCCTTCTTCAGTCACGTTTTTAGGTGTCCAATTTCTTATGTAATTAGAGAAATTTTGGCCTTTAATTTCTTGCCATTTAAATGTTTTAGTAGTGTAACAAGCTCACTTTCATTGTTATTCAATTTCAGGTTTTGTATGTTCAAAAGGTATTAATGAGAATTTAGTTTAAATTGCCTTTTCATTTTGTCTTAAATTTCTGAGTTTACCAGTTATAAGCTCATTTCCATCTGTTTTTATAAGCTCATATAAGCTTTTACAGCCTATGTGAGTTTGCTTTAGTTTAAAACCTGCTTCAATTTCCATTTTGCAAAAAGTCAACAATAGTCAAACCTTCAAGTCAAAATCAGTTTTGGTAAAATTTCTGGTTTAAATCTGTTTTATGGTTAAGTTTTATGCTTATGAGGTCATTCCAATTCAGTTTCAGTAAGCTTCAGTAAGGATTATAAGTTTGGATTGCATTTGGGTAGTTATAGAGGGTGTTTGGTTTAAGCTATTTAAGGTGATTCATTGTTGTTTAGAGGGTGCAAATTGAATGATCAGTGTGTACCATTGATTGCAGATATTTTCCTAGCTATAGTTTATCTCAGTTGTTATCATGATTTCAAGTTTTTAGTTCCAATTTGTCTTAACTGTCCTGTCCATTTCAGTTTATTTCAAGCCTGCTTATCTGATTATTTCTTGTAGTTCTGATTTTGATTGTTGCTGATTTAGGAAATTTATAGTTCTAGCTTTACCTTTTTACTCTTTAGATTCCATTAGAAGCCTATTAGGATAAGCTAATTTAGCGTAGCTCAGCCGTTATCTCATTTCTGTCCCATTCCCTGTCATAGTTCTGCCGTGTGGGTAACAGCATATCACTTGCGCTTGTTAGGTCTTAGATATGCTTATTAGGTTCCCTTAATTTTTTATAATTGTTGCATTTAGGATTAGTTCAGTTTATTCAAGTTTTCTCATTAGTATTTTAGCTTATTATATGTGCATTAAAATATTTGAGTTGTAGTGATCTAGTTTCAAGTCTGTCTATTACCATTGTTGCTACTCACTAAAGTTTGGCTTGATGATTCATTAGAGTGCCTAAGTATGGATTTTACTTTCTTTGATTTGCGATTAGGATCAGTTGGTTAATAAGGAGCTTATTTTTAATCTGCTAGTTCTTAATTCTGTCCATCAAGCCTGCTCTGCATCAGCATACATAAGTCCCAAGTTCCTTTTATTTTTGAGTTTTAATTTCTTCATCATTAGTCCTTATTAGCTGATATTTTGGATATAGAACCTCTGGTTGGTTTTCTACTGCCTGGTCATTTTAGTTTATTTTTGTGATTTTTTCTAGCTAGCTTAATCAGTGCTTAAAGTTGGTACTTAAGAGCTGTTTGGCTAGCTTAGTAAGAATCTGATTCTTGTGCTTAATTCCTTTTTTCCTGAGCTTCTTTGACCTATATCAGTTGCATTAGCTTAGTCTTGATTAGTTTAGGTTAGTTTAAGCCTGTGGTAGTTTTTTGTAGCTTATAGCTTATTTCAATAGTGCTTATTTCTAACAGTTGCATGCCCAAACCATATCTCCTGTACTCCAAAGTTGTTTCTGTTAATTTTCTCTTGTTCTCTATTTTATTTTATAGTATTCTGGAAGTTTTCATATTTTTCACTGTTCATTTGCTATTTTTCTGCATTTTATGTCATTTTCTAGCATTTTTAATTAGCATTTAATCCAAATAATTCAGAAAATGTTCAGAAAAATGCAATTTAAATTTTCATAGTTTTAGAATATTCAAAAAGACATAAAAAGTATTTTTCCAGAATTTTCTTAGTTTAAATAGTATTTTCTAGCATTTTAATTAGTTTTAAATAGTATTAAATTCATAATAAATTTAGAAAAAGTCAAAAAAAATGTGATTCCAGTTTCTAAAATTCTTTTTAGTTATTTAAGATTTTTGAAAAATAGTTTTGTAATTTTCTAGCTTATTTTCCTAATTTTTAGTATTTCAAGTCTATTTTAAATATTTAAAATTAGTTTTTAATTCCAAATAAATCAAGAAAAATCCAAAAAAGTAGTTTTAAATCACAAATAGTTTTTAAATATCATTGTTAGCTGTAGAAAAATAGTAGTTCATTTTTACGGCTTAAAATTAGTGTAGTTGCATTTTATTCGCGTTTTATTAATTACGTTTTTTCGCGTTTTTAGTTTTAAATTGCATACTTAGTCGTATTTACTTGTTTTACTCATAGATTCAGTAGTTTTATTTGCTTTCCTTTATTATTGCTTGCCTTATAGTTTAGAAATCCCCATAATTCCTTTTTACCCATTCGAATCCCGAATCACGCGACGTGAGTTGTTACTCCATTCATCCCTCGTTGGGAAAACGACCCAGGAAAATACATACCTTTGTATTTCTTCGGAAAATATATCTGTACGAAAACGATCAAATCAAAAAAATGGCGCCGCTGCCGGGGAGGGCATGTAGTGAGTTTTCGTATTCCGTCTCGATTCGTGGTTTTTGAAGATCCTTCCTCGTGAAGTTATCGTTTTGTTTTTGTACATATCCCTTTTATAAAAATCCAAAAATATTTTCCTTTTCATAATTTGTTTTCCTTTTATGTTTGCTTTTATCAAAAACCCAAAAATATTCGTCTTTATCCTCTGAACCGTCAATTCTTTATCTCTTTACCCTCTTATTCGTATAATTCTTATCAATGTCTTCGTCTTACCATTATGGTTGTCAATGGTGTGGGGGACCTCAAAATGGTGGGAATTGTCCCGGTTGTAGCATTGTGAATACGGGAAAAGAGTTTGTCTACGACCAAAATCCCTACAATGAAACGACCGATTTCCTTAACCAACCCCCATACCATGAGACGGAGCCATACTCTTGTGAGTACTGTGGAGGTCCTCACCAAGGTTTTCAATGTCAAGCCCAATTTAACAATACAACCTTTGGTTATGAACCTTATCCATATACTTCACCAAACCCGTCACAACAATCATACTGTTGTGAGCATTGTGGAGGTCCGCACTTTAATTCCGATTGTCAAATGCAGAACCCGCTTGTTTACGAGCAAGTTCCTTGTGATAATTATAACTATTCTTATGACCCACCTCCACAATACCAAGAGATTCAACCACAACCTCCGCAAATTCCTCAAGATAGTTTCCAAAGATGTATTAATATACTTGAAGCATTTATGGATAAACATGGTATCGAAAAAGATCCTCATCAAAAAACGTATGGTGAATTACTTGCCGAAGATCGAGCATCTCGAAACGAAAGATCTATGTTAGAATTACTCGAAGAAGAAAAACGAAAGTCAGATTGAAAAGTGTTTTGAAGAAATACGAATTGAGGAGCAAGCACTTGAAAGACGTGCCCGATGGCTCGAGACTTACATTGAAGATGATGATGAGGATTCCATCCAAATGTAAGAATATTATGAAAGTTTGTCAGCTGAACCCACTCCCATTTATGAGCCTTTCATTTCCGACTCTTCCCCTTCACTCACACCGGTTGAGAGAAGTGACGTCATTTTGGAAGAGGTCGATGATTCTATGTCTTCGATAATTCTTGAACCCGAGGATTCTCTCATAATGGGGGACGAGCCTCTTAGCACTATTCCGGAAACGGAGACGTCTTGTGTTGAGAGCCTTGACCCAATCCCAAGTGAGTCCGAGGAGCTTTTATGTGATTCTCTTGACATTTCCGAGGTTACTTCAGGGATTTTCTCAAATCCTCTTTTTGAACTCAAAGACGACTACACCTTTTGCGAAGTTAATCCTCTTTTCGACAAAGATTTTGAGTCCGATTCAGAGACCACAACGGAAGTGGTGGATATTGCTAGCTCTCAGAGCACACCACTTGTCCCATCTCTGTGTTCCGACCTTTCTCTCCCTCATATGATGTTATGCAAGATGAAGAAAGTGATGAATCACAATCGAAGATATTATGGAGATTTACGAATTGACTAAAGTGGTTGAAGACGATATTCTTGATAATCCGCCTTATGATTCTGATATGGAAGAAATCGACTTATTTCTTGATGATCCAATACCACCGGGTATTGAGAGTGACGGGTACGACTCTGATCAAGATGTCCTTTTTCTTGAAAGCTTGCTTAATGATGATTCTCCTTCCTCTTTTGAGTCGACCCTCACTTATCCTGTTGAGCCCACATGTGAAGACAACATTTTCAACCCCGGGATATGCGTTGATGAGTTGTATGCTAAAAATGTCATTCGAGATAAGGATCCTCTCTTGGATGCCTTCATTGATGAGCCTTTGAGTAACACCTTTCTATACCATGAGCTCCCGACTTCTTTGGAGTATTCTCTTATCGATCCTTCATCCCTTCGTCCACCCGCAAAACCACCGGATGATGGATCCTTCTTACATGATATGCCTTATCCACCCATTTTCTTCTCTACCCAACCCACCCAGTCTCATTCTTTCGGGAATGAGGACACCGCTTTTGACCCACGGTATCTCTACCACTTTCTTCCCCAAGGACAAATGAATTGGGACGAGTCAGGGCTAGCGACTCGTTTAAAAAAAACAGTAGCGCTTCGTGGGAGGCACCCCATGCTTATCCTTCTATCTTCTTTCTATTTTCTAATAAGTGACGTGAAGGGGTTAGCCTCTTCAATTTCTCGTGTTTGGTTGTTTGTGATGTTGTGTTTAGGATGTTCCCGATATGAAGACTCTCGTGCTCGAAGTTTGTCATTTTCTCTACTCGAGTTTCATGATCGATGCTGATGGAAATCCGATATCCGAAATCTTATCGACTAACGTTTATCTTTGAGCATACTTAATAAACGGCTTTTAGATTTTCGTTGATACCCTTGCTTTTAAACATTGAGGACAATGTTTCATTCTAGTCTGGGGTAGGGTAATCTTCGATTTGATTTGACCGCACTTGCTTACTTTTTGTCGTGTACTCTCGCAACCCCGTTTTTCCTTAGAAAATGAAAAAAATTGTGCTAAAAATGAGAAAATTTAAAAAATTTTAAGCTTTTGTTAAGTCTTTTTGATTGAAAAGTTTGCTAGTCTCTTAGACAAGAAGCTATAAAATGCGAATTCTAGCTCACAAGGCCAAGAATTTTGCAAGTTTCCCTGAGTGATTTTAAATATGCATAACTTAATTTCATTTAGACAAAGCATTTGCTAAGTTAATATATGTTTTGACACCTTGTTAACTTTCCGCTGGTGAGAGTAGGAATGGAATTCTGACTTGACCGGGCGTGTTGAGCCCTAGCTTGTTCCCTTAACCATAGATAATCTAAAAATTATCGGCTAAGCATCCGCGGATCTCATTATTTGAGATTTTAAATTTGCGGAGATCGAGAAATGATAGAGTTACTTATGAGTTTAGATGCTAAGCGTGGAGTAGTTGGTTCTCTTTAGAGCCCATCGAAGGTACTTATGGCTTTTTGTTCCCACAAAATTGTTTCACCCCATATCTGCTAATAATAATTAAAGATGTTGAGTTTTTGGCGATAGTTAGTTTTTTATCTTCTTTAGAGAATCTTTGCCCATGAGAGTTGGGTACACATCGAGGTACTGTCAGTGTTACGGTTTAATAGACAACTGATTCCTGATAGTTTGCTGCTATTGTTTCTATTGTTATAAAAGCCGTAGGGTTTGGAGTTTGGCACAAAAATTAACATGAAATAAAGCCCAAATGTTTTAATATTAAAAAAATCCAAAGCTATAAAAGTTGTCTTAGACTTCTATAAAAGCAGAGGAAAATCCAAAGTCATAATAAAACTTCTGATAAAACGGTAATCCCGTTGAGTTAGTAGTTGAAAAGACCAAGGGCCTAGATTGCAAAAATGCAAATGTGCTGAAATAGTGTTAAGCCAAACTCGGATCCGGAGATGTCTAAATAAAGCTTCGTCTCGGACTCGTAGATGAGTTGTCTCGGTCGCCATAAAAAGGATATTCTTCCTAAATCGTGTGAAATTAGGACCTTGATGTGGACCTCATTCTTGTGTGCAATGGTTTTCGAGGGAAGATAGATAACTAATTAGCGACTTAGCTTTATATCTTTATCAGAATAAAAGTTATCGAAACGAGAATTATGAAGAAATTCATGTCTCACAAAAAATAAAAAATTCTAGAGGCAAATAGGAAAATGGGAGCAAAAGGTAATTACACAAGTAACTTCCATGGGTAGTGTTAGCATCTAGAGTCATTTGTAACAATGATTTCGATTTTACGCTTAGTTTGGGGACTTGTGAAAAATCAGGGACGATGTATTCTATCCGTATGGTCACTTCACGCTGTGTTGTGTTTCTTACTCCGTGATCCTAACGTGTTGATTGAAAAATGTGGGAGTTATTGATCGACATGAAAATTCAACAAACCGTCACTCATAACCGGAATGTGCTTAATCATAATATATATATATATGTGAATTAAAAGGTAAACGGGGCGTTTTTAGAATTAAGGCTTTCTTAATCTCTTTTGAGGAATCTTTGCTACTTCTTCATAGGTTTAGTAGAAAGAGATTGAAATCCTTGATTTTAGAAGCGTGAGTTGATTGCATTGCGTGGGGACACGACAATGGTCTCGTCTGGGGTATTTTGATATGTGCTTAAACACATATAATTTCTTTATCAAAACTGACCCAAAATAACCAAGAAAGAGCCGTTTATTGTTAACATTTGCGTGTTTCTTGAGTTTTTGCATGTGCAGGTACGGATATGACAAAACAGACAAAAGAAAGCCAAATCCGACAAAACCGAGCACGAGAGACGAAGAATGCAAAAAGCTGAGGCTGGGAAAGGAATTTGCAAGTTTGGACAATCAATTCTCAAAATGGCAACTTTAGTCCCTGAAGATTCATAATTGGCATGTTTGGTCCTTGGAATTTTCAGAAATTGGAAAATATAGCCCTTGGATTATGTGTGAAGGACGAGTTTAGCCCTTGAAAGATATTTTCAGGATTACAACTTTGGTCCCTGGATTTTCAGCTTGTACAAGAATGGTCCTTGAATTTATGGGTCCATATTAAATCCTAAGTCCAAGTCTTTAATCAAAAGCCCAAACCATGCTACATTTACCCTTGGCCCAACCTTTACCCACCCTTTACCCGGTCCAATAAACTATTAATACCCGGTTTATCCAACCCTTATACCCGAATATCCCACCCCGTATCCTATTTTACCCAACCCGGTCAAATAAATAATAAAAATCCCAACCCAGAGATAAACGCGCCCAAACCCATCGTTTATCCCCGTCCCCCGTTTTTACCCAAAACACTCCAATTTACCCATCAAGCTTTGTACTTAGATAGATTCTGCCATGTTATACTCACTGACATCAATAGAATGATACGTTGGCAATTTAGCAGCTTATGATTGGGTAGAACAAGTCATCAGGGTGATCCAAAGGTCAAGAATGAATGGGATGATTCACAAGATTGATCAATGGATGATATTCAAGGATCTAGGGGCTTCTGAAGATTAATCCAAGCTCTCCTCATCAGCTATTTATACCCTTCTTCAGTCACGTTTTTAGGTGTCCAATTTCTTATGTAATTAGAGAAATTTTGGCCTTTAATTTCTTGCCATTTAAATGTTTTAGTAGTGTAACAAGCTCACTTTCATTGTTATTCAATTTCAGGTTTTGTATGTTCAAAAGGTATTAATGAGAATTTAGTTTAAATTGCCTTTTCATTTTGTCTTAAATTTCTGAGTTTACCAGTTATAAGCTCATTTCCATCTGTTTTTATAAGCTCATATAAGCTTTTACAGCCTATGTGAGTTTGCTTTAGTTTAAAACCTGCTTCAATTTCCATTTTGCAAAAAGTCAACAATAGTCAAACCTTCAAGTCAAAATCAGTTTTGGTAAAATTTCTGGTTTA
>OU343218.1:9602650-9711139 GCA_910596185.1 Chrysanthemum makinoi | reverse complement strand
TTGTCTTTTGCTGTTTTTTTTTTTCTTTTTGTCCAAATGCAGCACAAAATGACACAAGTCTGTTATTTCCATTTTTTTGGTCCATTTTTTGTCCAAGTGCATCAGCACAAGCAGTGCATAATATTTATTTTTGTCCAAGTGCATAAGCACACAATCACACAAGTATTATTTGTCCCAACAAGCAATGTTATTCCAAGTCCTAAGTTATTTTTTTATCCAAGTGCATTAGCACACAAGCAGATTGCATTATCACACAAGCAGATTTAGCAAACAAGCAGATTGCATAAAGGCTCAGAATAACATCATCGCCGATTTAGAAAAACATTTGCACAATTGATAAAAAGTGTTAGGCTCAGATATGACGGCTGCAAAGTGATAAAAATATCACTTTGCCGTGCCGGTCGGTTATAAAACCAATCGTCATCGCCATTTTTTTTGTCCAAGTGCATAAGCACACAAGCAGATTGCATTATCAAACAAGCAGATGCATTATCACACAAGCAGAATGCATTAGCACACAAGCGATTGCATTACCACACAAGCAGTTGCATATAAAGGCTAGATTAACATCATCGCCAATTTAGAAAACCATTAGGCTCGGATATGAAGGCTGCAAAGTGACAAAAATATCACTTTGCCGCGCAGTCGGTTTATAAAACCAATCGTCATCGCCTTTTTTGAAATTTTTTTGTCCAAGTGCAGCAGATTGCACACAAGTGCACAGATCAGATTGCACAATACCAGATTGCAACCAAGTTAGATTGCCCAAGTGTTCACAAGCAAATACCCAAAAGCAACAGTACCAAACTGCGGTAAGATTCCCAAACTGGTGCACACAAGTGCACAGATCAGATTGCACAATACCAGATTGCAACCAAGTTAGATTGCCCAAGTGTTCACAAGCAAATACCAAAAGCAACAGTAATATTCCCAAACTGCAGTAAGATTCCCAAACTGCAGGAAGTCACAAGGGACAATCTCAAAGTGGTAGGTAGTTAAACCTCCCAATTTATATGCAGCCTCATCACCACAAGCAGTATCACATTCACAAATTACCACAAAGTTACTCTCACCACAAACAAAATTATTTTCAAAGTACCCCCAAGTTACCACAAGCAGGTTCAACAAGTTACAACAAGTGAAGGTTACGCAAGTTACAGATAGGGTTGGGTTATTAGACGGGGTGCCAGGTTTTAGATTAACCCTCTCTAGTACATAGGGTTGGGTTATAACACAAGCCAAGTGAAACACAAGCCGCAAGTAACAAACCACAAAGAAACAACAAATACCTAAGCTGCCGATATGTCTCAATCACCAGAGGTAATGAAACTTTACACATTAATAATAGAGATAACATTAGGCTCAGATTAAGTTTCATATTATCATTTATGGCTGCAACATCGAAGGTTGCAAAATGAATTATTTTTTTGCCGTCCATTCGGAAATGCCAAGCCAAAATCATGTTTTTATTTTAAATCATAAGTTTCATATCATCATTGCCTTATCCCAGTTTTTTTTAAAAAAAAAAAACAGTTTTCAAATCAGCTTAAAATAACAAACTGCTTATCAAGTGTATAAGCAGTTTGTTATTTTCAGATTCATAAGCAATTTCATCTCCAAACCCTCTAAAACTAGGGAGGGTTGATATAAAATACTAGGCACCGTTGAAATAACCCAACCCATAAAGTACTGTTAGAACAGTTCTAATCTGAGCCTGTGTGCAATCTGCTTGTGTGCAATAAGCAGTTTGACAAGAAACCACACAGAGCTTGTGGACTGGGGTAGGCAGAGCGGTATTCATACCACTCAATGGTGGCAGATCAAGGTGTTAACCTACCCTTTTGCACCCACACAAATCTGGCAGTTTCAATAAGCACATAAGCACATTTTTATCATAAGCACATAAGCAGTTTCTCAAGAAACCACACAGACTGTGGATTGGGGTAGCCAGAGCGGTATTCATACCACTCAATGGTGGCAGATCAAGGTGTTAACCTACCCTTTTGCACCCACAACTCTGGCAGTTTCAATAACATCACATAATCACCATCTCACATAAGCAGTTTGTAACTGCTTATACCATAGGGTTTTTTAAATTAACCCCAAGAATCACACAAACATCACAAAATCACACTCACAGACCCCAATCAACAAAACCCTAAAAAAAAAATAGGCGTTTTTAAATTTTTTAACAGATCCAGTTAATTAACCACAAATAACACCCAACAAACACACAAACATCACAACTCACACTCACGACCCCAATCAACCAAACCCTAAAAAAAAAAAAAATAGGCGTTTTTAAAATTTTTAACAGATCCAGTTAATTAACCACAAATAACACCCAACAATCACACAAACATCACAAACTCACACTCACAGACCCCAATCAACCAAACCTTAAAAAAAATATACGTTTTTAAATTTTTTAACAGATCCAGTTAATTAACCACAAATAACACCCAACAATCACACAAACATCACAAACTCACACTCACAGACCCCAATCAACCAAACCCTAAAAAAAAATAGGCGTTTTTAAATTTTTTAACAGATCCAGTTAATTAACCACAAATAACACCTAATAATCACACAAACATCACAAACTCACACTCACAGACCCCAATCAACAAAACCCTAAAAAAAAAATAGGCGTTTTTAAATTTTTTAACAGATCCAGTTAATTAACCACAAATAACACCCAACAATCACACAAACATCACAAACTCACACTCACAGACCCCAATCAACCAAACCCTAAAAAAATAGGCGTTTTTAAATTTTTTAACAGATCCAGTTAATTAACCACAAATAACACCCAACAATCACACAAACATCACAAACTCACACTCACAGACCCCAATCAACAAAACCCTAAAAAAAAAATAGGCGTTTTAAATTTTTTTAACAGATCCGTTAATTAACCACAAATAACACCCAACAAACACAAACATCACAAACACACTCACAGCCCCAATCAACCAAACCCTAAAAACAAAATAGGCGTTTTTAAATTTTTAACAGATCCAGTTAATTAACCACAAATAACACCCAACAATCACACAAACATCACAAACTCACCCTCACAGACCCCAATCAACCAAACCCTAAAAAAACGCATTTTTTTAATTTAACGCAACATAAACATCAATAAACATGATATAAACATCATCTAAACGTAATCAAAACAAGATCTTACCACGGATCTAAGAAAATTAGATAGAAAAGAGATGAGATAGAGACATAGAGAGAGAGAAAACGTTTGGTGTGTGGTGTGTGAGATAGAGAGAGAGAGAGACGTGTATTAGTCAGTCAGAGAAAACGTTTTCTCTTTATTTATTATTTTTTTTTGAAAGGTATTTGTTTTTTAAAAAAGGTATATAAGTTGTAAAAAAAATGTAATGTAATGTTGTTTGTAATAAAAATGTAATGAAAAAAAAGTATCATTTGTAAAAGGGATAAGTTATTAATGTATAAGTTTTGTAAAATGTATTATTTGTAAAAAAAAATTTGTCATTTGTAAAAAAAAGGATTATTTTGTATATTTAAGTTGTAAATGAAACATAATGTAATTTGTAAAAGAAAAGTAAAAAAAAGGTTGTAAAATGTAAATATAAAGTATTTGTTGAAAAAAAAAATTTGTATTTTCAGGCTTTCCGTTATCGTGAGGAAGTATCAGAGGATTGCCCATTTATCAGACAAGAGGTAAAATTTGTTATGAAAGTATTAAAAAAGTATTAGTTAAAAAAAGTGTCTTATAAAATTTGTTATGTATTTTCAGGCTTTCCGTTCTCACGAGGAAGTAATTGAGTGGGTGCAAAATATAGCCTCGGGGCTCGGTTTTGTCATTGTTAAAAAGAGAACCAAATTAGAAAATGGTCAGATGTTCGAAATTAATTATAAGTGTACAAAGGGCGGGATTTATGAATATCACGGTAGTGGAAACGAAAAACCAAAACAAAAAAAGCAATTGTCCATTCAGATTAGTTGCAAAATATAGACCAACACAATATAATTGGATTTTGAGGGTGAAGTGTGATAGCCATAATCATGTGTTGCTAGAGTCGTTGCATGGTGTGCCATATGCAATGCGATTAAAAGATGATGAGTTGAGTTTGGTCAAAGAATTGTCAGAGTATAGCGTACCACCACGTAATATACTTTCGACAATAAAGGGACGTAATCCGGATAACGTGTCTAGCGTTAGAACTATATATAAAGCACTTGATAAGTTCCGAGAGCCGAGTAGGTGATAGAACTCAAATTCAAGTCCTTACTCGCATCTGGTGGATTCAGGTATGCATACTACCGAGGGTGAATGAGCATAATGAGCTTGAGGAGCTATTTTTGTTCACCCACTTCGAATGCTCTATGGCGTACGTTTCCTGAAATCATGCTGATGGACTCCACGTACAATACCACCATGTTTAAATTGCCATTGTTGGAAATTGTTGGAGTAACTCCAACGAATAAAACATTTTCAATGGCGTACAGCTTTATACACGGTGAAAAGGGGCATAAATTTCAGTGGGTATTGCAACGCATAAAAGAGGTGATAGACGAAAGATACTACCCACGTGTTATTGTCACCGACAGAGATTTAGCGTTGGTTGGGGCATGTAGAGCAGAATTTCCTACCGCTCACAAATTACTCTGTCGATGGCATATAGAGCAAAATTTGATGAGGTTTATGAGAAACAGATGCGGTGGGATAGATGAGTATGAATCCATTAAAAGGAGATGGGATAGGTTGGTTAAAGCTCCGACACGCCGCTTGTTCGAGGAACAATATGAGCGTCTACAACAACGCTTGGTCAACCATGCGCGTACTAAATTGTTAATTATATTTTTTTTTTATTATTATTCAATTAATAAGCACCCGAATGACCTTTGATTAATTCACTGTTTTTTTTTCAGCTATCGCTGAGTATCTGGATAACTGGCTGCGAGATTTCAGACACATGTTTGTCTCGTACATCACCGATGAATATCGCTCCTTCGGCCAGACAACAACGTGTAGAGTTGAGGCTCACCACGCGTTGTTGAAATTATATTTGGGCGGCACACAGTCCAATTTAGACAGGTTGTTGAGTGCAATCGATAAGATTGTATTTGCGCAAGAAAATTCGATAAAAGAGAGTTTAAATAGAACCATCGGCGAGAAAATAAATGATTGTAATTTTCTACTATTTCAAGATTTGTGGTATAAAGTTTCTCACCATGCTTTCAATCTCATGCACAAAGAACTCCACCTGGCTATCACCGTAGACAATTGTAGCCATAAGTTGCGTACAATTTACGGACTGCCATGCTTTCACGAGATGCAATACTATGTATATCATGGTAAGTAAATTTATAACTATCAAGTTGTTTTCCCCATTAATATCAGTGATTTACGGGCGGCATTATAATATACTACTTTTAATGATTTCAGGACGCCCCATTCTACTGGAAGAAGTTAATATTTTTTGGAGAACCCTACATGTTCCGTGGCCTAATATCAATAGGCCACCGCCTGAAGATGGCTCTTCCAGTAATGATGATGATGATGATCATCATCATCATCATCATCATGATACTTCGTTTAGAGATGACATTCGGCAATTCAGGAATGTTTTTACCAAAGCATCGTCGTTTGTCAAGAATAATATGCTAACGAAGTTGAGATCGATATACCAACCTGCATTTGATGACACACGGGAACCTGTTATTCAGAAAAATACCCGGGGACGTCCGAGCGCAAAGGACAAAATGGGCAAGGCTACACAAGTCCCGGACTTGAATGAAGTTCCAACCGTAATAAACACCGAAGAAGCACCGCTACAAGATCAAGACAAGTCCCGAACTTCAACAAAGAGCCTGCCCGACATAGTTCTTTCACGGGTCCTAGTCCTTTGTCGATAAGACACAGGTTGTACGATGGAGATGCAGAAAGCGAAATGTTGATGGGTATGCTTCCAGTCCTTTGGCATCCATACATAATCAGTATATATAATGTGGTGGGTGACGGAAATTGTGGGTTTCGGTGCGTTGCCCATGATGTTTGGCAACAACAAGATTTGTGGCGCCAAGTTAGGCAGATGTTATTGCAACAGATGGACCTAAATTGGCAAGTTTACATGGGTTTGTGGTGGGAAGATGGTTTTAACGAACTTCGCCGTACAATAGACTGGTTCGAAAATGGAAATGCACCGCCTGATCGCTACATGGACATGCCAAACACGGGGTTGGTTATTGCAGAAGTATTTAGACGACCCGTTGCACTTATATCTCTCAGGGGTTGGAATACGTGTTTTCCGCTTATCAGTGGTCCAGACTTCTCACAAAGAACTGACCCCCTTGTGATAGCCCGTGTGGGGAACGAAGTAGGTCATTACATTGTTATGACGCTAGACGAAGATTCTCCACTTCCGCAACTCCACCCACAATGGAGGAGGCACAGATCCGATGCTGCATCCCAGTGGGAATCATTATATAGGCATCGACTACCAAATTAGTAAATGATTAATGATTCATGTTGTAAATAATTATAAACATAGTGAATGATTCATGTTGTAAATAATTATAAACATAGTGACTGATTACCGATTTATGTTGTAAATAATTGATTAATGATTTATGTTGTAAACATAGTGATTGATTATTGTTTATATTTAAATTAATAATAACATTGTCAGGTGAGCCAAGGAAATCCTTTCTGGTGTCGATGTAATAGAGGATTTATTATAGAACGGAAATCCACGAAATCCTTTCCAGGCCGACCGTATTATGCATGTCCTCTTTCAGTGGTAAATAATCATACGTTTGCTTAGGGGTTTTATGTAAATAATTTGTTTGTTAAAAATACATTTCTTATTATTTTCTTAACATGTAACAGCCAGGTACAGATGACTATGGGTGTCGATACTTCAGTTGGAAAGATGAATTTGAAGGACGGTACTTAAGTCGAGCCTCATCTTCAACGCAGTGCTCAAACTGCGTTGCTAAAGATAATGAGATCAAGCTGTTGAAGACAAAAATAAAGACGCTGGAGATGGAGTTAGAATTGGCAAGGAATCCTGAGGATCACGCTTGTCAGTCGGGTGCAAGACTCCATGATCTTTTAAACGAGATGAATAATCTTCATATGTAGTGTTATGTTGTATTTAAATAATATGTTAACGTTGACGTTTAATTTAATTTAATAATAATTGTTGTTGTTGCAGTTATTTAATGTGGTAATATTTAACATGCAAAACATTAATACACACTTATTACACAAAACATATTATTACACACTTACACTTATTACACAAAACATATTATTACACACTTTTTAAAAAAAAAAAAAAAAAAAGACACAAAGTACACAAGTACACCCTAGTAGAGTAGGGAGGGTTTTAATAAAATACTAGGCACCGTTGTAATAACTCGACCCTTTCTTTTTCTTAATAAGTCTAAACTTACACTTAAAAACAAGTGTTATCATTCTGATGGCTGCAGAAAATGACTCACTTATTTTACAACCTATCAAGATGATAACAAGTGGTTTTAGGTCTAAGTTTAGGCCTAAGTTTTGATCCATGTATCATTACTCTTTCTTAATTGCACATTTTGCCATTGTTGTTTTGTTTTTGTAAATTATGTCACTATTCTTCACTTTTTGTTGCAAATTATGTCTTTTGACTTAACCATCGTTAGAAAATCTCGTTAATTACTGTTTCAAGTCGAGGTATTTTAGTCATTTCGTGTTTCCAGCCATTTAACACGCCCACCTCCTTGGTTACGTTCCCGATGCCACCATATTCACAGAGACAACATGCAACTCTAAATTAAACTCTTGTGTATCTAACTATGAATAATTATTCGATCAAACACCGTTCCAAATTCCTAAAAAACCTTTATATCAATGAGTTGTGCTGAAGAACTCTGGTTGATTAAATATCAATGAGAGTCGAAGTTTAAAGGTTTTTTTAGGAATTTGGAACGGTGTTTGATCGAATAATGATCCAGAGTTAGATATACAAAAGTTTAATTATGAGTTGCAAGTTATGTCCCTATGAATAGGGTGGCATCGGGAACGTAATCAAAGAGGTGGTGTGTTAAATGGTGGGAAACATGAAATAACTAAAATACCCCGACTTGGAACAGTAACTAACGAGATTTTTTAACGATCGTTAGGTCGAGGGACACAATTTGCAGCAAAAAGTGAACGGCAGTGGCATAATTTGCAAAAATAGAACAGTGATGTCAAAACGTGCAAATTCAGGAAACCGTAAAGATATTTTTTGTAGTTTTCTCTTTATTAATCATGGTAACATTTTTTCCGTAGATCTAAGAGTTAATTACATAAATCGTCCCTGTGGTTCACACACGGTTTCACTTTTCGTTCCAAAACTTCAAAAATTATACTAGTCGTTCTTGTGGTTGTCACTTTTGCATGAACCGGAAACGAGCATTAGTTTTTTTCTTGTTAAGTCAGGTAATATCATGTGAGAGCAAAACTGTCCTTTTAAGTCCATAGTAACCACAGGGACGATTTATATAAATGACTTAAATGATTTAATTTATTTATTATATTATTATTTTTTGTATATTTTTTTTTACTCCCTCTGTTTCTTTTACTTGTTTTTCGACACCAAAGTGATTTAATAAAAAAACTGAAAAACCGATACGGAGAAACAAATTAGAAAAATAAATAAAAAGAAAGTGAAAATAAATAAGTAAAAAAACCAAAACAAAACAAAACAAAACAGAAAGCGAAACCAAATGAAATAAATAAATAAAAAGAAACCAAAAAACAAACAAATAAAAATAAAAAGTAACCGAAACCAAAAAACAAATAAATAAAAAAATAAAAATAACAAAATAAAAATACTGAAAAAAAATAAATAAAAAGAAATCGAAACCAAAAAAACCAAATAAATAACAATAATAATAATAATAATAATAATAATAATAATAATAATAATAATAATAATAATCGTTAAATAAAATAAATAAAAATAATATATTTAAGTATCAGTTACATTAATCGTCCATGTGGTAACTACGGACTTAAAAGGACAGTTGTGCTCTCACATGCCCAGCACATGACCTGACTTAACGAAAAAAAACTAACGCCCTTTTGGTCAAAAAGACTGGTCCATGCAAAAGTGACAGCAACAAGGACGACTGGTGTAAATTTTGAAGTTTTAGGACAAAGAGTGAAACTATGTGTAAACCACATGGATGATTTATGTAATTAACTCAAGATCTAAAAATGGCAATTTTCTTTGCTTTTTTAATTACTAGCTCCTTCCTTTACGTTGCTATCTTGCTATCTTGGGATGTCTCAAATTTAGTGTTCACTTTGCATTTCAACCAATGAAAAGAGTATTAGTATGAAGAAATGATATTTGACTGGTGGAGTATAGTTAGTGGAATATCATAAAACTTTGTGCATATCGAAGGTGGACATTTATTATGGGACGGAGGGCGTATTTTTTTGGTTAGAGAGCTAGGTGCATCGAAATGATGTGTGTTATTCATCACAACTTCAACATATACCTATAGCACTACTATAACATAAAGACCCTCTCCATTAAAATTCTATAATACACCAACAAAAATACCCACTCACTTAGAGGAAAAAAAAGTTACTTATTACTCTCGCCAACTTAACGCAACCATATTCGGCCCTATAAAATGGCTATGACCCCAATAGCGCTGTTGTTTGGCAATGCCATAGGACAAAAAAAATACTTATAATGGTGTCATATATCACTACACCAGGCTCTTTTATACTAATAAAAATATATTAATTATATTGAACAATAAACATGGGGACATTGAAAAGACAAATAATCTTAGAAAAACGAAGATTATTTTTGATAATTTTGGTGGTTTATTAAAAGCAAATAAATTGATTAATGGGGATTGGTTTTGTGGATTTTAATTAAATTAAACTGACTTTAACTACTTAAAAAGGATAAAAACAACTAACGATAATTAATTTAAGAAAATCAAATAAAATTTCTTGGTTTTTCATTTTTTTTACTTTAATCCTCAATTCTCAAAGAAAATTTATTGATTTTTTTTTCATCAGTTTTTTTACTTTAATCCTTAATCCCCCATTTTGTCAATTACCCCAATCCTTCCCCAGCCCAAAAATCCTATCAAAAAACAACCTCAACCATAACCATGTAGCCCTACACCCAAATCCACACCACCGTATCCCTAACCCCAAAAATCCAGCCAACAATCCCGATCTCCACAACAATTGATCTTCTTTTATCTACTATCTTGCATAAAAATGGTACGACCACTTTATTTCTTATTATCAATTTCATTTATTCATTTATGCTTAATTGTGTAAATATGTCCTTTATATGCAAGCAGGCAAGATTAATGAGTTTCTTTCTTGAAATCCTCGTTTTGTACTTATGTTTTCTACTCAATTTTAGATGCCACTATTTACGATAATTTAAACAAAACCTTTTTCGAAACCCTAGAAATCCTTAGTTGTTTTATGTTATTTTCATGACAACCTCATCTTCTTCTTCGTACGAAACTTGGCCATGTCTGTTCTAGTATTTCATTGTTGCCTAGATGGTGAAGTGGGTAATAAAGGGATTTCTCGTTTGATTTCTCATCACAAGGTGCTACATCATCTAATCAGTGAACAAAAATTTGTCTTACGTGAGGCTATCTCTGCGGACCATAATAAATAAATAATAATGTACTAACTGAAAATAATAAACTTAAATCGGAACGAACCGATTATCGCACAGCCTCTCCTTTTTTTCTATCATTTTTTATCTCTCTTTATTTTAGCTCGCATAACACACAAAAATATAAATAAATAATAATGGTTCAAGACTTTACCATTTCACTAATAATAATTCATTTGAAAATAATCTGGAAACACGTAGAAACTCATATGTCATAATAATAGTGAAAATAAGAAGAAAAAAAATATACATACTGTTACATTCCCATTGTAATGTGCTATTTCCGACCTAATACATCTTTAGAAAAGACTAGATAACGCACACAAAAATAGTAAATACATGCCATACGAACCAGTAACTAACAATCAACCAATGACCTAATCTACACGGTAGGCTAAGGTGTAAGGGTGTAATGAAATATAACATATAATTTGTGTAAACAAATGAAAGGAAATGCTCAGCAGATTTTTTAATGTATCTTATTCTATTGTTGAGAGTAACAAAAGGATTTAAACAATGGTTAACTAACCATTGTAGTTAGTTTATAATAACATAAACATGTAAATGACATGTGCCAATTAGGTGAATCCTAAAAACTTGCATTTTAAACTAATCATACCGATTACAGTATGTTTTCCTTAATGCAATGCTCATTATTATGGTCTTAAAGTGATATAGCAAGCCAAGTTCTAAAGTCTATCACAAGCTACCGGTACACTCATATTTGTGGAATTATGTATATGGGGAAAACAAAATGGTTATAGTTCATCACAATTGGAAATAAGGGTAATGTGTGTGGGTTATGCGACTAGTGATCTACGAAAAACATATCAAAAACTTAAAAATTAAGCATTTTCAGTAAAAAGTGAGGACAAGTAAAATTCTAATTCTCCTCCCCCACTTAAGATGTACAATGCCCTCATTGTACAAATATGAAATAAAATACATGAAAAGTAAAATTAGAAACGGAATACTCCCCTGAAATTTCTCGGTATGATCCTCCATGATTATAATGCGAGAAAATGAGACGTAGAATTGTTAGGATTTAGTAAATCCATGATTAAAGACTCAGTCACCCGGGTATTTGTTAGCATTAGAAAGTTCGTAGTCTTAAACGTTTATTAGTTAGTTAAGTAACATCGTGGAGGACGGGCGGGTCTTTACCCACTGTACACCCGATCCACAGCCCGACAGAGGGCGTTTTGTAAGACACTATATAAGCCCTCTCCCACCAAGGGAGAGGGTGGAGCTTCTAATCATATGATTTTATTTTCTCTCACTAAGTTCCCACTCTTCTACTTCTCTCTCTAAAACTTATACTATTCGATCCATTAGCCTTGTGATTTGTGTGTGTATGATAACCAATCTCTTACAATTGGTATCAAGAGTCATGGTTTGATCATCTACTTCGTGTGTGCTCGGATTACAAAGATTGGTTTTGGTTTTAGAAAGTGGGTCGAATAGTATACACTAGTTAGAGCTTGTTTTGTGGTTAAATTTGTTATTTCTTTGTACTTTCTTGTTTAGGTTTGTTAGATTTGCTTAGTTTGGTGCTTGGATAGGTTATTCCATCTTGTTTGTGGGAGATTTGATGATATTCAAGTTGTTTTAGGGCTTGTTCTTAGTTGTGGTTTGAGTCTTTCTAACTTGCGGTTGACATATTCTTGGCTGCGATTTGACATCTCTGAGTTGACGTTTGATTATTTTAATATTAAGTCAGTTACGGTTTGATATTAGGACAAATTTGCGGTTTGGTGTTTAGTCAAAAAGGGACAAAAGGACAAAACTGGATGATAGTAACATTTGTACTTCATGAAAGTGACATGCGGTTTGTCATTTTGCTTTGCGATTTGTTCCTGCAGTTTGACCTTTTCTTGCGATTTGAGTATCTTGCGATTTGTCCTTTGCTGCGGTTTGAAGTATTGAGATTTGAGTCCTTGCGTTTTGATTCTTGAGGTTTTAGCCCTGCGGTTTGATCGATTTGCGATTTGAAGATTGCGGTTTGTTGTTGCGGTTTGAAGTGTTTGCGATCTAACACCTGCGATTTGAAGAAACTGAGATTTTTCAATAGCTGCGGTTTGAGTCTTGCGATTTGAGCTATTGCGTTTTGAGGACTGAGATTTGACTATTGCGACTTGAGTATTGCAATTTGAGTGTTGCGTTTTACAGACCTGCAATTTGAGACTTGCGGTTTAAGAATTGCGATTTGCTGTTGCGATTTGATACATGCGATTTGAAATTTGCGGTTTGAGTTCCATGGTTTCTTCTTGATTTTGTATCAAATATTTGTAAAATCCCGTGTCTTTAAACATTATGTCCACTGTTTTCGATGATGTTCATGCTGCTGGGTCCGATACACGCCCTCCTATGCTTGATAGGGCGGATTATGACTCTTGGGCACAGAGAATCCGATTGTATTGGTTGGGTAAAGAGAATGGTGTTAACATTATTCAAGCAATTGATGAAGGACCGTTCCAGATGAGCACCACCAAAGATGAACTACCAACTTGTGAAGATGGAGGTGTCCCTCTAGGAATGGATAGACCAAGGACTTACAATGATCTCAATGAGACTGAGAAGAAGAGATATGATGCTGACATCAGAGCTTCCAACATCATCCTTCAAGGTCTACCCAAACTTGATACACGTACAACGCGCGTTCGAGGTCAAAGGAAACTTCCTTTTCTTCAAGCAAGTTTTTCAACCACCTAGGCAGTGAACCTAATCATTGTAGTGTAGTATTAGGGTAAGCCTCGGGATTGATATCGTTCTCTAGGGGAATAGGAATGCTAGTGAGAAATTACTACGCTAAGGTTGGGGTTGAGGAAGATTATTTTTTATCTTTTTTATAATTTTTTTAGAAAATTGAAAGTACGATCTCGGGGTATTGGATTTGGGGGTGGTACTTCTACCGATTACTCTACTATTATCTAATCTAATTAACTAAGCTAAGGGGTAGTTTATGTCTATTGATGTGTGCTCGTATGATGATTAAAAATATGTTTACCTAGATACTATTACTCCCTATCTATCTTTTATTGGTGGTTGAATTGTCATGTCTTTTTTTTTAACGCGTTGTGTCTTCTAAGGTCGTAGGGTATGCTTTTCTCCCTAACTCTTTGAGAATACCTTAAGGTTATTGCCTACTAAATCTATAGGATTCACAAACTAACTCTAAGGTTATTTTTGGATTTTTAGCCTACAATTACTCTAGGTGATCATAAACTAAGGCTCACAAATATTACTCAAGCATTAAAAACACAACGATGGCCTATTGAATCCTAAGCCAATTATAATTAAGATAAGAGACAACCTATCAATATTCAATAACTAGGTTTCATAGATCTAAGCAAACACAAAAGTAAATTAGCCGGACAATAAACATGCAAGCATACACACATACAATCGAAGACATAATGAAATCAATCTAGTAAATAACTTATCTTGATGTAAAATAGGGTATGAAAACCCTAAGATACTGTCCAAACCGGACATAAGTCATTTTAGGTTTTTACTCAACAAATCTACCTCTCTAAAAGTCTGAAAAATCAATTTCTATATATAAGAATACAACTACGACAGCGTCACCTTTTAATTGTGACACCGTCAGATCTGCCGTCATTAGGGTTTCGTCTTGGCCAAGTCAACTTGCGACGGCGTCACGTTGTGGTTGTGACGCCGCCAGCTTCAGCTTCTGACGCCGTCTGAATCTGGATCTAGGCCGTCTGGGGAGGAAAATCTTCGTGACGCCCTTCTCTTCAAAGCCTGACGCCGTCAGCTTTAAAATAGCAAATTCGCTACTGAGCCGTCACAATTCCAATCACCTAAAGAGGTACGGCATCACCCTCTGTTTCTGATGCCATCGGGTGCATTTTCAGCAACTTGAGTGTCTTGATCATGACTTTAGCCATTTTCTTCACATATTCCATCCTTTTCGTCCAAAAATGCATCATTCCTGTATTTTGCTTTCAAAAGACCTAAAAAGTGAAAAGGAACGAAATTAAGCAGTAACGGATATAAAAGTGGGCGATTAAGGGCTTAAATGACCCCTCAAAAGGGTACCTTTTAAATCCTTATCAAATATCCATACACTTGGTATTTGCTTGTCCTCAAGCAAATGTGCTTTTGGCCAATCAATTTATAAGGGCATGAAGCATTGGCTTAAAGCAATTCACAACAAGTATAAGCCCCGCAAAAGTCATAACAAGCACGGAAATTAATACTAGCACCTCACAAGTGGTGTTTAGATACTCTCATCTCTCGGGTGTATATAAAATATATCAAATTAGAAATGGAAGATAAACACTCATTAACTAGTCCTAGTACATAGATTACCATAGGCTTGAGACTAGATCAAACCTCCACCGCTTTGGCGTAAGCACATAGGAAAAACTATCTAAGAGGTCTTTTAAAGGGTTGTAATGTTAGGCTTACGGTAGGGAAACAAAGGGTTTGGTTGGATAGGCGATTTAGTGGTGGCAAGTAAAAAATATTTGGTTACAAGCATGAGAAGAATGGCGTTGCTAAGCCAAGACTCGACTCTCTAAACTTTAGATACTTGAAACAAACAAACATAAATTGAAAAACATAATCATAAAGATAGATGTAGGATGGTAGCCCGTATTTTTTTTTCATTTTTTTTAACACTCTATTATTTTTTTTTCTCTTTTTCTATTTTTTTTTCGATTTTTTTTCATACACTTTTACTCTACCATCCTCCAGGATAACATCAAAATATAAGGGATTTATAGGCACATCCCTACACTTGAGTTTTTATTAATCTAACACTAATTTGACCCGAATTGAAAAGATCAAAACACTTGGAGTACATCATTACGTAAATAAATGGAATTTGAATTTAACGTCCTTCCCGTCACCCCATAAAATTTAACTTTACCCATGAGTCCCAATCGTCCCAAAACTGTGTAAAAAGGATATTACTCGACTTAGCAACTTATGCAAGTAACTAGATAATTGAACTAAGGGTTTAGTATGATAACAATAATGCACTAAAAGTGAGTGCATATAAGGTAGGCTAAGGCGATTTGGGTGTACATTTGGGGGTGCATTGTAAACAATGCTCTTCATGGATATTCCAAAAAACCGAAACATCACGAGAACCGCAAAAAGGATAGGCTATGAGGGGTTAACTAGGGGTATTGTGTACTAAAGATGAGTACAACGCAAGGGTGTGGGGGAATTACTCAACCGATATGGAAGAAGTAATTATAATACGGGTATTAAACAAGGGTTATCCTAATTCCTCTTATCATTTAGTTATTCCTAACTACACAAGTGTAGTCTCACTAACGATCTCGGGATGCATCACAAAACAAGTTTTAGAATCTATTATACTACCGGTACACTCTCGAAGCATTAAAGGTGAATGCTTTAATTCCAACAAATCTAGGGGCGAACCTCACATTTTTGGGGTGGAATTTAAGTGGTAAAGGGTTTTGTGCTAGTCATATAACTTCCTATCCATGAGACGCTTTATTAATACTAATGGCCCCCTCTTACATGTCATGAAAAATTTTAAATTTGGTGCTAAAATTACCCTAACCGATATTTCTCATGGTTTATTACACAAATGAAACAGGACAAGACACATAATCAAGGATAAGCATAGTTTCAAAGTTCCCGTTTTATTCTCCCTCCTTACACTTAAAGCGAACATTGTCCCCAATGTTCCCGAAAGTATCGAGTTATGATAACGGAAAGTAATTAAAAGAGAAAGAAACTAATACTCCCCTGATTAGCTCGGTAGGATCCGTGTGTGAAGTAGTGGTTAAATTCTTTCCAAGAAGAATGTATGCGTGAAAAGTTCCATCCAATCTTATGTTTCCTCTTCTTGATAAATAAAACCTGCACACTTTAAGAAAATAGACAAAATCTTCGCGTAAAATCCATTGTAAAATTATATATAACTTAACTACACTAGGATATAATGCTTGTGGAATGGATGTTTACAGGTTTTCTAGAAAATTAAGACCTGAGAAATTCTAAAAATTTATAAGTAGCGCAGAAAACGAGAGAAAACTAGATAAGTTGTTTACGCTCCTCGCGGCCGTCAGTTATCCCTGAATAAACTGGTTCTCTGCGTTTTTACGGAAAAATTACATCTTTAAAACCTGGAAAAATTCCTGCAAAATATCCATTATGACTCGATACAAGCATTTGACTCTAACAAACATATATATATATATATATATATATATATATATATATATATATATATATATATATATATATATATATATATATATCTTTTCAATAATCGTAATTCTCATGTTCACGTTCTTTTAGAAACGTGTGTAATCTTCCTTAAACTTATCCTTTTAAGTAAAATACCTTTATATGTAATTAAGACGAGGTTAAAGACAAAATAAAGCATTTTCACAAGTTCAAACATGAGAATAAACAATCAGTGAAAAGATATATGACACATAAACAAGCAAACAATTAAGCATGGGTTGCCTCCCACGAAGCGCTTTTCTTTATTTATGAGTCTTGTAGCTAGACTCAAAGTCGTGCCCCTACGTTCTCCTTCTCTTAGAGGCCCATTCAATTTCCTTAACTCTTCTTTCATCACTTGAATATATTGAGGCCTAACTCTAGACAAGCGGTGTAGTAAACCTTGTTCTCCCAATCTACTTCAAAAACCGAAATGTTGTCTACATCTAGATCATCAATACCCTCAAACTTCTTATTTTTATAGGGCATTATATATTTAAAACATTCGGTCCCGTTTGAGAACTTGGCTATTCCTTCCTCTTGATCATAAACCATCTTAGATTCCTCAATAAATGGTCTCCCAAGTATCACATCTCCTAAAACCCCAACAATGATGCCCTTAACATTTTCCAAGATCATGAAATCACACCTATATGTGAAGTTACCTACGAAGACATGCAATCCTTTAACCCTCCCAACATAGTTACTCATTTTCCTAGGGTAAAAGGGGTTCCTTATAGGTCCTAACTTTTCGCTCATGATCCAATTGTAATAGAGCCTAGACATTATGTTCATGGGTGCCTTATAGTCTATGTAAGTGTGATCCCTATATAAGTACCCAATCATGCATGGTATCTTAATATTTTTCACGGTCACCACTTTTATGCATGGTTCGAGAAGGTGGTGTGAGAAGTTAACTACGTTATATTGATAAGCGGTTTCCTTCCCATTAGGGTATGAATCGAAATACTCCCTAAGTTCCTCATCCTCCTTACTCCCATCCATAATTTCCAAAACCTTATAATCCCCTTCTTCTATTTCATCCTCCGAATCACTTGAGGTCAAATCACTATCTAAAGTACTAGTGGATTCCTTAAGGGCTTTCTCAAGTGCACTTTCAATTATCCTATTCAATTTCTCAAGTTCTCCAATTTCACTAACAATGCGAGCTCAGAGTTGGTTGGCAAAAGTTGGATCAAGTGGTGGGTATTTGTTTGATGGGGAATTGTTGTTTGGTGGGTTATCACCTTCCATGATGAAAAGTGATAGGATTACAAACAAAGTCACAAAGAAAAGGGATACACTACGAGGAAACTAAAAATGAGAAAAAAACTTACTTGATAGGAATAAAGCAAGGAAACCTAAACGAGGTGGAAATCTAACTAGCTATTCTATTCCCCGTGCATAAAACTTGATCACGCGTGCAAGCGTTCTAGGTAAAAGGAAACTTCCTTTTCTTTGAGCAAGTTTTTCAACCACCTAGGCAGTGAACCTAATCGTTGTAGTGTAGTATTAGGGTAAACCCCGGGATTGATATCGTTCTCTAGGGGAATAGGAATGCTAGTAAGAAACTACTATGCTAAGGTTGGGGTTGAGGAAGATTATTTTTTATCTTTTTTATATTTTTTATAGAAAATTGAAAGTACGATCTCAGGGTATTGGATTTGGGGGGTGGTACTTCTACCGATTACTCTACTATTATCTAATCTAATTAACTAAACTAAGGGGTAGTTTATGTCTATTGATGTGTGCTCGTATGATGATTAAAAATGTGTTTACCTAGATACTATTACTCCCTAGTTATCTTTTATTGGTGGTTGAGTTGTCACGTCCTTATTCTTAACGCGTTGTGTCTTCTAAGGTCGTAGGGTATGCTTTCTTCCCTAACTCTTTGAGAATACCTTAACCGGAAGAATACTGTATAATATGGCGATGTATAGCTGGCAAATAATTATATTTACAAATTTGTGGTTACGGTGTGACCCTTGATGCAACACTTACAGGTTCAATTTATAGTCAGTACTTGAAAAAAAATCTATTAGTTAGAAACGAAAAATGAGAAAGGTTTAGAAATGATTTAAACTATTAATTTAGTGTTACATGTTGATACCATTTTTAATAAATGATGTGTTTGGTATCACACATTATTCATTTTTAAGTTTCAAGAAAAATTATCCATGCTTTAAATATAGTATAGATAGTAATTTTCTTAATTTAAAACAACTATGTTGAAATAAGACGACACCTCAATTTAAGTCATTGTTTAAGTAATCGATTAGCTAATGTGAACAGAGAAGACATGGAAGAGAAATTTGTTGATTTTTAAAGTGGATTTCGAAAAAACATTTGATTCCGTAAGCTGGAGATACCTTAATTTGGTATTAAATTGTCTTGGTTTTGGGTTAAAGTGGCGGACATGGATCAAAGCATGTCTAGAATACTTGGACATCTATCTTAGTAGCAACTTGACCCTATATATGAATTTTTCTGTTAAACTTGGGTTGAGGCAAGGCGATCCACTTTGGCCTTTCTTATTTATTATTGTCATGGAAGGCCTTCATATAGCCTTATCCGATGTGGTTCATTCAAGCCTTATTCATGGTATAAAGATCGATAATTCTGATGTTAGGATTTCTCACTTATTCTACACAAACGTTGTTGTGATTACCACGAAATGGAGTTCCCATGACATGGATAACATTATTAGTATCTTCTTGGGTTTTACTTAGCCGGGTCTCAAAATAAATATTTAAAAGTCCAATGTATATGGTATTGAAGTATCATCAGAGAAAGTGAGTCATATGGCAAACATCACGTGTTGTGCATTGGGTTCCTTCCCTTTCACTTATATTGGGTTGCCTATTGGCTCTAATATGAACTTACCGGCTATTTGGAAGAATTGTATTGATCGGTTTCATAACAAGCTTTCATCACAGAAAGAGAATCTTCTCTCTATTGGTGGTCGCCTCCACGTTAATCAAAGCGAGGTTGCTTGGTAGTCTTGGCATTTATTATTTTTCCATCTTCAAAGTGCCTGAAACGATTTTGAAAAATTTGGAGAGTATCCGAGCTTCGTTTTTCTGGGGAGGTTCTCAACATTCGAAAAAGCTTGCTTGGATAATATGGTTTAATGTTTTAGCTTCGTTTGACAAAGGTGGCTTGGATATTGGCAGCTTGAAATCGTTCAACCTTGTTTTACTTCAATAGTGGCATTGGAGTTAGGTTAAAGTTGTTAAGGCGTTACATGGGCAAGAAGGAGGCTTTGATCATCATGGGTGCAGTTCGAATGGGTTATGGGCTAATATTGTTGGGTCTTCTACTTACTTACACTCGAGCGACATTCTTCCTACTGATTTCTTACGTTTCAAAGTCGGCTGTGGCACTCTTGTTTGATTTTGGAAGGATGCATGTATTGGTGATTCTCGTTTGTATTTACATTTCAACAGTTTGTATCGTTTGGAGCAAGACAAGGACTTTTGATTATGGATTGTATTTCTAATGGTCAATGGTGTTGGAGCTAGTCTAGATTGGACATAGGGGTCTGATGTGCTTTCCGTGTGCAAGTATTAAAAATTTATAAACACGAATTATCCGGTTATTACTAAAAACACATACGAGCAAGTATACTCGTTCACGATAGCAAAGGTGGGTAAGTCGAGATCGTCCCAAGGGATTTGCGTTTGAATTTGTTTTCAAAAGATTGGTAACAAGAAAGCTTTGTCAAGGCTCTCTAAAAAATTATGGTTTTAGTGAAAAAAAATCAAGATTAAGAAACATATACTTGTGTGTAGTTTATAGGCAATCATAGTAAGTGTTCATGAGGCTTGGTGTAAACTCTTGATGTGATGCACAAATCATAAGAAAATGATTTCCAACCCATGGTTTATGTTTTGTGAAATCATTTTAAGAACAATAACATGTAGGTAATCCTTTCGGTCCTTATCATAATGATTATCCTTTAGAAAATCCATTTGTTTGTAAAATGTTCTTATTAAACTCGTTCTTACAAATCTTTCGACCTTTAATCTGATGAAAATGTTTTTAGTCTTGTTTTAATAAGTAAACATGGTGGTTGTCAATCACCATATCCCCATACTAGTTTGTCACTTAACTTTTTGGAATAAAACACAAGAGAAATCCTTTCGGTCCTTTTTCTTAAAACATGTTTTACCGACAAATCAAACAAGACAAGTAGTTTTCCAACAAACTCATTTAAAGAAGATCATATACATGCATTACATATGTTAGATATTGGATTTCATAAATACATAACAAACACTAGTATGGATCGAATGAGATAGAGAGTTTAGAGAGAGAAAGTAGAATGGGAGCCTTTATAGAGAGTGAAAGTAAACAAAAGAAAGTAGGTTAGTGTTAGGTTCCCATATTCATAACACAAGCATCAATATGTAAGAAAGAAAGATAAGATGATCGGTTGAACAAAACACACACAAACACGTAAGAATGAATGAAGAGTTATGCGTAGGAAATGAGTGAATTGAACAACCAACCCTCAAGTGAGGGTTTACAAGCATTATTTATAGGAAGGAACTAGGGCAACATGCAAGTTCCCTTCCTTTCCTTTATGGGTTTGGGCCAAGGCTCATGGGCTTTCTACATAAGCCTTGGCATGATTACTAACATAAAAACCATATTAAGCTAAGTATTACATATTAATTACTAACACTTGAATTCTAGTTTAGGAGTGATTCCAACAATCTCCCCTAAGTGTTAGTGATTGATAATATAAGCGTTGAAGGTGCGATGTAATAGTAGCTTTGACGTCTTCTGACATTCTTCTTTCTTGTGAGAAGAAGTGCCTTTATTCGAACAATCTCCCCAGTGTAGAGAAATTGTTTCCTTTGAAAAGTTTTGCTTTGACGTCATCATTTTCTTTGTTCTGTGATCTTTGTTCTTTGTGATGGTAGTGATAGTATTTTGTTGTTGTTTGCATCAGGTCTGCTTCGTTGCTCTATGTGACAACCCGTACTTTCAGGTCATTTCTCGACACAGTTCATGTCTCATTATTTCAACATTTACAGTAAACTTGGTTTACTTGTTTCAAATTCGGGTAACCTTAAAGGTTTAGCGGCGAATTCATGATCATGACATCACGTACATTCCATATGGACTAAGATTAGTCTACATTTCATCGACATCATTTGCATCATATCAATTCATTCACGACATTTCATTTCACCTTCAACGCGTAATTTTTATATTTAATAATCTTTATCGCGTGAGTTATTATTTTGAATATTTAACCCGTTACTTTCAAAAATGATCCCGATATATTTTATACTTACATTTAGTTATAAAAACTATATTTTTAGTTTTCCTAGTGTTTCAAATTTATTTGGTACATTAATCGTTAAAGTTTAATTATTACGACGTTTTTCTTAAAAATTATACGATAATTATTTTATCACCCAAATTTCACAAGGAATGTATTTTTACAATTTTTATTATCTTATTACATTCTATTTTGATCTATCAAAAACTTACTTGTACTAAAAATCTACCATTTACCTTTTTACTTACACTTTTGTCAAATTGTATACAATTATATATACACAAGTTTTAAAAAAAAAAAAAAAAAACAAAATATCTACCAAATCCCTCCCCCTTGGCCGACCAAGGGGAGGGTTGGCATTAAAATGAGTATGGCTTTCTTGATTTTTAACTTTTACACACAAACATAAAGTCTTACACTTACATAAGTCTTACTTGAATTATTATCTCATTCATTCTCAAATAATCCACCTAGTAGTAAAACATTTTCTCTCTTGTTTCTCCTTCATCAAGAACCGGCCACATAGAGCTCTCAAGGGATCAAAATATTTTTTCTCAAGTCCAAGTGTTTTACAATCTAGTATATACTCTTTATAAGGTTTTGAAATAAAAACCAAGAGTATTTAGGCTAATCCTTGTTACTTTCACCTCATCATTTTCACTAGTAAGCATATTTCTTTCATTTTCATGTTTCCTTTTTGTTTTCATATTCATCTTTTCATTTTTGGAGCTACATGCAAGACATATGTGATTTATACCATTTTTTACATGATTTTAGAGTATATATATATATTTGGTCATCCTATAATTATTCCCTTGGTATTGGTTGGTCTTGATGATGTCTAGGAACCCATGACACCCTAAGAAGGTGTATGGTAGGATTAGATTAGTTTTGGAGTTGATTTGAAGGGATTAGAATAGGTTTTGTCGGAGAAAAACTATTTTCGATAAGTATATATTGTGTTCTGTCCTTGTTTTGCTTTTCTGGAAAATCCGACAGTAGGCACGACTTTTTGGCCATGATATTTAGAAAATATACTTTAAAACGAATCCGTGGCCGCTTGAACGGAATAAAACGGAGTTATAACGAGAAAGTTATGGATTTTACAAGTTTGACGACGAAAATATATTATTTTCAGAAATTTCAGCATACTATATTTATTTTGTCCGAGTCAAAAACGAGCCTTAAGCTTCACAAATTATTTCGACTTGTCAAAAATATATTAGTATACTTTGATACGAAGCTAAGGAAGTATAAAACGTAGAAAACGGATTTGAAACGACAAAGATATGCACTTTTTCATAAACTTGCCGTAACTAATTTTCTGCACACAATTAGCCAAAACCACCATCTTTAACCCTTATTATCTTCATGTTCGAGACCTTTTGGACGAAAACTCCTGAACTGAAACTTTTAGATATCGATACAAACTTTCCAAAACAGTCGAGTTCGTCCTCTAACGATCGACGTACACTGTCTTATGACTAGTTTTCCAAAGCCATTTTTGTTACTTTTATAAATTTTCCGACGACATTGTTTTGCGACGAAAAGTGAAAATTTCACCAAAAATCATTATAAAACCATTGTAGGATGACATTTTGACGTAAAAACATGTAAAGTGATTTTTGATTGGTCAAGACGTCAAAAGAGTATTTTTTGACGATGTGTAATATTTTCAAAACTCGTAAATGGTATAAATAACATACGGAATGCATGCATAACATTACATTGCAACTCATGACATATCATATCATTGATAATAGGTTCCGGTTAACGCATCACATTAAACCTCGGTGTACTCACTTTTGCCATTATTCCAGTTACCAAGTGAGTTTTCATAGCCCCGTTTTACATGCTTTCAATTTATTTCAAACCCACGGGGGAGAATACATTGCACTACATTTTTAGTATGATACCAAGTATGTTAAATTCATTTACATTGCTTAAGTTAACGCATTTGCCAATTTGAAAGTCCCCATTTCTTGAACATGAACCGTTAATCTTTGAAGCGAGGATGAGTGGATAGATCTATCGAGGGTGACGCCTCCATCCGGGTTGGTGAATCCCAACCAGGAAAACGGATGCATTTCATTTGGTTTCATTACGGAGTTGTGCGCAAACACTCTGTGGGGGCATACATAATTGAACAGTCTAGTTTCGGGGTCATGGGCTTAGAGCAATTGTAACATTATTTTTACGTGACTTGATTGTCATGCCTGGTCTATACTTGTGTAGTCGTATAAAACATTTACATAAACCTATGAATTCTCACCAACATTATTGTTGACCGTTTTTAGCAATGTATTTTCAGGAAACTGAGGCATTATCATCATGACATGGTTTAGGGACCTACATTTTGAGTCGCGGCGTCGACTTACATTATGTACATTATGGCACTTTATTTCAAAACATCGTTTGGATTTGTATTATATTTTGTATTTCCGCAAACTTTGTAGACCTTTTGGGACCGATGTTGTACTACGAACATTTTTATGAAATATCCAACGATGTGTTTTAAAACGGCACTTTAGGTCGTTCAATATAACTGTGATGTGGTGCTATGACAGTCAATCCCCGAGAATTCTATTCTGCAAAAACAGTAAATTGGGGGTGTGACAGATTGGTACCGAGCTACAGATTATAGAGAACTAGGTTGCATCATTGACCCTAGACTATAGCTACATTATCATAGCATCTCATCATTTCATCATAGTACATATTCACTTTTCATGCGGATTCACTTACACTTTATTCGAGATTATTTACTTTTATTTCACATCGGTTATCACAGACATGTCTTGATTCACATCCCATCACCATATCATCGGACTCTAGCTCGGATGATGTTCCAGCTAACCCCATCATGGATGATGTTGCATCACATTCCATTGAGATCGTATCTTCCATTGGATCTACTCCAGTCTTTCCACCTATCATGACCGACGAGACCGAACCGCTTCGAGGAGGGCGAGGTTGCACCCACTCCTCATGTTAGCCCATTCACGACGTCACATCCACCAGCACCACTACTAGCACCATCACCACCATCATCACCATCTTCATCATATTTTCTTAGAGATCCTTTGCCTACGACGGACTTGCCGCCCAAAAAGCGTGCTCGTTTTGATATCCCTACATCACCATCTACTGAACCCGAGCCACCCGTTAGGTTCGAGTTAGGCGAGAGCTCTAAAGGTCTGCAAGTGCTCGACGAGCCTTCTACCGAGGAGTTAGGAGCCCGTATTGATAGTCAGCAGATCCAGATTGATAGTTTGTCGCGATAGCGGTTGGAGGAAGCTGTCGGTAGATAGGATTGAGCCCATTGCGGAGGAGGTCGAGGGCCTAGTGTTAGGCAGGGTTGCTATTGATTTGTCACATCGAGTATTGAGAATAGGCAGTTAGAGGACGGAGAGTATTGCTTCTTTGCAGGGTCGAGTTGATGAGTTGAGGAGTTTGGTGGATAGTTTGACTACTCGAGGTTAGCGATCTTGAGGATAGGGCGGCGGAGCACCATGAGGTGCCTTATGTAGACTTTTGTCATTGTATAGTTTTGACCATTATTATCCTAGTCACAAGGTGTGTGGCGTAGTTTAAAGAACTTGTTGTATTTTGGTTGTTGTACAAACAAATGTATCAAGTATTGACTCTACTATGTAGGAATGGTTATTATTATCTATGATATCGGTCCATGTAGGCGAAATTTTCATGTATATTATCCACGTGTGTTGTGATTATATTTGTGATATTTCGCTATTGTTCCGTTGTGATTTCATTTACTTTATGCATCTTGTGGTTGTGGATATATTTGTATGATGGTTGTTTCTACTTACGAGTTCTCATGATTGTTTCATCTTGTGATTTTGAAGAGTTATGGCGACTAAGAAAGCTACACGGAAATGACCCAAGCAGAAATTCAAAAGTTGGTGAATGATAGCATTGCTAATGCTCTAGGAGTCGAAAGGGAAAGCTTGATGGCATTCTTTGAAGCCGCTAGGCTAGCTCTTGGTACTGCTATGCCGGAGGATCGGGGTTAAGAAATGTTCGTACAAGGATTTCAAGAGTGGTGAACCCACTAAGTTTAGAGGTATTGAGGGTGCCACAGCCATGGTTCGATGGTTTGAAAAGTTGGCATCGGTGTTTTTGCTTTGCTGTCCGGATGATAGTAAGGTTAAATTTGCTACGAGCACATTACTCGATGGAGCATTGTCTTGGTGGAATTCATATGCTCAACCGATTGGAATGGAGAATGCTTTCAAGCTTACTTGGGAGGAATTTAAGGGCTTGGTGACTAAGAAGTTTTGTCCTCGAACAGAAATCAAAAAGTTGGAGACGGAGTTCTATGAATTGGTAACCATTGGGTATGATATCGACACTTACATTCGGAGATTCCAGGAATTGGCCGCATTATGCCCGTCTATGGTTTCTGATAATGAAAAGTTGCTAGAGGCTTTCATCGGGGGACTTCCCGAGGTTATTCAAGGAGATGTGACTTCGTTTGATCCACAAACAATTGAGGAAGCTATTCGAGTGACTCAGAAGTTGATGGCACAAGTGGTGAAGCGAGGTAAGTACACCACCACCAATCGAAACAACAACCCCAACAACCGCTACAGTTTCAACAATAACCGAGGCAACTACAACAACAATAGCAACAATAACAAACGCAAGTGGGACAACAACAGGGGTAGGAATGCTACTCAACAACCACCCAAGAGGCAAGAGGTTGCTAAGGTTTATGCTGCGGGTCAAAAGGAAGGAAAAGGATATACGGGGGTTTTGCCGAAGTGTAATAGGTGTTTGAGTCATCATAATCCGGGTCGATGTCCTGATCCATGTGAGAATTGCAAGAAAGTTGGCCACCGTACTAGGGATTGCAAGTCGCCACAAGTTACATGTTTTGGTTGCGGGGAACCTGGACACTACAAGAGGGATTGTAAGAAGGGAAAGAATCAAGCAAATCCGAATCAAGGAGGTATGGCACCAGGAAGGGTTTACGTCATTGGAGGCGGAGAAGATAGGGAGGACCCGAATGTCATTACGGGTACGTTCCTTCTCAATAATCGTTATGCTTCAGTTTTATTTGATTCGGGTGCCGATAAAAGTTTTGTGTCCAATGCATTTGCACCTTTGCTCAACATTAAGCCAACCACCTTAGATACATCATACATTGTCGAATTAGCTAATGGTAATTTAGTTAGCACCAATACCATTGTCCGCGGTTGCACATTCAATTTTCTTAATCATCCCTTCAACATAGACCTCATGCCCGTAGATTTGGGTAGTTTCGACGTCGTCATCGGCATGGACTGGTTATCTAAGCATCGTGCAAAGATCATTTGTGATGAGAAAGTTGTTCATCTTCCTTATAACGGCGAAACTTTGATTATTCGTGGGGAACGAAGTGGAACCAGACTTAGTATCATATCGAGTATCAAAACGGAGAAGTACATTAAGAAAGGTTGTCTTGTTTTCTTAGCCCATGTAACGAGAAAAGTCGGAGGAGAGCGACTTGAAGATGTTCCTATTGTCCGTGAATTTTTCGAAGTTTTTCGAAGATTTACCGGGACTTCCACCGCACGTCAAGTAGAGTTTCAAATTGACTTAGTGCGGGAGTTGCACCGATTTGCGAGCACCGTATCTAGCACCATCCGAAATGCAAGAGTTGTCTAATCAATTGCAAGAACTTCTAGACAAAGGATTCATTAGGCCGAGTTCCTCGCCTTGGGGAGCACCGGTCTTGTTTGTGAAGAAGAAGGATGGATCCTTCCGAATGTGCATAGATTATCGAGAATTGAACAAGTTAGCGGTGAAGAATCGTTACCCACTCCCCAGAATTGATGACTTGTTTGATCAGTTGCAAGGTTCTAGTATTTATTCCAAGATTGATCTTCGGTCGGGTTATCATCAGCTTCGAGTTCGGGAAGAGGATATTCCGAAAACAGCGTTTAGAACATGTTACGGTCATTACGAGTTTCAAGTGGCGCCGTTTGGATTGACTAATGCAACGGCGGTATTCATGGATCTCATGAATAGAGTTTGTAAGCCGTATTTGGACAAGTTTGTTATAGTGTTCATCGACGACATCTTGATCTACTCAAAGAGCAAAGAAGAGCACGAAGAGCATTTAAGGACGATTTTAAGGCTACTCAAGAATGAGAAGTTGTATGCCAAGTTTTCGAAGTGTGATTTTTGGAACCACAAAGTGCAATTTCTTGGTCATGTCATTGATAGTCATGGACTACAAGTTGATCCCGCAAAGATTGAAGCCGTAAAAGATTGGGCTACTCCAACGAATCCTACGGAAATTGACAATTTCTAGGACTAGCCGGGTATTACCGAAGGTTCATCGAAGGTTTTTAGAAGATAGCGAGACCTTTGACCAAGTTGACACAGAAAAACAAGAAGTATGAATGGGGAAAGAAACAAGAAGTTGCTTTTCAGTTGTTGAAACAAAAGCTTTGCGGTCTTGCCGATTTTGGCACTACCGAAGGCATTGAGAACTTTGTTGTATATTGTGACGCTTCGCATAAAGGACTTGGGGCTGTTTTAATGCAAAGCGAGAAGGTGATAGCGTATGCTTCTCGACAACTTAAGGTTCATGAGAAGAACTACACAACTCATGATCTCGAGTTAGGAGCCGTAGTTTTTGCGCTCAAGATTTGGAGACACTACCTCTACGGTACAAAGTGCACAGTGTTTACGGACCACAAGAGTTTGCAATATATTCTTGCTCAAAAGGAGCTTAATATGAGGCAACGTCGTTGGTTGGAGTTACTCGGCGACTATGATTGTGAAATCAAGTATCACCCGGGAAAAGCCAATGTTGTGGCTGATGCTCTTAGTCGAAAAGAGAGGCCTAAACCTTTAAGAGTTCGATCATTGGGAATGACGATTATTTCTCCTTTACCATCGAAAATCCATGAAGCACAAGTCGAAGCACTTAAGGAGGAAAATCGACCAAGTGAAAAGCTTTATGGTATGCCCGAAAGCGCAAATGGTTTTGTAAAGAGAGCGGATGGAGTACTATGTTTCAAGGATAGAATGTGGGTTCCATTGTATGGCGAGAATCGAGAGTTGATTATGCATGAGTCGCATAAGTCAAAGTATTCTATTCATCGAGGATCGGATAAGATGTATCAAGATCTTAAGAAGCTTTATTGGTGGCCGAACATGAAAGCGGAGATTGCCCGTCACGTTAGCAAATGTCTTACTGCGCTAAGGTAAAGTTGAATATCGAAGCCTTGGTTTACTCCAACAACCGAAATTCCTCAATGGAAATGGGAAGCATTACGATGGACTTTGTTCTGAAACTTCCTAAGACATCGGGAGGTTACGACGCTATTTGGGTAATTGTTGATCGCCTTACCAAGTCAGCCCATTTCATACCGATTATAGAGACTTATTCCATGGAGCAACTCACTAGACTTTATGTCAAGGAAATAGTCTCGAGGCACGGAGCACCAATTTCTATTATTTCAAACGAGATAGTCGATTCACTTCAAACTTTTGGAATTCATTGCAAGATTCATTCGGAACCAGATTAGAGATGAGCACAGCATATCACCCACAAACCGACGGTCAAAGTGAAAGGACCAATCAAACGCTAGAAGATATCTTTGAGGGCATGTGTGATTGATTTTGGCAATGGTTGGGCTAACCATTTGCCATTAATAGAATTCTCGTACAACAATAGTTATCACACCGGTATCAAGATGGCACCATTTGAGGCACTCTATGGTCGTAAGTGCCGATCACCTGTTTGTTGGGCGAGGTAGGAGGACAGCACAACTTACTGGTCGAGAAATGGTACGGGAAACCACGGAAAAGATTGTTCAAATTCGTGATAGACTCGGAACGCAAGGAGTCGACGAGAAAAGTTATGCGGATGTTAGACGCAAGGATTTGGAATTTCAAGTTGGTGACAAAGTTATGTTGAAAGTATCGCCTTGGAAAGGCGTGGTACGATTTGGAAAGCGTGGAAAGTTGAACCCGAGATACATTGGACCATTCAAGATTTTGAGCAGAGTTGGTCCGGTAGCTTATCAACTTGATCTTCCATCGAACTTAGTCATGTGCACAACACGTTTCACGTTTCAAACTTGAAGAAGTGTCTTTCGGACGAATCGCTTGTTATTCCATTGGGCCGAAGTTCGACTCGACGACAAACTCAATTTTGTGGAAGAACCTGTAGAAATCATGGACCGCGAGGTCAAGCGGTTGAAACAGAGTCGTATTCCTATTGTGAAAGTTCGTTGGAATTCTCGACGAGGTCCCGAGTTTACTTGGGAACGGGAAGACCGGATGCGACGCAAAGTATCCTCATCTTTTACCGACACCGTTAGACCTAACAACGATTGAATTCAGGGATGAATTCCTTTTGATGGGCGAATGTGACAACCCGTACTTTCAGGTCATTTCTCGACACAGTTCATGTCTCATTATTTCAACATTTACAGTAAACTTGGTTTACTTGTTTCAAATTCGCGTAACCTTAAAGGTTTAGCGGCGAATTCATGATCATGACATCACGTACATTCCATATGGACTAAGATTAGTCTACATTTCATCGACATCATTTGCATCATATCAATTCATTCACGACATTTCATTTCACCTTCAACGCGTAATTTTTATATTTAATAATCTTTATCGCGTGAGTTATTATTTTGAATATTTAACCCGTTACTTTCAAAAATGATCCCGATGTATTTTTATACTTACATTTAGTTATAAAAACTATATTTTTAGTTTTCCTAGTGTTTCAAATTTATTTGGTACATTATCGTTAAAGTTTAATTATTACGTCGTTTTTCTTAAAAATTATACGGTAATTATTTTATCACTCAAATTTCACAAGGAATGTATTTTTACAATTTTTATTATCTCATTACATTCTATTTTGATCTATCAAAAACTTACTTGTACTAAAAATCTACCATCTACCTTTTTACTTACACTTTTGTCAAATTGTATACAATTATATATACACAAGTTTTAAAAAAAAAAAAAAAAACAAAATATCTACCAAATCCCTCCCCCTTGGCCGACCAAGGGGAGGGTTGGCATTAAAATGAGTATGGCTTTCTTGATTGTTAATTTTTACACACAAACATAAAGTCTTACACTTACATAAGTCTTACTTGAATTATTATCTCATTCATTCTCAAATAATCCACCTAGTAGTAAAACATTTTCTCTCTTGTTTCTCCTTCATCAAGAACCGGCCACATAGAGCTCTCAAGGGATCAAAATATTTTTCTCAAGTCCAAGTGTTTTACAATCTAGTATATACTCTTTATATGGTTTTGAAATAAAAACCAAGAGTATTTAGGCTTAACCTTGTTACTTTCACCTCTTCATTTTCACTAGTAAGCTTGTTTTTATCATTTTCATGTTTCCTTTTTGTTTTCATATTCATCTTTTCATTTTTGGAGCTACATGCAAGACATATGTGATTTATACCATTTTTTACATGATTTTAGAGTATATATATATATTTGGTCATCCTATAATTATCCCCTTGGTATTGGTTGGTCTTGATGATGTCTAGGAACCCATGACACCCTAAGAAGGTGTATGGTAGGATTAGATTAGTTTTGGAGTTGATTTGAAGGGATTAGAATAGGTTTTGTCCGAGAAAAACTATTTTCGATAAGTATATATTGTGTTCTGTCCTTGTTTTGCTTTTCTGGAAAATCCGACAGTAGGCACGACTTTTTGGCCATGATATTTAGAAAATATACTTTAAAACGAATCCGTGGCCGCTTGAACGGAATAAAACGGAGTTATAACGAGAAAGTTATGGATTTTACAAGTTTGACGACGAAAATATATTATTTTCAGAAATTTCAGCATACTATATTTATTTTGTCGAGTCAAAAAGCGAGCCTTAAGCTTCACAAATTATTTCGACTTGTCAAAAATATATTAGTATACTTTGATACGAAGCTAAGGAAGTATAAAAGCGTAGAAAAGCGGATTTGAAACGACAAAGATATGCACTTTTTCATAAACTTGCCGTAACTAATTTTCTGCACACAATTAGCCAAAACCACCATCTTTAACCCTTATTATCTTCATGTTCGAGACCTTTTGGACGAAAACTCCTGAACTGAAACTTTTAGATATCGATACAAACTTTCCAAAACAGTCGAGTTCGTCCTCTAACGATCGACGTACACTGTCTTATGACTAGTTTTCCAAAGCCATTTTTGTTACTTTTATAAATTTTCCGACGACATTGTTTTGCGACGAAAAGTGAAAATTTCACCAAAAATCATTATAAAACCATTGTAGGATGACATTTTGACGTAAAAACATGTAAAGTGATTTTTGATTGGTCAAGACGTCAAAAGAGTATTTTTCGACGATGTGTAATATTTTCAAAACTCGTAAATGGTATAAATAACATACGGAATGCATGCATAACATTACATTGCAACTCATGACATATCATATCATTGATAATAGGTCCCGGTTAACGCATCACATTAAACCTCGGTGTACTCACTTTTGCCATTATTCCAGATTACCAAGTGAGTTTTCATAGCCCCGTTTTACATGCTTTCAATTTATTTCAAACCCACGGGGGAGAATACATTGCACTACATTTTTTTTTTTACGATACCAAGTATGTTAAATTCATTTACATTGCTTAAGTTACCGCATTTGCCAATTTGAAAGTCCCCATTTCTGAACATGAACCGTTAATCTTTGAAGCGAGGATGAGTGGATAGATCTATCGAGGGTGACGCCTCCATCCGGGTTGGTGAATCCCAACCAGGAAACGGATGCATTTCATTTGATTTCATTACAGAGTTGTCTGGCAAACACTCTGTGGAGGGGCATACATAATTGAACAGTCTAGTTTCGGGGTCATGGGCTTAGAGCAATTGTAACATTATTTTTACGTGACTTGATTGTCATGCCTGGTCTATACTTGTGTAGTCGTATAAAACATTTACATAAACCTATGAATTCTCACCAACATTATTGTTGACCGTTTTTTTAGCAATGTATTTTCGGTACTGAGGCATTAGCATCATGACATGGTTTAGGGACCTACATTTTGAGTCGCGGCGTCGACTTACATTATGTACATTATGGCACTTTATTTCAAAACATCGTTTGGATTTGTATTATATTTTGTATTTCCGCAAACTTTGTAGACCTTTTGGGACCGATGTTGTACTCTGAACATTTTTATGAAATATCCAACGATGTGTTTTTAAAACGGCACTTTAGGTCGTTCAATATAACTGTGATGTGGTGCTATGACAGTCAATCCCCCAGGAATTCCATTCCGCTGCAAAACAGGTAAATTGGGGGTGTGACACTCTAGTGTCTCCACGTCTTTCTCCAACATGCTCACACGCTCTTTGACGTTGGATTTCAGTACTGATGTAGTTCTCTTAGTCTTTAAACTTTGTAGATTCTTTGACTTGATGAAGACTCATTCTGACTTTGTGTTGCCTTTTGAGAGAACTTCCATTAGTGATGTTGTTGGTATGAGCATGTGTAGAATCTGCACGATCATCGGGTCCGCTCGAGCTTCCATAAGAAGAAAACATAAGAATGGTTAGTGATAAACGGATTCCGGCACTTACAAGTTTGAACTTCGAGAGTGTTAACGGCATAGTGTGAAAACACAACTCTAATTCTCACAAAAGGTCGTTCTGGAGTCCCACAAGTGAGATAACGCGATGTACGAAGTACACCTCTAGGATTCAGGATGAGTATTTGAGGTACACGAAGCATCACCTCAAGACTGGTAGACCGTTTGAGACACACTAAGCGTAATCGGGGAGTTACCGAAGTGACTCTTTGTCCATTTGATGTTGACCTGGCAGGAGTTTCCATTCAATCACTGAGGATCACATTTGTGAACCTCTCATAAATGTTCTCGATAGATTGCTAAGATCTGTGAAGGACTCGATATTGTATCACTTGCGTCCTTATTGATGAACGACAAGTGATGAAATGTCAAGTGTACCTAAGAGATCTTTTGATGAATCTCGTGGCTCTAGACTCAATAGTGCTCTTTGGTTTTCCTGAGCGGAGACTAGGGAGAGGGTATCCTTGCTTCAATACCAGCAATCTCTAAGAGAAAGCCGATAGTTTACGTAGGGTTCCCTGTGAGAATGAAACAAGCTTCTATTGAGAGAAACTTGAGTGGCTAAGAAGGTTTAGTGCATGCGTCACTGGGTCCATGACGATTTGATCTTCAATACCGGCGTCATCAAGTGACAACCAGTAGCATATGTATTGAACCTGGTGTCTGCCCTAAGTTGAATAATCTGGAGGGCTATTTCTTTTCACCCTTTTCTTTACTTTTCTTTTTAATTCTTCAACTCCTTCTTTCTCCGATTCTCATTTTTTCCTTTTTATAATCATACCTAAGGACTTCTAATTCTAACTATTGGTGGTATCCTTGGGTAGATCCCTCCGGCTCTGGCGGATCATAGGACGGTTTTTCCTAACCTTAGTCACCTTATAACGCCATGACTAACCTATGTTGCCATAAAACCAATTTTCATGAAAATCTCTCAAAGTATTTATAAGTAAGAAACATTTTGTAATACTTCGAGAGTTTTATATTTGGCAGAAATACTCCCCCTCCACACGTGCTTAAGAGTTTTGACTGAAATCTGCACGGTGAGAGAAGAGCGCACACTTTTGAATTGATCAACTCATGATAGACAATCCCGCGAGACATTACCGGTTACGTTGCATAGTTAAAGAGTTACATTGTCAGCTTTTAGGTGACAACTAGCTCTGATAACTACCTTGAAGGTGTGGACAATCCTCGAAAGGTTGTCAAACCCGTCAAAGTTCATGTCTACCAAGAGTTTCTCGAATGGTACATTCTACTCGGACAAGTCCTTTGCGAGACACGTTTACATCACTAGCGTACTAGCTTGAAATTATCATCGGACAAGTCTTTTTGAGTTACTAACATTTAAGATCTCGTCAATTCATTGGTTAAGTCTGTAGTACGATGATTCATTTGCAATTTCACAACATATTTCTTATCACATAATTTTTCTCCCCCTAAAAAATGGCATATAAATGTTATTTTTGATGAAATTTTGATGTCGAATATGTCCATTTTGAGTTTTCTGGGAAGATTACCACGAAGAACATTTTGTGAACAAAGTTTTTAGTCAAATACTCCCCCTCAACAAGTGATATTAACTTTTGAGGTTTTGAAAATCATAAGGGGAAGTAATTGTCCTTTTGAGCAAAACCTTTAAAAGTGAAAGGTTTGATAGGTTTTACTCAAAAATAAGAAGCTTTCGCTCCTTTTATAAGGATTGTGGCACTGAAGCGTACCACAGGGTCCTTTCATTACAAGTACGGGTTGTACACTGTTATGTGTGCACAAGCCATTGTCATTAAATAATCACACATCCAAATCAATATTGAAAATAAAACAGCTTAAGGGTAGGGGGATTGGTAGTCCGGCAATATCTCAGGAATGCGGCTGGCGTTGATAGCTTGTGAGAGTAATCACGGGGCGACCACCTACGAAGCTCTCCAAAGTTGAACTGGTCCCTTCGAACAACCTTTCATCAATCCGTGATGATTCTCTTCACATCCGGCTCTCATGAGAATTCCATGGCTTTTGTGACCCAATGCCTTGTTGTATCGCCTTTAACCAATAAGCTAAGCCATCCCTGACTTTCTTCAGTGTGTGATCTCCAAACTTATGAAGATCTCTACACGCCATCAAGCAGTTGCGATGTAGTTCACTACGGTAAACTACTCCAAACTGTTTGCTGATGAGAGTGTATTGGGGAAGATGGTTGATGTCAGGAAGTTCTAGCCGAGGTGCGGTGAGGTTGACATTATGTCGATACGATTCAAGCGGCAAGTTGCAAATCTTCTACACGTTCTGGATCACTATGCTTCGATGAAGATTAGCAAGGACTTGATGTATTCACGTTGGATTTACGTAGAATTGTCTCATTCGTCCATGTACCTTGGCAAGATCACGATCTTCAATGTCGTTGAGAGACAAATTACGAAGTCGCTTCACAGAAATCATAGTCCCTTTCGTCTTGTCTTTTGACCACGATTTTCTTGAGGAATGTGTAATCCCATTTAGGCGAGAGAGAGCTACATGCTTAACAGCACGATCCCTTTATCCTTTGTACACTTCATGTTTAGACCTTGAACTTTGGCAGCTTTTGTAGTAGTTTCTTAGGCGTTCCGGCTAACGGTGAATCCCATACATTGCATCGATGTCATACTATTTCCACGCTGTTGGCAAACATGTGAGTAGCCTTTTCCTCGATGGCTATGCAGTTGGAGTATATGGTACTTCGGGAGCGGAAGTGTAAGTGATGTAGCGTATTTCTTTGAACCATCGCTACCGTGTAGAAGAAATTCCAGGTCATTGTTGAAGAAGTAGCGAAATGGAATCTTAGGTTGATCTGGTTGGCCAATCGTTGGTAGAGGTCTGATACGGTCGGTGTAGTATGGAGCCTTGTCTTTTCGTGTGAATTCAATGTTAGCTTCAGGGTTGAGCCAATCGATGTTGTTAGACATGGCTCGTGCTATGTTTTCAAGATGGTATTCAACTTCGATAGCAATTTCTGAGCTGTCTTTGAGCAATTGAAAAGCTTCATTCTTGATTCGTTTTAACTTGGACTTGGTCATCTTCTTCACCCGAAACTTCTCTTGAAGTAACTTAGCATGCTCCAATGTTCGACCTTCTACCATGTCTTGACCTTCAGGTAGGGAGGGAGTAGCATCAACAAGTGTAGAAAACCAGTCGTATTCGGTGTCATCTTCGTCTAGCCATGAGACGACATCAGCCTTAGGCGTCTTCTTCTTCTTTGGCTTAGATGATGATGCTTGTTTCTTTTTGTGTCGGGAGAGTGGGTTGTTGTCGGGGCTCGGTATCTCTTCATCGTCACCACCGTGTACTTTCGAAGTGATCACCGGTTTTCTCTGTCTGAGGTGGTAACTCAGAGTCCCGAGGTTTATCAGCAGCAGCAGAACTTGGTGGAGATTTTCTTTCGGTTGGAGTCCTTTGGGGAGGTGGAGGAATGGAGGATGATTCACCAGTTTTCTTCGAACATTTAGGCTCTGTATCTTTGTCCTTATCCTTATCATCATCGTCTCTTGGATGCTTAGGCCTTTCAGCTTGATCCTTGCATGAAGTCTTGAGTTGATATTCCAGTAATTCCTCAAATAGTTTAATTTCGTCAGAGGTGAAAGTTGCAGATCATTGAGACAATTGTAGCACCAGCTTGGAAATCAACTCTGCATAAGAGAGAACTGCAAGCTCAATTGGATTGATCGTCATTGTTACCAGGGTGGATTGCATTGTTTGTTTGACCAATTTCATGAGATTTGGATAGAGCTGTCTGGTGAACATCTCCCTTGTAACTCCAGGAACAGTGTCCAGAAGAAACTTATGAGTATATTCTCTTGCTGTCTTCTCCATTTATTTTTGGAAATCTCCTTTGATAAACTTCTGGGTATTCTCCCTTTCTTTCAACAACTCGTTTATCCCACCTTGGAGAAAGTTGATTACGTGGCACGTGAGTTGATTTAGCTTTTGTTGGTCACGTCTTTCTTCCTGACTTGCTTGACAGCATTGACAATCTTTGTCTTAGCTCGGGATATCCAAGAGTCAGTTGGTTTCTTCACTGACTTGGATGTGGATCTGGTTGTGCCTTTGGGTGGTAGTGGAGATGAATGAGAGGATGAGTCTGATGACAATGAGATATGAGGAGACTCAGGATCCTTTGCTGGTTCAGAAGTTTCTTCTTTTGAGCGTGCTGGACTATCTAGAAGAAAATTGTTAGGAACATGTTTTATTATAAAGTGTAGGTCATTTCATTTGTAATTGGTCGTTAATAAATATGGTTTATAAATGTTTGTAATTGATTTCACAGCTAATGTAGTAAGCCCATGGTACGTGATAGAAGGTTCTTCTAGAACCATGGGGAAACACCCCTACTTATGTAAACACTATAAATACCCCCTCCCTAGAAGGGAGAAGGTTGTTGGTTCTAATTGCAATTATCATTTTCATAATCACTTAATTAGTTCCTTCCATTTTCTCTCTCTAAAACTTTCTCTCTCTAGAAATACATATTCATATGATTCAAATGACCTAACAAGTGGTATCAAGAGCCAAGGGATAATTTAGGTTAATATTGATTAGATTTAATAGAAATCCGTACTTAAAAATGTGTTTTAGATTGAAATTTATGGACTTATTGGACTGAAATACGTGTTTCTGCGAGTTTGGTGTGATAGCCTTGAATTCTTGCGAGTTTTATTTGAATTTCTGCGAGTTTCTCTTGAATTCCTGCGAGTTTCTTTTGAATTCTTGCGAGTTTCTTGCATTCCTGCGAGTTTCTCTTGAATTCTTGCGAGTTTCTTTGAATTTCTGCGAGTTTGGAAATTTTTTTTGAAGTTCTGCGAGTTTGTTTTTGAAGTTTTGCGAGTTTGGTTTGAAGTTCTGCGAGTTTGGTTTGAAGTTCTGCGAGTTTGTTTTTGAAGTTCTGCTAGTTTGGTTTGAAGTTCTGCGAGTTTGGAAATTTTTTGAAGTTCTGCGAGTTTGGTTTGAAGTTCTGCGAGTTTGTTTTTGAAGTTTTGCGAGTTTGGTTTGAAGTTCTGCGAGTTTGTTTTTGAAGTTCTGGGAGTTTGGTTTGAAGTTCTGTGAGTTTGGAATTTTTTTGAAGTTCTGCGAGTTTGGTTTGAAGTTCTGCGAGTTTGGAAATTTTTTGAAGTTCTGCGAGTTTCTTTTCTGCGAGTTTCTTCTGCAAGTTTCTTCTGCGAGTTTCTTCTGCGAGTTTCTGCGAGTTTGGATTTCTGCAAGTTTTGATTTCTGCTACTAATCTACATAAACCTAAAACCACATCTATCCTTTAAAGATCCATAACACATCTTAAAAAAAAAAATTGGCTGGAAAATTTGAGTAAAATTTAATTTCTATGGGAGACTAGACATTCGATTTTTACGCGAAATTCAAATTTTGGTTTAACTGTGAAAATTTTGGTCAAAAAATTCAAATTTTTGGGCCCAAATTCGAATTTTTCGGGTCAAACTTGGCGTCAAAATTGTCAAACCTCAAATTTTTCTTACAACCTTAGAATTGCATTTTATAGTGAATTTCAAATTTTGGGAGAGAAAAATTTTCATAATTATTTTTGGAGGGAAAATTAAAATTCACTATATCAATGTCTCTAATGCTTTCACAAATCTCCTCACCTTCCATCTACTGCTTAAAACCTTTTTCACCAAACCTTGCTAATGATGATTCTGAAGATGCAAATGCATTTGTGGAATTAAACAAAAGAATGATGTTACTGACTAAGATGTTCTCACAATTTAAGAATTCAAAGAGTTAGACTTCATCTGATCCCGAAATCAAGTCATGCAAGGTGAAAGAGTTGATGTACAAGGAAGGAATGCTCAAAGGCTTGTCATGAATGATGAGAATACTGCAAATGTCAGTAATACGGACAATGAGGTTGTAGCATTGGAAAAGCAAGATGACGCAGCAGATCGGGGAAGATATCATACCCAACTATGACACCGAGTCCAACTTTGATGAAGAACAAATGGTTGAGGAAGATATCATTCCCACCTATGACACCGAGCCCAACTTTGATGAAGAACAAATGGTTGAGGAAGATATCATTCCCACCTATGACACAGAGCAAACCTTTGACAAAGAACAGATGGTTGAGGTACAATCTACTGTTGTTCATACTCTACCTACAAATGCGAAACAAACTGAGCAACCTGAATTCAGAAATGAAGGAGAGGTTGACCAGCATGTTGCACAATGTCCATACAACTATCTCATGTCTGAGTCCTTAGTTGCAAACAATACAACTGAATCGTCAAATCAAATTCTTGAATCTGAAAACATTCTTCTCAAAAAGACCATTGCTCAATTTCAATAAGATTTTTCAAAACTAGAGGCACATTGCAAATATCTTGAAGTTAAAATGCAAAGTAATCGTGTGGATACATTAGTAAAAGAAAATGAGAATCTAAAGGCTTAAATTCAAGCAAAGGGGCTTGCGCATGTTGCTTTACAAAACAAATTGAGAAGATTAATTGGCAAGAGTGTGGATACTAAGTTTACAAAACCAACAATCTTGGGGAAATCATCACTACAACCAATCAAAAACCAATCAGTAGTTAGACAACCAACTGCTTTTAAATCTGAACGATCAAAATCTTCAAAACCACGGTTTGCCTCCCAAGTTGTTGAGAATAATCATTTGTCAAATCCAGTCACTCCACATTCCTGGCCTGAGAAAAATGCTTCTGTTTCTGTTAAACCTCAACATGTAGCTGCAACTGGCCCGTCTAGGATTAGTTTAAACACTGTGTCTAAACCGAGCATTAAAATTAAAGATTCATATGATTCAAATGACGCGTACAAGAACTATGATCTAGAAAAGGCTAGGAAAAGGGCACTACTCCAAAGGATGGAATCTTAGGTTCACGACCTCGTGTGATGCCTTCTAGTGTATTGCAGAACAGAACTAAGTGTAGTCAACAGACAATTAGAAATAGACCCGTTGAACTGAGAAACAAACTTCGGAAACCTAATAGGTGGATCAATATAGGACAAAGACTCTTTCCAAAAGAAGTTTCAGCATTTCCTAGATCTAATCTTAGGTGGATACCCACGGGTAGAATTTTTAAAACTGTTGGTGTTAGGTGGATTTCTACAGGCAAGATATTAAACATTTGCAACAAAACAGTGTGTTCAGGTTTTAAGAAGATAATTGACACTACAAATTTGTGCTTCTAACATCTGGAACCCAGTTACACTTGGGGATCCATGTCTGTCTCAATCTCTCTCCTCCTAGTTTCTATACAGGTTCAACAGGAATGGCTTCGGAATAATTCAGTTTCGGACCCGCACTTCAGCTATGGCTTCTAAGCAAAACCGCTTAGGACCCGCATCCAACCGTCTAAACTTTCCCTCTTCATCAGCTGTTCCACCCATGGAATTCACTCGTCAACAATTGGAAACTTTGTTTGCCCCTCTGTTTGATGAGATTCCCGAAAGTAGTGCTCCAGATGTATCGACTGTTTCCGCTGCACACTCTGATCATAATCCAATACCATACACTGCTCCAACAACAACAATCGTTGCACAAGATGCACCACTGAATGATTCTCAATCAACAGAAGAACACATTGCATCCAACACGACACAAGATGAAACACAAAATCAAGAAGTACCCGCGCAGATTATGGCGAAATGATTTCTTCATCCATTTGCTCGGCTCCAACCATTCGGACATTGGTGAGTCGTCTTCACGCAATTTGGAACCGTCTAATATGCATGTAACATTCAATCATCACCCTTCGACACATAAATGGACAAAAGATCATCCCTTAGTAAATGTGATTTGCGATCCTTCTAACCCATTATGGCGAGACAACGACTTCATCGATGCTTTGAAACTTGTGTTTATGCACTCACCATTTGTCAAGATGAACCACGAAACATCAAAGAAGCTATGACATATGAAAATTGGCTTGAATCAGTGCAAGAAGAGTTGAATCAGTTCAAACGTCTCGAAGTCTGGGAACTTGTTCCAAGACCAGATGGGATATATGTCATTGGACTCAAGTGGATGCGGAAAAACAAACCGGATCTGAAGGCAATGTTATTACAACAAATCGTCTTGTGGCTAAAGGGTATTCTCAAGAAGAAGGAATCGATTATGAATAATCGTTTGCTCCATGCTCGCTTGAAGGTCATGCGGATATTTACGGCATATGCGCGCACACAAGAATATCACGGTTTATCGGATGGATGTGAAAACCGCGTTTACGAATGGTCAACTCCGTGAAGAAGTTTATGTGGGTCAACCGGACGGGTTCGTTGATTCAGAACATCCTAACTACGTGTACAAGCTCAAACAGGCTCTTTATGGTCTTAAACAAGCCCCACGGGTATGCGACAAACTGTCAAAATTTCTTCTCGCTAATCAGTTTACCAAAGGAACTGTTGATCCAACATTTTTCATTCAGCGTCACGGGGAGGATATTTTGATTGTTCAAATTTATGTTGATGATATCATTTTTGGTTCAACACATAAAAAGTTCTCAAACGCTTTTGCAAAATTAATGAAACAAAATTTTGAAATGTCCATGATGGGTGAACTAAAGTTCTTCTTAGGACTCTAGGTTCATCAATCTCCCGTGGCATATTTTAAATCAGTCCAAATATGCTCTTGAAATCTTAAAGAAACATGGAATGACCTGTTGTGATACTTATAACACACCTATGTCTGCGGCGTCACCAAAGCGGACGCCGATTTACATGGGAAAGTGATTGACCCTACAAAATACCGAAGTATTATTGGTTCTCTCATGTATCTAACAGACCATCGGACGACATTGTTTTTTTGTATATCTTTGCTCTTGTTATCGGTCAAGACCAACTGAAAGACACCTCAATGAGGCTAAAAGAATCCTTCGCTACGTAAAGGGAACCATTCACTTGGGAATCTGGTCTCCGAAGGATTCGGTTTTGACACTATCGCTTTTCGGATCTTGATCCGCAGGTGTTTAGATACGCAAAAGTACATCGGTGGCGTTCGGTTTCGGAGATAAACTTGTGTCTTGGCGATCAAAGAAACAAGGCGTACATCCATGTCATCCACAGAAGTAGAATATGTAGCCATAACTGCGCATCTTTGTGCTTTCGAATAATTTGGATGAGATCACAACCGATGGACTACTGGCTTTGTATTCGCCAAGATTCCAATGTACTGTGACTCAAAGAGTGCCATTGCCATCTTCTGCAACACGGTTCAGCATTCCAAGTCCAAACATATCGCTCTCCGATATCATTTCATTAAAGAGCATGACGAAAAGGGTACAATTGAATTATACTTTGTGGGTACTCAATATCAATTGGAGGAATTATTCACCAAAGCCTTGCCACCCGCGAGGTTTACTGAGCTTGTCCATCAAATTGGTATGCGGTGTTTGACTCCAGAAGATCTGGAAAATTTAATCAAACGTTCTTAAAACGTCAAACACCAAAAACATTTCTTTGTAAATACATATTTCAAAATCAAAATACAAAAATAAAATCTTTACAAAATCCAAAAAGATTTTCCTTTTCTTTCATATAAAAAAAAAACCTTTTTAAACACCCAGGGACTAATTGTGACAAGTTTTCATTCTTCTCCCTATACATACTTTGCTTTTAATCATTCTTCAAAAATCATTATTCTCAACTTCACAACAAACTGCTGCTGCCAAATATTCTTCATTCGATCTTTATCACGTTTTTTAATTTCAATCGTTTGTAAGTCTCTATTACTAATCGTTGTGTGGAGTTTGTTTTACATAGGATTATTACTCACGAATCTGGACACATAATTTTTTTAATCGGTCATAGGATTATGCAAATCTGGTTATAACGTTGTTTATTCATGGAATCGTTTATTAGGAATCGTTTAAAAGTGTTCTGTGTTTCATATTTTCAAAGATTGGATAATGTTTTGAATGTTTTTTCTGCAAATCTGTTGTGTTTGTGCGAGTTTGATATGGAATTATGAGTATTGGCGAGTTTGCCATGGTTTGATGAATACTTGCGAGTTTCTTAACTTTATAAATCTTTGCAAGTTTGCCGTGGTTCATTGAATATTTGCGAGTATTGTAATACTTTAATAATTGCGAGTTTGGTACCATATTATGAGTTTTTGCGAGTATTGACTGCTCTATGAGTTTTTGCGAGTTTTTTCTTAGGCTTATATTTTGGCGAGTTTGCCAATGTTTATGAACTTCTGTGAGTTTGTCAAACTAATGAACTTTTGCGAGTTTGTTATTTTTGATAATTATTTGCGAGTTTGTCTTTAGTTCAAGAACACGTTGTGAGTTTGAGGTTAATACTTAAGTTTAAGAGCGTTTAGGATTTCCTTAGGAAATCTTGGCGAGTTTGCCACATTTACGGATTCCTTTGCGAGTTTTTTTTTACTTGCGAATTTCTTGTTGTTCATTGAATGGTGGCGAGTTTCTCAGTCATATGTGTTTTTTTGCGAGTTTCTACCTGTCCTATGCTTGTTTGCGAGTTTCTAACTCATATGTGTTTGCGAGTTTCTGCATCTCTTATGAGTATCTGGGCATTGCGAGTTTTTTACATTTTTTTTGAGTTTCTACATTTTTTTGAGAATTTGAATTTCATTGTCAGCTTCTATTGCATCTATGCGCGTATGACTTAGTTGATTCTGTGAGTTTCACATTTAATTGCTTTTGTGAGTTTGCATAGGATCATATGAGTCATTCCTCTAACATGTCTTTACAAATTCTTGGATATCTTGGTAAATGATTTGTTTCAGGTCTAAATATGTCTCAAGGATCTCTCACAAGAAGGGACATGTTTCCCATTGATGATGAACGCAATATTGGGCTTTCGAACTCTCGTGTTGATCTCGAACAACTTCAATGTCATCCCACATGTCAGATAATAGTGGAAATTCTTAAGAAGCAATTACATCGGCATCTTCGACTCTATCGCAAGTGTCCTAGATCTACTTAAACCAATTACGGCATTCACTCAAGATAAGTACCGATTCCAACCTCATGACAGGTCAGATTGACAGAACACCAATCGAATTTGATGTCAGCGTTATTCGTCATGTTCTTCATCTTCCTCTTAGAAAACAAAGACTCACACTTCGTTCATACCATCTCCATCATTCTCACAAATTGCAGCATCTCTTAGAAAAATGGGTTATGATGAGTCTTCTCAATCTCTCCAAGAGTTCGATGTAAATCGGAAATTCATTCCTCAACCATGGTTATCCTTGTATACCATACTCAGTCATTGTGTCACAGGGAAAATACGGCCATGAACACCCACGCTTGGAACTTCTTCAAATCTTTTGGGGTGTCATTAATACACAACATCTTGATTATGCACAACTAATTTGGAATGATATGATCTATCAAGCACGGCAATTTAGCAATAAGAAAGGGTATAAAGTTCCGTTTGCTCGTTACACCAAGCTTCTTATTGAATACTTCATGAAACCAGATCCAAGCATCAATAAACGAATGGCAAGTGGTGATAAGTATCATACTAGTCAAATGGATCATGTGCTTAAAACTGTTAAAGTTCAAAGCATTAGCACAACAAACAAAGGCTTAAGAATTCCTGACCGTCTCTTGAATGATGGCATCAAGCAGACTACCGCTTACATGGACTATGATCAAGCAGAAAAAGCTGGAACAATTGGGATTATTTCTGAAAAACCTAAAGGTAGAGGAAGGAGATCCACTGCAAAACACAAGAAAACCTCGTTGCTTGATGAAGATTTGTCCAATACAGAACATGTTGCTAAAGAAGAACAAGTTAGTCATCACGACGAAGATGATAACCCTGCAGAAACTCAAAGACTTCTCCAGGTGAAACAAGAAAAAGCTACAAGACAAAGTGGTAAAACCATCAGTGGTCAAACTCAACATGATTTAAGACTTCCACCACTTCAAGGCTCCAATTTGAGTACAATCTTGAGGAAGTTGCAAGAGAGAAGTATGCGAGAACATTACTTGGGATGTTTAGTTGCCCTCGGTGCTCCCAAACGTTCAAGTTTCAAGACTATTCTCAACCTTTACCACTCATGGGTCATACTCATAATCCCAAGGTACCCACACCATATTTCTTTAATCATGATTTAGAATACCTGATGTATGGCAACACAGATCCATAGAAAAGGTATGCAACATCATTGTCAAAGTTCCATGCTGCGGTTTACACTCAAGAGGGAATGGAGGAAGAAGTTGATGAATTGTTTAGTTCTTTGGTTGTTACGTATAATGATGAGGCAGAACTTGGCATCTTCCACTGGCCTAATATGCGTAAATGGTTTTACAAATGGCGGCTCACATTCACCTCTAAACACAAAGTGTGTTACAACCACCGGATCTTGTCCATTATCAGTGTAGAGGTTATGAACAGCTACGGGTACAATTTTCTGACTAACATTAAGGTTCGCAGAGCTGACGACAAAGAATACACCTTCAACGGTGACTACAAGTTTGAATCTCAACGATATTGAAGACGTGTATCTTCTCAAAGTTCAAGGAAAGCTTGAGCATCTTCCTGGCAGCTTACAATATGATATCTTCAACTCAATTCTCATTTTTATCAGCAGTCTCGTCATCAAGTCACGAGTTGAAGATCTTCATCTTGGCGTTGAAATTTATCAAAAACGTCTGAATCTTACCAAACCTGATCTCAAACCACCCGGAATTTATGACTAGAAGCCCTATACATTCACAAGAACACCATTTGGATTACACTTGATTAGGAACAAAATTGTCAAATTCATGGGATACGAAGAAATTCACAAGTTCAATGATGATACGTTGACACAGGTAAAGGCTGCGCTTGTGAACATTCTTGAAGACCTGCACGCGGGCAGAAAGCAAGGTTGGTTGCGGAACATGACATGGAAGAGAAGTGATGTTAAGCAAGCTGAAAACTTTGTCAAGAAAATTGATTCACGACTCAAGTTCCGAGTTCAAATGAGACGACTTGAAGGCTATGTTGGAGGAAGAGAAAGGGTTCCAAATATCTTGACGTTTCGTCGTCCTGAATGAAAGTACCCTTGATTAGATAGTTTTTTGGAACATTACTGGAACATTTAAACATCTATCTGTAATAACTCTAACTCTTTACTTTCATTCGTATGCTTATGATAATTGATTATGTTTTTCAGTTAAACCTTGAGCTCGAATTTTTACAAGCATAACAAATCTGATAATATGTTTTTTACAACTTGTAATAAACTGTTTCAAATTCGGCTCAAGAAGGCTATCTCTCGAATATACTTCCATATTTGAGGGGGAGTACTTTTGTTCAACGAAAACAAAATCTTATTCCACGAAAGGACCCTGTGGTACGCCTCAGTGCCTCAATCCTACTTAAAGGAGCGAAAGCTTCTTAACTGTTTGAAACAACACAAAATCTTTGTTCAAAATCAAATGTTCTTGAAATCCGTTTCTTCCTAAATGAATTTCAAACACCTCAAAAAGCATATTTTAATCAACATGTTTTCAAAAACATCATACATATGCTATTTTTGAGGGGGAGAAATGTGATTAAAATTGTTGATCAGGAAGTTATGGAATCTCATAACGTGCTCAACTCAGATATCACCAATGAATTGACGATCTTTGAATGTCAGTGTCGAAAAGATTTGTCTTTCAAAGACTTATCTTAGTAGAATGTACCAATCCGAGACACTCTTGATTGACATGAACTTTGGCGGGTCTAACCTCCTTTTCAAGGAGAGTTTACATCTTCAAGGTAGTTATTAGAGCTAGTTGTCACCTAAAAGGTGATAATGGAACTCTTTAACTATACAACGTAACCGTGTCTCAGCGGAATTGTCTATCAAGAGTCGATCAATTCAAAAGTGCGAGCTCTACTCTCTCTGTGCAGATTTCAGTCAAAACACATAAGCACATGTGGAGGGTATTTACGAAAAAAAAAAAACTCTCAAGGTGTTAGTAAAACATGTTTTCATCATAAACATCTTGAGAGATTTTCAAGAAAAGGTTTTGTGGCAACATAGGATAGTCATGGAGTTAAAAGGTGACTAAGTTTAGGAATAAACATCCTATGATCCGTCAGAGCGGAGGATCTACCAAGGACACCACAAATAGTTAGTATTTAGAAGTCCTTAGGTATGATTGAAAAAAAAGGAGAAAATGAGAATCGGAGAAAGAAGGAGTTGAAGAATTAAAAAGAAAAGTTAAAGAAATGGGTGAAAAGAAATAGTCCTCCAAATTATTCAACTTAGAGCAGACACCGGGTTCAATTCATATTCTCTTGGTTGTCACAAGATGACACGGTATTGAAGACAAAGTCGTCATGGACCCGATGGCGCAATGCACTAAACCTTCTAAGCCACTCAAGTTCTCTCAAAAGAGCTTGTTTCATTCTCACTGGGAACCCTACGTAATTTATCGACTCTCTCTTAGAGATTGTTGGTATTGAAGAAGGAGACCCTCTCCCTAGTCTCCGCTTAGGAAAATCAAAGCACACTAATTGAGTCTAGAGCCATGAGATTCATCAAAAGATCTCTTAGGAACACCTAATATCTCATCACTTGATTGTTCAAACAATAAGGACACAAGTGACATATTCCAAAGTCCTACGCAGATCTTAGCAATCTCACAGAACATTTATGAGGGATTCACGGTTGTGATCCTCGGTGATTGAATGGAAATTCTGCCGGGTCAACATAAAACAGCCACGATAGCGGGTCAGCCTTCGTAATTCCTTGTGGGTTACACTTAGTGTTAGCGGTGGTCTCAAGCGGTCTCACAGTCGTTGAGTGATACCTCGGTATACTCTAGCGGCTCACAAGCAGAGTGAAGATATTGAGTACAGGGAAGTTCTAGCAAGTATCCGATATGAGATTCGTCAAAGATCGTGCCGACAAGCGGGATGTACTTGTACAAAATATCCAAACTCTTACGTCGGAAGCGTTATTGCTGTACTGTTTTATTTCGGTACTCGTCACAGACCATAACCACCATCATTACTATCAACAACTCATTTCCACATGCTCATACATACATCAGAAAGTCATTCTCATCAAAGATCTAAGCAAAGAAAAGTTGACAAAATTTCACTTCAAAGTCGAGAAAATCGAAAAGTCACAAGTCAAAGATTAGAGATAAAGAATGTAAACTTCACATGTATGGATCACAAACTTCACAGGAAGTATGAGCATGTTGGAAAAAGACGTAAAAGCACCAGAAACAAAGATGTTGATAAAAGGAAGATTTCACAACAACAAGAACAAAGAACAAAGTTGCAAAGAATCAAAGACGTCTCAAGCTATGAACGCCAAAGAAGTTCAAGACGTCGAGCGACCTAAAAAAGACAACAAATGATGACCAACCCTTAGGGGGAGATTGTTAGGAACATGTTTTATTATAAAGTGTAGGTCATTTCATTTGTAATAGGTCGTTAATAAATATGGTTTATAAATGTTTGTAATTGATTTCACAGATCATGTAGTAAGCCCATGAGTGTGATAGAAGGTTCTAGAACCAAGGGAAACACCCTACTTATGTAAACACTATAAATACCCCCTCCCTAGAAGGGAGAGGGTTGTTGGTTCTAATTGCAATTATCATTTTCATAATCACTTAATTAGTTCCTTCCACTTTCTCTCTCTAAAACTTTCTCTCTCTAGAAATACATATTCATATGATTCAAATGACCTAACAAAAATCATCATAATTGACTTCGTCATCTTTTCCAGACTTAGCCATTTCTTCAGCCTTAAGCTTGGCTTCTTCATCAGCTTTAGCTTGAGCTTCCATTTCTGCTTTTGACTTAGCTGCAGCTTCAACATCTTCATCAGCTTTTTCTTTCTTAGACTTCTCCTTTTACGGTTCCTCAAATTCATAGGTGATGGTGTCCTCCGGTTGCCGTTGTTTTGTTAGTGGGTGGTGGTACGGTTCCCTTATCGGGTTGATTAACGGCGTCAGGGAACATGTGTAGATAGTGCGGCACCACTTGACCCTCGAGGGACCCGCGAATTTGTTCTTTGTTTGAATTGTTCAACAAGCGTGTTGGAGTCTCAAATTCTTCACCTTTTCACGTAGTCTTTGTCCGGTTGCTCTTCTTACGAACTTTCTTCTTCTTCTTCTTGCTCAAGCACAGGAGTCTTTCCCTTGTCACCTTTGGGACTTAGAGGTTTTGCTACTTTCTCAGTTTCAACGATTGGGGTTTCGAGTGAAAACTTCTTGTCCGTTTCGGTGTCCTCACAGTCTTCATCGACTAACTTTTGTTGTGGTTCGGGCTTGGGAATAGGGATTGCATCTTTCGGTGGAACTTTCCTTTTGCGGGAAGGACTCCTCTTCGGATACTTCCTAACATTCTCAGTGCTTGTAACACTTCCTGCACTGCCTTTCCTGGTTTTCCTAGTAGGTGTACCAGAGAACTTATCATTAAGGAATCCTACTTTACCAGCTTCAACTGCTACCAGATATCGTTTGTACGAAGAAACTTCTTTGAAATCATCATTAAGAAGATATTCTGGTAACACTGCACCCTGTTTCTTTGTTGTTGCATCCTTAAATCTGACGGTGAGAGTGGGCTCATATAACACGGAGTGTTGTTTGGGGTCATCGAGTCTCAAAGGAATATCAGGATTATTCCCTAGAGCTCGTTGGATCAACAGTTTGGTGTATCTGATATAAGGGATCTTGGAGCCAAGCTTTTTAAGGTACGTCATCATGTCGTCCCATATCAGTGCTTCAATTTCAATGTGTTTCTTGTTGACCAAAGGCAAGAAGATTTGTAGTTCCATGAGCTTGGGATGCTCATAACCACTATCACGTCCAGAAACAGATTTTGCAATCATTATGTAGAGGGTTCTCCATGGCTGGGGAATGTTCTTGAGATCAACATATGAGTGCTTTGTGATGACCCCGGTAGCTTCATCATAGCCGATATCGACCATGAATTGGAGAACGACCTCTTCAGTTGGAGTAGCATTGTACTCAGTAGGCTCGATGAGAGGAATGAGAAGAATAGCCCTCAAATCTGCTGGCGTGATGGTGACTTGTTTGTGGGTGAGTGTCACCGTCACAGCGTTTTGACCTTTGACCTTTTGCATTGTATGCCAGAATTGGTGAATGTAGATCTCAGAGTGCGATAGCGAGTTTGTGAGCATGTTCTGATAAGGGTGAGTCTTCAGAATATCCGCAGCAATCTGGCATGAAGACTCAGAACAAGAGAAGGTATTAAAATCAACTTTGAGGTTGTTCTTTCCGATCTTCATTGGGTAACCATGAGGGAAGATGTCTTCAACAGTGAGAACATTTGGTGCATCCACATTTTGCATTTGAACGTCCATGTCGTGATCCGAAGATATTTAGCCAAAAGAACCAACATATCGAAAGACATTACGTTAGTCAGCAGTTGATTTTATTGTCTATTTATTGAATGTGATATGTCGATGATTGTTATGAGTCCAATGTCACTTGTTAGTCTAATAGTCCAAAGACGCGTGATAAGTTAGTGAGTTGATTAACTTTGAGTTTTAAAGTCCAAGTTTTCACTTATTTTTCCGACTTATTAAACATTTAAGCTTATTAGTGACATTTTGGTTTCGTGGCGTTATGATTTATTTATTTACAAGTTTGCACGCGTAACAATTCATAATTTTGGTTAATAAAACTAGGCTTAGGCGTAGATTTTGCAAGCTTATCGCGTAAGCAGAGTGATTATATGTAAGCGTAAGCTTATGTGTAGGTTCTTGACTCACGCATAAGAAATATTACGCATAGGAAAAGAGGGCCTTATGCGTAAAGCTTACGCGAATGGCGTATATGGAACCTTACGCGTAAGGCTTACTCAAAGAGTGAACTTTATGCGTAGAGGTTCTTGTTACGCATATCCTTCCAGGAATCTGCGTAGTCCCCATTGTAGAACCTACGGCGTAAAGGTTGCGTAAGATTTCTCTTACGCATAACATTCTACGCGTAAGGTGATCCTTATGCGTAGATGTTCAAGTAACCTTGATTCTGAGTTATTCACTCGTAGAAACCTGAAATAAATTCATCATAACACTAACATTATCATCTATATACAATCCTTTTTCAAGTCTAACCATGGAAACACTTTTAATCGAGTTATGCTGAAGAAAACGGTTACGTAAACTTAAAACCCTAAAGCTTAATTTCTACGAGTAAGCGTTCTAGCCATAGGAATTGCACAAAACTTGTTCTGGTAAGTCTAAGAATCCTAATGAGTTGTTCTATCCAAGTTTTAACATCAAAATCTAAACGAATCAAGAATACCCAAATATCAAGAACATAAACCCTAACTTTCAATTTATATGCAATTAGTGTTTCTGGGTTAATTCCAAGCTTGGATATGGTCAATTAAACTTGAAAACAACATCACTCAACTATCTTTTTCACCAGAAACACTCACATATGAGAATACCCAAACTTACAAATAAACCCTAATTAACAAATTCAATAAATTCATGTTTCTGGGTGAGATTAAATGATAAAAATGGTATCATAGAGATAATACAAACGTTTTGACACTACCATTTCAACCACAAACACTCACACTTGATTGTGTGTTCATACGCTTATGCGTAGAACACAAAATCACTCTTAGACGAAAATCTAACCGTTGGTTTAAAAAATGATTCAAAACCTATGTTTAGATTATTCCAAAGAACGTTTAATCACTTACAAATTTATGATGAACACACGGTTTGCGGGATGAATCTTATGCGTAGGATATGTTAGGTGTGAAATAAATGTGAAGAGTTAATGAGGTTAGGTGGAGTATTTTGTTAAAAATACTTTGACATTTTGACACAATTAGTCCCTCCACCTTTACCATTTACATCCCATGCTCATAACTTCCATTTTGGTTACCAAACGAATGATATTTGAAAAGAAATTTGACTGACACTCCCCTCGACTTAAGAAATAATGAAATTTTATGAATTTTAGTCCGAGGAGTGTTAGTAAACCAGAAATGTAACCACCATAATTAAAGAAACAATCGGGATGAGGTAACATGCAAGTACAAGGTTTTATGAAACCGAAAAATATTTACTTTCTCCCCCTCAACACTTGATCGAGAAAATACTTAATTTTGAAAGATTAAATTGTTGACGGAAGATTTGTACTTGCAATGTTAAAGAAAATATAGATAGAAGAATATTTTTGTTGTTTTATCGGATTTTATAATTTTGTATTTTATTTTTGAAAAATATTTACAAAAAAGGTTTTGGTGTTTGACTGTTTTTAAGAATGTTTTAAGAGTTCATCTAGTTCCTCTGGAGTCAAACACCACATACCCATCCGGTGGACCAACTCATTGAACCTAGCAGGAGCTAAGGCTTTGGTGAGAAGATCTGCCAGTTGGTATTCAGTAACCACAAAGGATAATTCAACAGTACCTTGTTCCACGTACTCCTTGATGAAATGATATCGAAGATCGATGTGCTTTGATTTCGAATGTTGAACAGAGTTGCACAAGATCGCTGTTGAAAACTAGCAGACCTTGATAGATCTTGAGCTTCGTAGATCGTTAGTATTGCTTGTGTAATCACAATCAAACTAAAAGAGAATCTCTACAACTTGTATTCTTTAGCGGAATATAAAAACAAGTATAAAACACGAATAACTAAGAACTTTTTGATCCTCTATGGATCGTTATATTAATAATTTGTAAACGTCTAATCTTCTTAATTCATTCTATTGTGTTCCTTTTATAGACAAGGAACCCTAAACAAAACTACTAAACCGTTTCCCAGAAACGTATAAACATAAAACTAAATAAGATATACACAATCACTTCCTAATAAAGCTCATGTATATCCAAACTAAATATACTAAACACAGAATAACAACTTCCATGAGAAACAAACTATTCTTCGAGAACTATGTCTGGCGAGAATCCATACACTTAGGAATCCATTCAGCTGAAACAACGGCATAATTCATACTTCACATAATTCCCAACAATCCTCCCCTAAACTGGAATTTGACTTGGTTAACTTCTAGTTTCTTGATAGATATCTGTAACCTTGCACTAGAGGATTGTACTCTAGAACATATCGACAAAGAATCAAAACAAAAACATCTCTTTGATGAAGAAACTCAAAACTCCATATCTTTGCTGCAACAAATGACAAAATGTACATCAAAACATATTAGTTTCATACTATTCTCATCACATCCAGGTGTGTTAACTCCCGTGAGAGGTGAATCATTGAAAATAATGGATTTGATGTCTCTTTACCAATAGCCATTACTACTGGAGTAGCCAAATGTTTAAGTTCGAAAACCATGGTACACCGATAACCATCGATTTATTAGCAAATAAACGCAACCATGAACGGATTTGATATGTCTTTACCTGTAGCCGTTTGCTCAGGACTAGTCAATTCTTGGATTCCAAATAGGAATAAACCATGGTGAATTGATGACCATACAACACTCAGCAATTAAGCATGGGTGGTTGCAAACCCTATGATTTTGGGCAAACCATTAAATTATCAACAGATTTGATGTGTCTTTACCAAAGTTGTACCATTTGGACTAGCCAACTCTTCGATATACACAAGGTATATCACGGTGAGTTAATAACCGACAATAATATACAACAAACACTCGCAATAAAAGTTAGTTAAACAAAGAATATACATAGTTTTTTTTTTTTTTTTTAACTAAGAAATAAAGAAAAAAAATATTACAAAAGATACAAAATACCACAATCAAGATAAACCTTTATGTTGCTGTGGTAGTTTTAATCAATCCAACACATTGTTCGCATGAAGGTCATCATTGCCAATTTGGATTAGGAGGTACTTCCAACTTACGTCTAAGCATTCTTTCCATTAATGAAATGACAAAGGATAAGTCTTATCAAGAACATACACAAAATCATGCCACATTTTGTTTGAACCACATGGACACATGGCATAGGATAAAATCTCCAACTCTCAATCTCCTACTTATGTGAATTCTTCCAAATAGAATACCTTTACCATCGAAGAATGAGAATCAAACAAAACTTGAAGATCACCTAATAAATATAAACCGAACCACATGGTTTATGAATAGTATAATGCTGAGTGACATGTTCATACAGCATCTTCAAATCATATCTATCCACCAAATGAAAGATTTCCTTCAAGAAGTTGAACTGTATAGTAGATTTATCATTCAATGATGTTAAGCTTCCAAATGATCTTGATCAACATACTATGTGTTCCTTCAAGAAAATCAACAATCCTACTTTAATAAAAGTTGACTCACCTTGAGATCTAAGAGATACTCTTGGAAAGACGTTTCCTAGCTAGTCTCACAGAACTCCGTAAGGAACGAAGTTTCCTTTTAGTCATCCTTTTCTTACTCAATGTATCACCCAAATTATCAATAGATTCAACACTAGGTGAAGCTTCTGGAAAGCGATAGAAGGTTCAAAGATAAAACCATATCATTTGAACTTTTCTCCTCAACATCGATATTAACTACGGAGAACTTAATTTTGGTGTCACATCATCAAAATTATCTACAATATCAAGCTGTCTTGGTCTCTTTGCTTTAGGAACATCGACGTATTTGCAATCCTTGCCAATGTAGAAAGAAGTAGAACCGGATGAAGAAAACTTCATAATCATATTATACTTTTTTATCAAAGCATCATCAGATAAAGCTAAGATTTGCTATTTGCTTCATTGATATGCCGATAGTATATCTGATAGTACTATGATTCTTCACAATCCTCTCTCATATGAGCTCTCTTCGAGCTCACAGTCATTGGTTTTTTCCTTTTGCTTTATTCCTTTGAGCAACAATAGCATTCCTCTTTGCAGTACCGCTTCTAGCTTCTTTTGTTTTCCAAGAGCCACCATTTGAGCCACAAAATTCTCACTATCATAGGTTGCACCTAAAATGCGTTTAGCAAGATTAGGATCGAGCGCACTTTCTTGATTAGTATAGGCATCCCATTGAGCATCAGTGATCTTAGGAAATAATTCATCAAGCTCTAGTTGTCTCTCTGTAGACAAATTAGAATCAGATTGAGCATGAAGAAATTCGGCCATGCCGCGACTTCTTACGCATATTTTCATAATCAGCAAACATCCTAGCTTGAGCATAACTTTCTTCTTCAGACACCAGATCTGAACCAATCACTTCATCAACATGTGTGGTCATCATCATTATCATCGTTTTCATCAATCCATCCTTCCCATTTTGATCCTTAGCTTCCTCGTCATAGTAGTCATGCATCTCCAGCCCTCAAGATAGAATGAATGGGTGGTTATGCAAGACTTCACAAACACATATCCAGCATCTAGTGTGAAAGATGTGAGCGATCATGCATATCCAACAGCCTGTTAGATGTTGGAATAGATGATATGAACTAGATTCGGATTAGTAGATCATGTAAAGCTCTTTTCTTGTAGTTGCATTTGATGTTGATTGTACTCTGTAAGTGTACGTAAAACTTTCTCGAATGAATGAATGAACAATTTGCTTCAATTTGCTTCGATTGACTTCTCTTGAATGAACATTGTAACCCGAGACATTGTCTTCAAGATGGAAACAAATAGCTCACTTTAGCATTTTGAATTCAGTAGAAACAAGCTTTAGAGCTTTCTTGACCATATTCCAAATTAACAACCATGGTAAATTCCAACTTGAATAACCAATCTGCAAAACAGAACAAACATAGAGAAACACACAAACCAACAAAGAAGAACAAACTAAAATTACATTAGATGGTTAGTGTTAGTGAAAATCAAACAAAAGTATATACATATAAAAACCTACAAAATTACATAAGAAAATGCAAAGTATACACAAATCCTCCCCTGAGGCATATGCCTCCCCTTAAACTTTGCAGTTAAGGGTTAAGCATACCAATATGGACCACAAGGTGTTGAAACCTTGATCCATCAAAAGCTTTAATAAACAAATACACATTATCATCAGTGTGAATTTTAACCACTTTTATCAAATGTTTGTCATATGCATCTCTTATAAAGTGGTGCCTGATATCAATATGTTTTGTTATTTGTGGCTGGATTTTTAACAATGCATGGTACTACCTTGATAGATGAGGTAGTCACAATATTCATTTTCTTGCATTGCCAAGAAATCAATCTCTTCCCAAGGAATTGGCAACCTCGGTGGTGGACCTCCTATCAAGATTTGCACCAGCATAGTCACTATCACTATAGGCTTCCAACTTAAATGGAGATTCTTTTGGGTACCAAAGGCCTAGATGAGGTTGGCCTTTGAGGTACTTAAAGATCTTCTTAGCAACATTGAGATGGGAAGTAAGTGGAGTAACTTGATGTCGAGAACAAACACTCATGACCAAAAGTAATATCGGGCCTTGAAGCATTAAATACATCGAGAACCAATCATAGATCTGTATAGATGTACATTCACTGGTGGATCTACTTCAGTGTTGGTCTTTGACTTTGGAGCTTCATAAGGTGTAGTGGCAGTCCTTACACTCCCAATTCCAAACTTCTTCAAGATGTCCCTCACATATTTGTCCGACCGATAAATATACCATCGGGTTCTGCGAACTTGAAGACCTAAAAAGAAAGTCATTTCTCCCATGGCACTCATCTGAAACTCTCCCTTCATAAGCTCCTCAAACTCCATGCACCAAGCTTCCTTTGTGGATCCAAAAATAATGTCATCCACATACACTTGTACAAGAATAATATCTGTGGAATTCTTCTTCAGGAAAAGTGTTTTATCAATAGCACCGCTTCGATATCCATGCTTGTGAGAAATTATGAAAGCCTAGCATACCAAGCTCGTAGTGCGATGTAGTCCATAGAGCTTTGACAACCTTGTAAACATGAGTAGGATGATCAAGATCTTCAAATCCTTTAGGTTGAGTGACATAAACCTCCTCTTCTATTTCACCATATAGGAAGGCTTCTTTAACATCCATCTGATATACCATAAAACCCATATAGGATGCATAAGCCAAGAAAATCCAGTATGGCCTCAACTCTTGCCACAGGTGCAAACACTTCATCATAATCAATCCCCTCCTCTTGTCTATAACCCGGAGCAACCAATCTTGCTTTGTTTTTAATTACAACACCATTGCATCTCTCTTATTCTTGAGAATCCATTTAGTCCCAATTGCATACTTGCCATCGGTGAGTGGTACCAATATCCAAACTTGCGATTTTGAAATTGTTGCATCTCTTCCTGCATTGCCTCAAGCCAACTTGAATCTTCAAGAGCACGAGTAACACCTTGGTTGGTTCCACTGAGAAGAAAACAAACAAGTACAATGTTCATAGTGCGTGTGATTGTCTCTTTGCTGATTTGAGACATAAGAGATAAAAGCCACGTGACCATATTTAGAACTTGCCACGGTACCCTTGTTCTAAACAGTGCATTAGGATCACCAATAATATTTGACTATGGATGAGTATTGTGAATCCTTTTCGTAGCAATGGTGTTGACTTCAATGGAAGAATCAAGATTAGTCATAGTAGGTTCAAAATCGGTGTCATAAGAAGGTGAGGTGAAGATTCGACTTTAGGTTGATGATGACCAAGATCTGAAGGTTTTGGAAAACGTGTATAAGGTTCTCCAAAGTCTGTTGACACTCTAGTGGAAATAGGAGTAGAAACAACATGTCTTTAAAGCGAATTGGTAATGGTAGGAGAAAGCAGAATCACATTGGCACATTGATGTTTCCAGCGATTGCTTCACGGCACTCTCCCTCGGAGCATCTAGATTAAAATGCATATTCTTGTTTCTTCAGCCTAGCAAGGTCTTCACATAGTTGTGAATCATCTTCACTCTCATCGAAGATAATCTCTTGAAGTGTCACCTGTAAAATTGTTAGGGGAGAAAGAAGGCACTACAATTGGTTGTTCATCATCTTCAAACTCAACCGTCGAATCAGCATCCATAGTATATTCGCAGACCTTTGGTAGTTGGAGACTCTTTGAGTACTTGCGTTGATTAGCCATATGTCTAGAATAACCCAAATAAGTTAAGTAATCAAGGTCAAAGACCAAACATGATACGTCCTTGAACATTAGGTTTGTCTTCTAGAAACCTCAGGTTCAATGTCTCCTCAATCTTCTTAGCAGATAAATTGTAAACCCTGTACGCCTTACTATGAGCAGAATATCCCACAATATAACCATCATCAGTCTTCTTATCAAATTTGCCCAATGGATCACTTGTATTCAGAATAGTCACTTGACACCCAAAAGGTTTAAGGTAATGAATAGTAGGAACTTTCCCATAGAGAAGTTCATATGGTGTTTTGAAGTGTGATCTAGTAATGGACACTCTATTCAGTACATAACAAGTTGTTCCTCACACACATTCCAAAACATGGTGGGTAGCTTATAGTCACTGACATTGATCTTGCGACTTCTATAAGGTCCTATTTTTCTTTCGCACCCCATTTTGTTGTGGGGTTCTTGGAGTGCTATAGCCCCTTTTTATCCCTTTGGACCTACAGAGTTCTATAAGAATAGCATTCTTAAACTCTGTCCCATTATCACACCTAATTCCTTTAACCTTTTTGTTCAACTGATTTTCAATAAGGGTAATGAAGTCTTTCAACATTGGAGATGTTTCATCTTTGGTCCGTAGAAAGAATACCCAACAAAATTTGCTATAACCATTAGTGATAACCAAACAAAAATACTTTTGATCAATGCTTCTAACTTGAGTTGGACTAAACAGATCCATATGAAGCTTGCGAGAGGTTCTAAATAATACTCAGCAGTAACAATTTTGTATGAGGCTCTATGTTGCTTTGCTTTGATGCGAGCAACAGTTATGATCATTTGTAAAGACTTTGGAAGGAAGACCTTCAACAAGACCCAGTTTAGAGAGCTTGTTTATGGTCTTGAAGTTGACATGGGCCATTCTTCTATGCCATTTGGTAGACTCATCCAAGGATGCTTTAGCCACCAAACAAGTTAAATCACCTTGGTTTAACATCGTTAAGTTGAATGTATAAAGATTGTGATTCCGAGGAACTTCAGCGAAATCTGGAAATTGAAGTGTCTTACGCGGGAGTTTGAAGTCTTGAGACAGCACAAGACATTCATCCTCTGTGAAGAGTACTTTGTTCTTGGTGTCACAAATTTGTGAGAGTGAGAACAAGTTGAAGTGTTGGAGTTCCTTGACATAGTATACATTCTCAAAGTCCGGTTGAGGTGTTTTGATGGTCCCTTTCCCAGTAATCCTTCCATCACTTCCTCCAAAGGTTACATTGCCTCCTCCTTCAATTGATACAAAATTATGCATCATATCCTGTTTTCCGACATACTCCTTGAACAACCACTATCAACAATGCCAACATCTTTATGCTTAAGAGGATGATTCTACAACAACAAAATATACAAAATATTAGTACACTATCGAGGCTCAAGTCATTGCTGCTTGAACTGCCTTGTGGATCATATGATTTATGCCATGCAGATGTAGAAGATCCACTATTGTTCTTGGGTTTCCATTGAAATTTAGGTCCCTTTTATTCCAAGAACAACTGTGAGGACTTGGACAGATATCCCAATACCCTTTCCATCAGTCATAGAGTCAACATATCAGGGCCAATGACCATTCTTAAAATATGAACTTGTTGGTTAAACATATGGTCTTACAACTGGTCTTCTCCAAGGAAAAGGAGAATTAGTATAAGTTGCTTGTGGAACATAAGGTGGTATAGCATTAACATTGGTCCATATTGGTCTAGATGTCCTAGAATCACCACCTACCATCCTTTGCTCATGAAAATCACAATCCTTAATTAAATGAAATTTACTTCTACACAAACATAACAACTTTTTTAGAAGATTTATTCAAACCAAAAGATGTTCTATTACAAACAGAAGTATTCAAACCAAAACCATGAAATTGTTTTTAACGTTATTATTATGCAAAATTAAAAGGAAAGTCTTAGAGGCAAGCTGTCTTGAAGAGGATTCCTTTGAAACCTTCGACATGCTTATTGGTAGTCTTAGGTGCGGCAGGGGTGTAGACTTGGGAAGGTCGGACTTGTCATTTGAATCACACGTAGACCCCACTTTCGGAGGACTTGTCACTGTTAACACAAGTGACAAAGTCATTAGAAGAAGTATCGAGTCGGCAAGTCATTTGACTTTTGCCATAGAGATGATGTGATCCATCAAAGTCAACAATAATGGAAAGGTCAATGGGCATGTGCTCACCTCTAATAGGTCCATGTACAGCATGAAGGGTACCTTCTTTCACATAGTTAGCTAGGCCTGTTTGGTGTAGATTGCGTGTGTCATCCCTAGCTTCTAACCTACATACTTCTTAAAGCCTAATCCTATAGAAGTATTTGGAGTTTGACTAGCATAGATGTGACTAGCTAACTTATTTCCATTTAACAACCATTCTTTATGCCTAGCAATTTCCTCATCTAGTTTTTCTTTTAGCTCTAGATTTTCGACACTACATCGCTCTTAACTTCCGAATATTTTAATTCATTTTTAGCACATTCAAGATCCCTTTCTAACACACTTATTTTCTCATCATAAGCTATTTGATTCTTCCGAAACCAAACCTTTTGTCTTTCTAGTGTTTTTAAAGCCTGTTTATAAGCTTCAACTTCTACAAAGCATTCATTATATTTAGGTTTCAAAATATCATAAGCTTCTTTGAGTTCATTATAACGCTCACTACAACCAAACAAACGGTTTGTACCGAGAGATGCCCATCAAGGCAATCGATCATGTCTATCCTCGAAGTACAACTTGCAATCAAACCAACATTATCGGACCATCATTATCCCCGCTTTCATGTTGCTTCCAGATCCCACATGCCTGTCAAGAGTGACCAAAGCTGGCGATCCCTTTGAAGTTCCGGACTCCTCTAATTCTGATAAGTAGAGTATCTCGTCTCATCACCAGCTTTCCTATCTTTGCACTCTCTGGAGAAGTGACCCATCTGTTGACATGTGAAGCACTTGACCTTCCTTTTGTCAAACCTCGCTGGATCTCTTCCGTGGAAGCCAAACCTTCGCCTTTGCGCTCAAAATTCTTGATATCCATAGACGGCATAGCCACTGCCACTTCGGCTCATCTCTTCCATCTCCAGTGGATCCACCGATCTAAATCCTCATAGCGCCAGTTCTAGCGAGGATCATAATCAAGCAAAGAAGGATCCAAGCACATCTTCATTATACCTCCGTTGAGAACTTGATGGAGTGGTAGTGTAAGATGATGATGAGTAAGTTGGACTTGGACCATGACTCATCTTAGGGGTAGAGGCTCCAACGAATGTTGTGTGACTGCGATGATGATGATCTAAAAGGACTTCTTACATCATGTTCAAGAGCTTTAAGTTTGTTGTACAGCTCATCAAAATTAAGCATATCTAGGCCACCTTTAGCTTTTAAAGCAATGCTTACTTGTAGCCAGGATGGAGGTAATGATCTCAAGAACTTAGTATTACAATCATCATTATCCGGCTTTGCCTGCCGGCTTGATTTGACTTAAAATCTTGTGAAACTTGTCATATCCCTTATGAATTCCTTCCTCTTCAGAGATTTGAAAGTCTTGAAATTTTTGTCGCAGCATGGACTTTCTCATTCTCCTAGACTACTCATTCCCACCGAACTTCGCCTTTATTGCTAACCATATGTCCTTAGCATCTTGCATGAAGTGAAAATCACTCAAGTGATCCTCAGGAATAGCTTGAAGAAGAATGGTGTTAACCTTGGTTTCTCTCGACTTGCACAGTAACTCTCCAGCATTTTGGGAGGAACATAAGTCATCTTACCAGCGGCATCTATGGTAGTTTCTTCAAACTGTTTCCCTTCATTACTATCTCCCATAGATTCCAATCAATGTTGGAGATCCAGTTCTGCATCTTCATAGCCCAAAGATCATACTCCTCGCTTTTTGGGTAAGGAAACTTAGCATTGTTAGAGAGACTTAGGTGTTGCGAGATGGGTGGTGTTTTTGGTTGTTGGTGATTTCAAAGCATCAACGCCGATCGAGCATGGTGAGATTTTGTTTTGGTTGTATTTGGTGTTTAGAAAAACCTGTCCTTAGTATCGTAGAGACTCTAACGAGGCTCTGATACCACTTGCCGCCGCCTTATGTGAATGATCAATCACAACAGAATCTTTACACCTGCTGATTCAATCTGCTGCCTCCTTATTTTTTAACGACTGCTGCTACAAACCACAGATCAATTAGGGTATAAACCCTAATTAGAGAAAAACCTTATAAACCCTAGATCGAGAGCCACGAGGCTCTGAAACCAATTTTTGAATCCAAGATCCGGACTCAACTAGGGTATAATAAAAATAATTGAACAGATGCACAGCGGATAATAATTAACACAATCAAAGTTACCAACAAGGTTTTTCTCAAGAAACAATGATCCTCTATGGATCTTTTTACTCTCTCTTATGATGTTTTCCCTGGAATGTTTTCTCCAGCTCTGAAACCACTTGTTGAAAACTAGCAGACCTTGATAGATCTTGAGCTTCGTAGATTGTTAGTATTGCTTGTGTAATCAGAATCAAACTAAAAGAGAATCTCTACAACTTGTATTCTTTAGCGGAATATAAACACAAGTATAAAACACGAATAACTAAGAACTTTTTGATCCTCTATGGATCGTTATATTAATAATTTGTAAACGTCTAATCTTCTTAATTCATTCTATTGTGTTCCTTTTATAGACAAGGAACCCTAAACAAAACCCTAAACCGTTTCCCAAGAAACGTATAAACATAAAACTAAATAAGATATACACAATCACTTCCTAATAAAGCTCATGTATATCCAAACTAAATATACTATACACGAAATAACAACTTCCGTAGAAACAAACTATTCTTCAGCATAACTATGTCTTCGGCAGAATCCATACACTTCTGCAGAATCCATTCAGCAGAAACAACAGCATAATTCATACTTCACATAATTCCCAACAATCGCAATAGCACTCCGATTGTCGCAGTACATCGGGATTCTGTCAAATACGTAACCATAGTCTTTGAGTTGTGTTCTCATCCAAATGACTTGAGCACAACACGCCGACATGGCTACATATTCTGCTTCGGTTGAGGACAGCGATGTACAATCCTGCTTCTTCGATTGCCATGACACAGTTTATCACCAAGAAATTGTAATGCTCCACGAAGTACTTTTTCGTGAATCTAAGCATCTGCGTGATCGGCGTCACGAAAAGCTATTAGTTCAAAACGGAATCCTTCAGATACGGATCCCCAAATTAATGGTTCCCTTGATGTATCGGAGGATTCTTTTAGCCTCAGAGAGTGGGTTTCAGATTGGTCTTGACCGATAACGGGAGCAAAGATATACGGCAAAAAAATGGGGCTTGCTAGTTGTTAGATACATGAGAGACCCAATAATACTACGGTATTTGGTAGGGTCCACCAATTTCCCATGTAAATCGGCGTCTAGCTTCTTGGTATGAGCCATTGGTGTGGCATAGGTGTCACAGTTTTGCATTCCAAATTTATTAAGAAGTTCAAGGGGCATATTTGGATGACTCAAGAAAATACCACGGGGTGATTGATGAACTTGCAGTCCTAGAAAGAACGTAAGTTCAACCATCATGGACATTTCAAAATGTTTTTTCATTAGTTTTGCAAAAGCGATTGAGTACTTTTTATGTGTTGACCCAAAAATGATGTCATCCACGTAAATTTGAACAATTAAGATGTGTGCCCCGTGATATTGTATGAAAAGAGTTGGGTCGTCCGAACCTTTGGTAAAATTATTGGCAATGAGGAAGGATGATAACTTATCGTACCACGCCTGATGAGCTTGTTTGAGTCCATACAGAGCTTTGTTCAGTTTTTAGACATGGTTTGGGAACTCGAGATCAACGAATCCTTCTGGCTGGCTCACATAAACCGTTTCTTTCAGTTGACCATTCAGAAAAGCAATTTTGACGTCCATCTGAAAGACTGTTATATTCATATGAGCAGCTGACGCGAGAAAGATCTGAACGACCTTAAGACAAGCAACCGGGCGAATGATTCTTCAAAGTCAATACCCTCTTCCTGTCTATAACCCTTAGCCATCAGAAGTGACTTGTTTCTGATTACGTTCCCTTCAGCATCCAATTTGTTCTTCCAAATCCATTTGAGACCAATGATGTAGACCCCTGTTGGTCTTTCAACCAGTTCCCATACTTCAAGATGTTTGAATTGATTGAGTTCTTCTTGCATGGATTCAATCCAGTTGTCTTTTTTCATTGCATCTTTAATGTTTTTAGGTTCAGATTGGCAGACAGTGAGTGCATAAATGAAATGTTCACCATCTGTGTGAAGACGTTGTCTCGTTACGACTGGTTGATTCGGGTTACCAATAATGTTTTCAAGAGGATGGTCTTTTGTCCAATGTAGAGGGTTGATGTTGGTATACATTGTGCAGATTTTGAGGATTCAAATGGCTTGTAGATGATTCCGCAACATCAGGTGCAGCAGTTTCATTAGAAAATGGGTTAAAGAACGCATTTGGATCAAAATCTGCAGGTGGGGGTACTTCATTGTTCAGAACATCATCAGTTGGTTCAGCGTTGTTGGAAGCAGTTTGTTCAACTGTTGTTGTAGAGTCAACTAGTGGTGCTTCCTCAACGGTAGTGGTTGTAGCAGGTGTATCGGGTATTGGAATATGATCGGGTTGAAGCGTGAACAGCGGATACACCTGAAGCACGTTCATCAATGTCATCACTAAACAGCAGAGCAAATAGCTTTTCCATTTGTTGACGAGTAAGCTAGGGGCTTGGTTCAGTTGATGATGGGGTTTGAAGTTTAAACGGTTGTGACGGGTTCCAAGTGTTATGCTCGAAGCCATTTGATAAGCTCATCGAAATTTGCATGAATCGTTTTGATAACCTGCTTTGTACGACGATTCAAGATCCGGTAACCTTTAGAATTCTCACAGTATCCAATAAAGACTCCAATGTCAGCTTTGGCTTTGAGCTTTCCAAAGTCATCACGATCATTATTTGGATAGCAAAGGGATCCAAATACATGAAAGTCTTTGAGATTCAGTTTTCTATTGTGGATAAGCTCAAAAGGTGTTTTGTTGTGACGTTTAGTAATCATTGAGCGATTTTGAGTGTAGCGTGCAGTTGATACGGCTTCAGCCCACAAGTAATCTGGAAGTTTAGCATTGATTAACATTGTTCTTGCAGCTTCCACTAACGTGCGGTTCCGTCTTTCAACAACTCCGTTTTGTTCCGGTGTGCGTGCAATAGATGTTTGATGCTCAATTCCCACTTTCTCATAAAATTCTCGAAGAGTTTGATTCATAAATTCAGTTCCTTTGTCATTCGATTTGTCCGACGTATTCCGGGCTGAACTTGAATTTTCGTGAAAGGCGATGATCATCTGTGGAGTTTGATCTTTACTTTGAAGAAAGTAGACCCAAGTCCGTCTTGAGTAGTCATATATAATTACCAGGATGTAGCGTTTGCCATTAATCGTTTGCACACACATCGGGCCACACAAATCCATGTGAAGAAGATGAAGCACATGCTGAGAGCTGTGTTCCACCTTTGAAGGAAAATGAGCAAGAGTGCTTTTTCCATGTTCACAAGTTGAGCAAAGGTGATCTTTAGAATACCAGAATCTCGAGAGACATTCAACAAGTTTGTATCGAGCAAGGTTGGTTATGGTTTGAAAGTTTAAATGTGAGAGACGTCGGTGCCATAGCCAAGATTTTGTTGATGTTGCCTTTGAAAGTAGACAGATGGGAGATGAGGCAACCATGTCTTGCATTGAGATTGTGTACAGACTAGAATTGCGAGAGCCAGACATAAGATCGTTTCCTTGTAGATCACGAATGAAACATGTTTTCTCCCGAAAAGCAACTTCCAAATCTCCATCACAAATTGACCAACAGTGATTATGACCGAGACCTTCCACATAATAAACCCTGCTGATTTCGATGTTTCCATTGATGTAATCTCCGTAGCCCATGATAGCTGCAAAGTGATCATTCCTGAATCTGACAGTGCCAATGAACTTTTCAATAAAGTTTGATAACAGTTTGAGATTGCCTGTCATGTGTCAGGAACATCCGCTATCAACAATCCAAAGGATGATCTGTATCACCTGCATTACACACAGACGACATAGATGGAATAGAAGTAGATGTGGAACCTGAAGTGTTAGAGGGTTCCGAAGCTGTTATAGTAGAAATACATCCATCAATGTTTTTAGGCATCTATTTAAATCCTAGTGTATTATGTATCTATTTCTGCCATCTCCAACTAGTCTTTGCTTTAGTCTTAGTGAATGCACTATGTGGTACTACATTCCTTGGAGGTGATACTGGAACTTCAGGGACATCAATGCGTTTCATAGAATCTAAAGAGGGTGGTTTACCAAGCAGAGACTTAGAAGCATTAGTGGGCCTAGAGGTATTCCGTTTCTTAGGATTCCGTAAACGAGACAAGAGAGCTTTAGCAACACATTTATCATGACAATCAGAAAGCATACTTTTACGACAAATAACACAAGAAGCTTCAGACTGAATATCAAAAGTACTTAAAGGTTCAGCATTCGTTACATCACTTTTTCTATTACATTTGTCAGACGCAATATCTAAAGTGGGTGAAACTTGAGTCTTATTCAAAGTCCTAGGGTGTTCTTCTACTTGAGCATTCTTTATTGTTCTTTTCTTAGGTCGCAACTTCCTATTCTTCCTTGTATTGCTCCTAGGCTGTGAAGTGCGGACGTTGGGGAAAGAGGCAACTATTCTGTTTAGGTAGAGGAAGCACATTAGTATCTTGTGGTTTGTCATTAGGCATTGAGGGTCACGTTTGCTAAGTGTTACGGTGCAAGTTTCTTAATGTTGCTAATCTGAACTTGTTCATACTTTCCTAACTTTTCTTTTAACTCAATGATAGTGTGCAACAAATCTTAATTTTCAGAACGAAGATTTCCAGAAAAATTCAGGACTTCTTTAGTGTGTGCAAGATAATGATCAAGTTCGTTTGATGCTTCATCACGAGTCAGTCTGAGTAAATCAAATATGACACCATATTCCTTTTTAACTTTTGCAAGTTCTTGTTCATATTTTGAGATTTGACATTTCAAAGACGCGTTTTAATCATCCAGTTGCTCAAATTTTGGATTAAAAGTTTTGGAATGCAACTGGTTGATTTTGTTTTGCAAAGCAAGTTCATGATTTTGACAATATTTTTGACACCATTGAAGACGACGTTTTGCATTTGAAAGCTCGTTTAACGAGTGTTCATTTTCAACTTTTAAAGACTCGATCGATGCACATTATCATATTCTCAACAATTTCAACAGAATCAGCAGAGATATTATCAGATGCATATGGCAAAGAATGCAATAACACAACATTATGGATATCAGCACAGATAACATCTTCCAAGAGTCGATCAACAACTTTTCGTAACATTTTCTTTTTACGTTTTGTATTCGAAATAGATGTTTCTGTTTTCACGAAAAAGATTTTCATTAATCCAAGTTCCTTATGAAATTCCCTTTCCCAATATAATGCACAATTTTTCAAAATTTTAACATGGGGTAAAATTCTTTTCTGAAAGATGTCTCTTTGTTCTCGCGCCAGAGGCGATTGAAAATGTTCAACTTTTATTTCAGAATGAAATTCAATCTCACGTTCTAAAAGTTTGAGGTCGGAAGTGAAAATGTCAAAATATCTAAGAATTTGACGATTTTCCGGTTTTGAATTTACTTCACTGAGTGAAGGTAAAGGACCATAAATTTGTGCATAATTTGGTTGGGGAGCAACATTAGAAGACTCAGACGTTTTTGTGATAACCCTAGGTGTGTTAGAAGAATCCTTTGGTGTGACGAAAGTGACGACTTTTGAATAGTTAAATGGTTTGTTATAAAAAACATTTTCTAATTTTGATCGACTCTCGTCTTCTGCATCTAATTCCTCTTGATGATGATATTTAACAACACTCATAACAGAATCATCAATTTTGTATTCTGACTTTGGAAACTTCAGATTTGGTTTGAATGCTTTGGTTGAAAGCTTTGGTTTGTAATCAGCAAGATTCGGTCCATATCTATTTGGATTGGGTTTTAAAGTAAAATTTTGCATAGTTGTGATTGACTCACCATGTTTGTAAAGAACATTTCGAAACTCTTTGAGTTTGTTTTGTAAGCCAACAATTTCTTCAAGATGGTCATCTATTCGTTTCGTGGAATGCTTTTTGTACGCAGAGAACTGTTTTTGACAAGTTAACAACTCATCCTTGGCTTTTTGAGTTTCCAAAGTAAGAGTGTTAAGTTGTTTTTTATGTTCATGTTTCAGTTGTTCTATTTGAGACAACAAAGCATTCTTCGATGCAGCTAGATCACAAATTTATCGTTCTAAATATTTTTCGTTTTGGTGTGATTTAGCAAAAGCGACTTCAAAACCTTTTTCACATTTTTCTTGAGTTTTGAAAAAATTGAGTTGCCATGTTAAGCATTCAACATCCACGTTTAACAGATTGCATTTTACCATGTAATTGCTGATTTAATGAATGACATTCATCCATTTGGGATTGATAATCTTTAAGTAAGAGGTTAATATCTGGATTAGGCAAAGGTTCAACGTGTTCAACGTGAGTCACAACATGATCACTATTCAGATCCTCAATTATAACCATGGAGTCAATTTGAGTTTCAAAGGTAACCATAAGATCATATTGATCATCAAATGTAACTACGGGGTCGAGTTGAGAATCGTCAAAATGAGATGTGGACGACTCATGTTGAACATCTGAGCCTCGTCGGATTCGAGATCTTGGTGACATAGTAGATCGAGATGACTATGGTTTGTTCGTGTACTGAGACAAGCCATGGTGTCATACACGGGCTGTGTTACTCATGGAGTTCGTGCATATTAGCCATCAACATAAGCTGTGCATTAGCGCAAGTCCTCCATATAATCATCGAGTGCATCGCCGCCAAAGCTCGTTCTTTGTCGTGAGAGTTCCACGACTTCATCCTTAAGAGCCAAAGTAAAGCGTCCTTGTGATAAGCACGCCCTAGTCCTCGGCTTTGGGCATGCATTAGCAGTGTGACCCTTATCATTACAGTTGTAGCAACGAAGACCATTTATCCTATTCGAGCATTACCTGTTCAACACTTGAGCTCTCTATTGTTATGGAGCACCCATGTTATTCCTACCCATAGCATTAAACCCTTGACCACCACCCATCGGCGACCATAACCACGATTCGAACTTCAACTGTCCATTGTTCACAATAGCTGATTCCTTGTGTTTGATGAGGAACGAATGCGATTGTTGGATTTGTTTGTATAACGGCCAAAGCTTTAGCAATCATAACAAATCCTTGTTGCAATGCATCGAAGGCATCTGAGTCCTCATTAGCTTCACTGTAACGTGCTTGATCATTGTTGTTGTTGTATGGAACCAATTGAATTTTTTGAGGTTGTTGCTGTGATGGATCATATGGTGTAATTGTGACAGTTGGTTAAGGAGCTGGTTGAGGAGGATAACTAATTTGAGCCCACAATGCAAGTTGTTGATTGTCCGGAAGTGACGGTGGAGCCGGGAGTCCACGGATAGCCCTTTCTTTGTCAACTTCTTTTTGATGAGGCTTCAAATAGTCGTACAACAATCCGTATGTAGCATGATGAAGATTCTTAGCTTGACGGATGAAAATGACATACTTCTCCCAATCAGGACCAAGACTACTCAGGAACTTAGTATTCAACGCAATTCTTGGCATGATGATGTTGTGTTTATCCAAATCATTGATGATGTCTGAGAATCGATGATGATATGACTCTAATGTCTCTTCTGGTTCAATCATGAAGTGTTCATAAGCCAAGTAAATTTTGGATTCCATATCCTCTTGATTGAGTTCAGTTCCTTCCATGAGAAGATGAATATGTTCCCACATTGTTTTTGCGTCTTTTGAGCATCAACACTTTGAAGGATTGGATTGGGTAATCCTAAAAGGATATATTGCATTGCTAGCTCATCAGCTTCGTAGTTTAGAAGTTCATCACCGAAAGGTCGATAACAGTTGCAATGTTTGTGAGATCATCTCTTGGTGGAATAGCATTAAGATCTCCGGGTGTAACGACAATAGGCATCTGGAATGGGCCTTCCAATATAACCTTCTTTAAGAACTTTCTATGTGGCTTCTTTAGATCACAAAACCTAAAGAACCTAATTACCCATTGATCATAGTTTTCGGGAGTGAGCATTGGAGGTCTATCAAGTGATCCTGCCTCATGAATTGATTGCTGGCTACTTAAAGCTTCACACATCTTTGCAAACCAAGAAGGTTCCTTCATAGTGTTCCTGGATGGATGTTGATTGTAAACGTTTGTGTAAGGTTGTACTTGAAGACTAGGTGGTGGTTGAATCATTTGAGGTTGAATTGCTCCCTGTTGTGGATAATGTTGTTGATTAAATTGTTGTTGATAAATTTGTTGTTGTTGATTAAATTGTTGATGTGGTGGACTTAGTTGTTGTTGTTGTTGAGGATACGTGTAAGGAAAATAGCTAGAGTATGGTGGTTGAGACATGTTGAAAACTTGTGTTGTAAAATGGATCTTTGTAGTCGAATGAAACGTTGTTGATGAAGTATCCTTAGGCGTAGAAAACCAAGTTTAGGCAAAGCAACACTTAGGCGTAAAAACACCAAACTTACGCGTAAAAGCAAGAGTTACGCGTAGGATTAGCTTACGCGTAAGAAATGAGAAACACTAAGATTAGCCGTAAACTAAAAGTTACGCGTAGAAACCTTATGCGTAAGATTAGCTTATGCGTAAGACAATGCTTAGGCGTAAGATTAAGCTTATGCGTAAAGAGTTCTACGCGTAAGATTGAGCTTATGTGTAAAATTAGGGTTTTGCCCAAACAATCCTTTACACTATCACAGTGTAAACGATATCCAAAGTCGAAGTGTTTTCAGGCTTATACAAGCAAGAAAACACTGAGTAGACCAATTCCACTGAAGATCAAACCAAGGTAGTCTTCTGCGTAAGACTAGGGTTTTGTTACGCGTAAAATGTAACCAAAACAGATTCTTAGCCCAAAGTGAGTTTAAACCAGATTTCTGTGATGAAACAGCTTCAATATCACCAAAATAACACAAAAGTATGAAACTTGATGATCCAAAACTTCTAAACACCTTATGCGTAGAAATAAACCCACGTATAAAAACAAGCTTAAAATCAATGAAATACACATAAAGTTCGAAACTTTTTGCCAAAAACAGATATTTTAACACCTAAAAACGTTGAAAGTACAAGAATCTTGGATTGAAAAGTGTAAAAATGAGTTTTTAAAGCGTGAAAGTTTGAGAACCGTGAGTTACGCGTAAGACCAAAACTAACTTCAAAAACAAAACCTTTTCACTCAACTATTTGGCGAATGATACCGCTGTTAGGTTCCCATATTCATAACACAAGCATCAAAATGTAAGAAAGAAAGATAAGATGATCGGTTGAACAAAACACACACAAACACGTAAGAATGAATGAAGAGTTATGCGTAGGAAATGAGTGAATTGAACAACCAACCCTCAAGTGAGGGTTTACAAGCATTATTTATAAGAAGGAACTAGGGCGACATGCAAGTTCCCTTCCTTTCCTTTATGGGCTTGGGCCAAGGCTCATGGGCTTTCTACATAAGCCTTGGCATGATTACTAACATAAAAGCAATATTAAGCTAACTATTACATATTAATTACTAACACTTGAATTCTAGTTTTGGAGTGATTCCAACAGTTAGATTGAATGAAAGGTCCAACCCTCTACCTTGGGAGGTAGAGGGTATTTATAGTTACATACTACATGTCCTCCTTCGGACTATGGATCAGGCATACAGTGGGTACATACCCGTCTTTCCTCCACGGTGTTGCACTAAACTAATAACTAAGCTAACAACTAACTAATTGACTATAAAACAACGTAAATAATGATATGTCTACGAGCTAACTTATGCTAGATTATATTTGGGGTGACCGACTCTTCATTATGGAATTTCTAATTCCTAACAATCTCCCCCTAAGGGAGGTTACCTCATGTTTTACATTTCGAATCCTAGAATTCTATTTTATCTTCAGTCTTGAGCTCGTGGACTTTAATTCTTCACTTCCGCAATCTTTGTACTTAAGTAGTGCAACTTCAAAGTCCGAATGCTTTGTACTTTAAGTGGAGGTCTTTGATCTGATCCACATCTTGATGATCTTCGAGCTTCCTTCGAGATCATCAGCCACAGTAAATCTCTGGATCACCCTTTATTGTGTTGCCATCATGTGAAGTTGTGACTTTCGGACCGACATGCTCACACTTTTGGGATCATGACATCTTTCCATCAGAGTAGCGGAAGCTTTACTAGTTCATGATATTTGCAGGCAGCGTAGCAGAAGCATAGTAAAAATATCGAGCGGTTATGTAGATATGCACTAGTCATGATTTCTTCAATTAAGTGTGGATACTGTGAGCATGCGGCTTTGAATTGACTCCTCAATTCGATCATTTGCAACCGTCAAATGTACTGCAAACAACAGTTAGCAATAAAAAACACGAAAGTGTCTTTGATCACTTTCGTCGAATTGAGTACACGTACGGTTTCCCGTTGATCATTACAAGTCTGTGATCGGTATAATTCGAAGAATCTCCTTGACCGGGTTTCGCAGTTGTTCTAGCTGTTCTCAAACCGGAACGTCTCAAAGAAGACAACACGGAGTGAGTGAACCAGCAAATTGACATTCACTGATTGATGAAAAATTGATTTAAAAAACAATCGCGTATTGCTTGGAAAAAAGAGTTTTGCAATACGACGAATGTTTTATGAGAAAGATCAATTTTCAATCAAAAATACTTTTTGTATTTGAAAAGAATACACATTCGATGTGCTAGAGAAAAGAAGAGATTTGCACATCGAGCGGTTTTTCCAAAAGTATTTTTTCAATCAGAGATACTTTTGTGTTTGAAATATGAATACACATTCGATGTGCTAGAGAAAAGAAGATTTGCACATCGAACGGTTTTTCCAAAAGTATTCGTCAATTCATTTCCTGGACTAAGGTTGATTCAAGACTGAATAGCCCCATTGTTTCTATCCAGTTGTCACAAGCTTGATCTTTAGAAAAGATCTCACATGTCACCCACCAAGAGATTGTTTGATGTTGGCTCTAGAAGGATTTCCATCTTCATTGTGAATACTTTACATATCACTCGGATGTTCTAGCAATAACACAAGGATAATGCGTAGGACTCTTAATATATTCTTACTTTCCACATTGTGTGAAACAACAAGTCTTCATTATTTTTGTGTCCTAATGAGATATTGTGGATGATCTCGTGGCTCTAGACTCAATAGTGCACATTTGATTCCTATGCCGGAGACTAGGGAGAGGGTCTCCTTCTTCAATATCAACAATCTCTAAGAGAAAGTCGATAGATAATGTAGGTTCCCCGTGAGAATGAAACAAGCCCTTTTAAGAGGAACTTGAGTAGCTTAGGAAGTTAGGTGTAGTGCGTCACTGGGTCCATGACGTCTTGTCTTCAATACCGGCGTTACCTTGGTAACCACTAGTAGCATATGTATTGAACCCGGTTTCTGCCCTAAGGTTGAATTATTGGAGGGCTATTTCTTTTCACCCTTTTCACATTCAATTCTTTTTTCATTCTTCAGCCCCTTCAGTGCTTACCGAGACTTCATACCTAGAACCTTGTTGGGTTTATTCTAGTTCTAGCTCTATCTCAGTCCGCACTCTTCCCATTTCTCACTTTTCTCCTTTTTTCATCATAACTAAGGACTTCTACACTATCTAGTGGATTATCCCTGGGTAGATCCCTCCAGCTCTGGCGGGATCGTGGGAACGAATACCTAACGAAACCATCCTTATATCACCATGCATAAAGTAAATTGGTCGGTCTTATGGTATTGTTCTTTCCTTCTTGAAACCAATTGAAAAATTATTTGGAAAATCAATCAAGGTACTTGTGATATAATATCAATTCATTTTGTACATTAATTGTTTTGATCATTTAAAAATGCTCCCCCTCAACATGCGCATATGATTATGAAATTTTTTAGCACATGGAGGCAAGAGTTCTTTTGAAATAATTTCTTTGATCACAATATCTTTAGAAAAAGCCTTTTGATTTTCTTGGTAAATTATCCCCCTCAAAATGTGCGTTGGTTGTTTAAAATCATTTAACACATAGAGGAAAGAGTTTTTGAAGTACTTCCACGATTGCCAATAGAAACCATTAAAAAATCAATCAAGGTACTTATGTTGAAACATAGAAATCTTTGTACCTTGAAAGTTTGTTTTCTTTTTGAAATGCCCCCCCTCAATATGTGCTTCGAGATTCGAAAGCGTTTAGCACATATGGGAGAGCAGTATGCACATTTGAATCAAAATGATCACCTTTTATCAAATTTCATTATTAAATCACAAATTCTCCCCCGATCAAAAATATCAAACCCTTTGAGATTTTGGATCTCAAGTGATTTAATAAGGTTTAGAAAACATGGGAGAAAATGTGTCTAATTTAAAAGCTCTTCTGGTTTATGGTTAAATGCTCCTCCACAATCATGTGCATTATGTATTTCAAAATCGTTTGGCACATGAAGGAAGGAGTGCTTTTGAAACAATCACCCTTTAAAACCGATTTGAGATTTAAATCACAATCTCTCCCCCGATCAAAAGTTTCAAACTAATTGAGATTTTGGATCCCGATTGATTTAAATCATTTAGAAAATTTTGGGGAAAGATGTGGCAAAATTTAATTTTGAAAAATGACTGATAAGGATCAATTTTAGACATTAAAGATTGTTAGTGTCAGGTATGATATTTTTAAGAGATCTTTAAGTAAAGTAAAACAATTTCACAATCAGACAAGAACAGAAAAAATTTCATTTTGAAAGATCTTTGAGTTTTAAAGAAAATCATACCATGACATAACATTAAATATTTAGATCACCACATATTATTGTACAAACCGGATTTTTATGAAGAAATATCGTTTGAAAATATTTTATTTTAAATCACTCGCCCCCTCAATCGATGACCGTAGTTGTTGATTGAGTGACTTAGGTTTTGATAAAAATGAAGTCCGGTGATTTTCAAATTTTAGTCCAATTTATTTTCAAAACAATATTTTTCCATTTTCAAAACAATTTTATCAAATATTTTGAAAAATGGTATCATCCACTACTTATCCTGCACAAAGATACGTTAGGTGGTTGAGCTGCTTTTGTTGTTGTTGCTGAGGGTTGGAAGAAAACCATATGTAGATGCAGTGAGACCTCTGAAGTTGCATCTAACGTGCCAACTATTTATGGAGAGATCCAATTAAGCTCCGTTTCTTTATTTTGTCGACCCAAGAAATAGTTACCCTTTCCTTTTGGCATCGAATCATCATCTTTTGTGGGATCCGGAACGGGAACATTCTTATATACCATGTAATCTGCATACGTTAGTAGAAACAGATAGACATATATGGTGGTCGACAACACCCAAACAACAATCGACTAATAAAAGTCAATTCAACATATCAATCAGATCATGTAAAGCATGGGAATAATGTGTTTATTAAACTCTAATCATCTAATCCTAACAATCATATCCTAGGTACCTAGTCCTTTAACGTAGGTTAACATCATTTTCAGTTAAGCATATATAGGATAATTAGATAAGCCCGATAGATGATATAAATTTGAAAAACATTCTCCCCCTCAGTCAATGACTCTTTCTCTTGAAAAGTTTTAAAAGCGCTGAAGTCATTGATTGAGTTTTTTCAATTTTATGAAAACTTGATTCAGATTGATTTTCAAGCAACTCAATTTCCACCATTTGTTAAAACAAATATTTTTCTGAAGAATTTTGAAAGGAAAAATATTTGAGTAGGAATAGCAGTCCTTCGACATGCTTTCCTCATTTTGTATTTAGGATAAGTGCACGAAATATTTGAAAATTGGTTTAGCGTAGCACTTTCCTTTCTTGAAGAGCGGGTTGCTATCTAAAATAATAGCAAACCATTGTTTAAACACGGGTTACAGTCAGAAGTAACTGCAAGCCATTTTTTTTTAATTTTTTTTAAAGACATGTTTTGAAAAAAATATTTACACCTCCTGCTCGAACTTCATCTAAAGTCCCGTGCCATTATTGAATGAAATTTCTAATACCGTAGATGTTATCGATATCAGAAGACATGTCATGAGAAAAACAATATTTTTGGAAATTTTCAAATTTTCTGATTTTTATGGATTTTTGTTGGTTTTATATTTTTCTATTTTCTTTTTGTGGTTTTATATTTTTGTATTTTGGTTTTTAGATAAATATTTACACAGATAGATTAGATGATATAGTTTAAGAAGATGATGATACGAAATCGAGAGATAAGGATATCGAACAGCGCGTCGTAGAAGATAGAATTCGTTATCTCTTAAACTTCCACCACCAAAGCTTCTGAGGCTACAGAATAGAAGATAGAACATGAGCCTTTGAGAAGGAGAGACTTTGGCAGCTTTCCCCCAAACCGAAAATCCTTTAGCAGAGCAGTTTCAAAGCTTTCTTTCAAGCTTCCCTTAGCCAGGTGCACAAAGAAGCACACCAGTATCATCGATCATGCTGCTCTTTTTAAGAATAATCATCGTGATTCTTCGTTCGAGTTTATATCATCCAATAGAAGAACAACAACGTATCATCCCACTTTTAAATAATCTTCTCAAATTCCTTTACCACTGAAGTCTGAAGTGATGCATACCTAAAAGTTGTCAAGAGACCACTTCCTCCAAGTAGATGAATTGATGCAGTCAGTCTCTTAGACTAGAGCTCACGAACCCGAATACACATATACCCAAAGACAGAGAAACTTATATCATCGAAGTAGCAGATTAAGTCCAATAGCCAAAGAATAACCCCGATGTATACTTTTCTCTCCCATAAAGAAAGTGTATGAAGCTCAAGAACCTGAAGTACCCGATTGCCCAAAGAGAGAATAACCGATAACATTGAAGAAGCAGGCCGGATCACTAATTATCTCTGCGGATGACTATCTCTGCGGATGTCAACTCCGGAATAAGTGATTATATCTCTGAATCACTGATTAAGCACTCAAGTGAAAAACGGTGAGCGCCAATGTACACAATTCTCTCTCCTCGATGATTGCGATAACATCGAAATCATCACACACAATGTACCTCTTTTATCACCTGAAACTAACTCTTCCATCTCTTCCCTCACATAGTTGGAATAAGAACACTAAACGCCATGAGTCAAACATTGAGTTTCTCTGCGATCTTGACCTTTGTCTTCGAGATATCTTCAATCACTTAGAAGTATTAAGTTCATCAAGTTTACTCGCGTTTAGATACGTGTCTCCTTCCCCTTTGCTGGTTTTGATACTTCAGAATCAACAACTCTTTGTAAGCCCGTATACTAGAAATCTTTTGAGAAGAACACTTTTAATCTTTGTGAGAATCAACTTGCTGAAAAATGTGAGCAGGTCTAATTGGTGATTAAATCTGACTTATCACTCTCCCCCAATTAGTGCTCTCCCCTAAACCGACAATCTGTTTGATAACAGCCCAGATTAAGAAGTCTTTAGATCGTTAAACGCAACTCGTCTTTAGTCTTCTAACATGTAGCAGAAAATGTAGAACCGACTATAGACTCGACCTTCTTCAAGATTGTCCAGTTGGGGATCAAAAGGTTAACGTCTTCAACTCACCACATGCATTTCCGTTAACTTGTATATAACATATACCCTTAAATCAAATCCCTTCCAATCAAACAAGAACAGAAGGATGTTCATCAAGGAAATCAGCAATCAGCCCACAACGAACACACGAAATGGTAACACCAAACTACCAATCACATCAAACAAGAACAGAGAGATTGTTCAGAATCATCATGTTGATGTGTACGTGAAGCATTAACCGGAAGCACTTTGTTGATAAACTCATCAGTCCGTAAGAATATGTCAACCAATGGCTCTTAGAAGAAACTCAATGTAAAGATGACTCGATAAGAAGAAGCTTGGTTCTTACATGAGTTAGGAGCCGCATGACCGTATATTCTCAAATATAACTCAACATGTAGAATTATCATACTTCTTCTCCCCCTCAAGAATTGCAAACGGAGTTGCCATTCTTGATTGAATAAGTGAACATCTTCAACAAATGTAGTCTATTCACGCTTCTCCCCCTCAAAGGTAGCATATGATGTCGCCATCGTCATTATAATTGAGCAAGTGGAATAAGAAAACAATCAACGGTAGTCCGGTTCACTTGATAATTGAAAGCGCATGGAAAAAGCACGAAGCATGTTGATGAGAATGGTCATAATAAGAAGATTTCTCTTCTTCAGAAGATAATGCGCACTGAAGCGTACACATTTCTTTTCTTTAGCGAACGAGGCTTGAATTGTTGTGTTCAAACGTCATAATGTTGAAGTACGAGGCCTGAAATGATGTGAACAGACGTCATTGCCGATTGAATATCAATGTTGAGTAACTTGAACCCGTGAGTTATGAGATATCAATCCTTTTGTTATCCATACTTTAAGCCAGTCCATGTATTGAAGGATCGAAGTATCTGCAACTAAGTAAGAACTACCTGCACTAACATTACAAGCTTGATTGCATATATATTGGTTAGTGACATTAGTATCCAAACCCTTTGGGGTTTCACGGTCAACCTTGATTTTGCCATCGGTAAACAGCTTTCCGGTAGGAATCCACCTAAGTCCAACATCCTTAAACATTCTACCAGAAAGTATCCACTTATGGCAAGGTCTAGGATTGTTGATATTCTTATGCATAGTGGAAGACTTATTGGTATTCCTAGACTCCAAAGATTTAGCAATTGGGATCCATCTAGGTGAAGTTTTAGGTTTGTTTTGCTTCATGACATATTGAACTTTAGCCATGTTAGTAGTCTTAGTGGATTGTACCTTAGCATGTGAGTTAGGAAAATGTTTCGTATTCGGAAAAGACTCAGAATTTCTAGTTTCATTTTCTACATGCTTAGCATTCTTCTTCATATAACTACTCTTAGACGCAAGCCAACCCCTAGTCTTTTGAGTGTTCCTAGGTAATGGTTTACTACTACTAGCAGTGCCTTGAAATCTTGTGGAATGCATCATCCTAGGTCTTGCACCTAAACTTCCATCTTTTCGAATCTGTGCCTTTTTCCTAGCATCTTCTAGAAAATAGTTCTTCCACAAGTCATTCATATTATATGAATTATGGGTTTTAATGCTTTGTTTTGACATTGTTTTCAAACTAATCCTAGAGGTGCTGGTAGTAGAAGTAGCTACTTGGTGAGGGTTAACGGAGCTAGAAGTATTATTCTTAGGTAACTCAGGTGAAGTGACTGGTTTTGACAAAACTTATATCGCATTACCTTGGGAGGCAAGCCTTGTCTTTAAAGATTTTGTTCTTTCAGATATAAATGCAGTAGGCTGGCTAACAATGAACCGGTCTCTAGAGGGATGAGAAACTGGCTTCCCCAAGGTTGATGGTTTTGTAAACTTAGTGTTCACACTTTTCCCTATGGTTTTTCTAAGCTCATTCTTTAAGGCAACAATAGCGAAACACTTTTCCTGAAGTTTAGCTTTGAGTTCATCAATTTTTGCTATCAAAGAGTCTGTTTGTTTCATTGACTTAGTTCTAGCTTCTTTGACATAGTCACTTTGTTCTATATGATGCTTTCTCAAAGACTCATTTTCCTTTAGTAATTTGGCCACACAAACCGCTAATTCATCATTTCTCATTTGAATATCATCAATATCATTAACATCAGAATTACGTGTAACCAAATTACTTTTCACATGCATATCAGAAATATGTTTCTTCAAATTGATGATTGTCGAGTTTTTGGCTTAAAGCTGAGCTTTTAAATTGTTTATTTCAAAAAATTCACGAAATTCAGGTAATTTTGGATTTTTACATGGTTTGTTAAATTGAAAACTTTCTTCTTTACTCTGTATCGCAATTTCAAGTGAAATGCAATGTTTTTCAAGATTTGAGAATTTATTTGAAAGTTCATCAAAAGCCTTTTTATCAACCATGTCTTTTGTTTAGAAACACTTAATCTCAGACTCAGCCTCAGTTGCAGAACATTTATCAAAGTCATGTTCAGCATCATGATCAGTTTGTTTAAGTACTTTAGCAGATGCACTATGTTGAACAGTTAAGGGTACCTCATTACATGACACCTGTTTAATGTTCGGTCTGATATATGCATCCACATCATGTGTAACAAGAGTCACTGGACCGTTGGCTGTGTCAAGCTTATCTATCTCTGAGCCTCTGTATTCAGTGTCAACTGATCCATCATCTGGTGCTTTACCCGACTCAACACTACAATCTTTTGATTGTGCCCGACATTCATTCCTCTTTCTGATTACTGCATCAACTTCTTGTGTGTTAGGAGTAACTGAACAGCTGGTTACATCATTATTCGTTGTATTTAACATTCTGCATTCAGCAACACCCGATTCTTCAACTGATACATTACCCAACTCATCACAGCTTTCTCTCAACTGCACCAGGCTCTCATCCACTTTTTCATCTTTCTGAGTAACTTCCTCAATATACTTCTCCACATTATCCATGAGATATGGATAAGAGTCTCTATGAACACGCTAATTTCCATTCCAGTGTGTCTCTTGAAAGACATTTCAGTCATGTATTGATCATAATCTGATGTAAATTCCCCATTGATGAATGGCTGAAATTGGTTGTGGATCACTTGAAGTGCAGCACTGGAACTATCCTTTTGAACCATTTCTTTATCAAGTTTTTGTTCCAATTGTTCTAAGTTCAATAGTGATGTTCCCGTTAATGTGGATAAATCTTGATGGAAAAGGGCATTGCATGTTCGTTCCATTCCAATCGGTGTGAGTAACATAAGGTGTGAGTGAAGTTGTTGATAAGGTTCAATGCTACTTTCCTTTTGCATGGCGTTCTGTAGTCTAAACAGGTGCAATTCTCTCTCTTCAGACTCTGAACACGAAGATCTCACATCCTCATTGATTGATTCAATCATCTTTAACCGTTCAGTATAGCATACATTATCATTGTTGTCCATAGCATCATTCAATTTAAGTACTTCTGAAATCACTGAATCAGGAGTGTAAGACATGATGTTGCTGTGTACACGGGATTTTACAAGTCTGTGATTTAAACCGAGAAATAGAATCTTTCGTGGGATTTTACTAAAATCAAGACCAAACCGTTAAGCAATGATCAATGGAACGTGTTAAGATGACTGATGGATCGACACAATGATAGAGAATTGTGTGTTAGGACTTATGATTGTTTGTAGGATTAGCAGAGATGTTGTTTGGTTGAGATTTGGATTGGTTGATGCACGATTTTACAGAGAAATTTAGGTCTAAAAACTTAAAAAGCTCAATAACTTCCTTCCAGAGGGGATTTGGGCCTCAAAAAATTCATTTCACGACTTTGTGGTGAAACCTCACCATATTCAGGCTGTTCCACTCGTTCTGGCTGGTATTTCATCCAAAATGGAGTTACGGTTCAAAAGTTATGGCCGTTTGAAGTTTTGACATAAAAAGTCAACTTTTGGTCAACAAATCTCATACAAGACAAATCGCAGTCTAAGACAACTCGCAGTAAGTGTAACTCGCTTAATACACAACTCGCTTAATGCACAACTCGCATAGTCTGACAACTCGCTTCAGGCACACGACAACTCGCATGGAAGAAAGTCACAACGAGACGCAACTCGCATAGTAAAAATGTTCAAAAAACCATCACTTTTCAATCCAAAAACAACCCAACCACGATGATTCAAGCCTTCCAAATCAAAACCTAAACACTTATGATGATTCTAAACACAAAAGTACAATCAATATCCAAACTTTAACACTAGAAATGATCCAAATGATGCAAACTACTCTAAACTCATTCAAACCCAAAAACCTTATGATAACCACTAGAAATCCAAGAACATGAAAGATGGGTGATCAAACCATGGCTCTTGATACCAATTGTAAAATATTGGATTTCATAAACACACAAATAATCACATATAGGGTCGAATTAAATAGAGTTTAGAGAGAGAAAGTGGAAGATGGGATCCTTTCTAGAGAGAGAAAGTAAACAAAAGAAAGAAGGTTAGATTGAGTGAAAGGTCCAACCCTCTACCTTGGGAGGTAGAGGGTATTTATAGTTACATACTACACGTCCTCCTTCGGACTGTGGATCATGTATACAGTGGGTAAAGACCCGTCCTTCCTCCACGGTGTTGCACTAAACTAATAACTAAGCTAACAACTAACTAATTGACTATAAAACAACGTAAATAACGATATGTCTACGAGCTAACTTATGCTAGATTATATTTGGGGTGACCGACTCTTCACTATGGAATTTCTAATTCCTAACAACATATAAGAACACTAGTATGATTTCCTACATCCTAACACACAAGTATATTCAAGAACTACTCCATGACAATTATAACAAAACACAAGTAATAACAAAGTAATTCAAATAACTCAAGAGAATAGAAATTCATAACAAGTTCCATAGAATACCTAAAATTTTGGATTACAAGAATTAGAATTGTGGATTATAGCAACCACACGCCTCCAATCGTCTAGCTTAACCGTATAACTCCGAATGATCAAACAATGGATGAGAATTCGTCTCTCCAACCTCCTGGACGTTTTACAGCAGTAACCAAACTTTTGGGATGAATAATATGAGTTGGTAATAGTTTTTTTGTAAACTATTATACTTTGTGTTGTGTCACACCTAGACTACTAAGTCTAGGTTCATTGTATAGCTAGAGAGCCATAACTTTCTGTCTAAAAACGTTCTCTACAAGTAAATAACAGGAAATGATCGGACTCCAATGATTATGGGGAGTTAAGGAAACATTAAATAACAAAAGTTGTAACTCCAGTTCATGCAACCGGATCGGTTGCCACGCAACGGGCTCCAACCGAACGGTTGGGCACCTCTTGTACCTCCAGTTTTGACTTTTGTTGACTTTTCTTGATTTGCGCCTTTTTCTTTGTTTTTGCTGATGACTTCCAAGACGAAACTTGATCTTTACTTGCTGTAGATACTTAGAAATCCTTGCGCTTCCTAATCATTGAGTCCAAGAGCTTCCTTACTTGATTTCCTTCCTCGGGAATTCTCCAAATGTGTATGAAAACTTCATTTCTTCATCTTTTGTGATACCTGGCTACATTCACATACACAATACGAATCTTTTGCACTTTTGCAACAGTTATGAGTAAATATAGCCGATTATCATACACAAAACCATCAATAACGCTACTAAAAACATGTTCATTTTGAGAGTTATCAAATTCCCCCATACTTAAGTTCTACTCGCCCTCGAGTAGGTCTAACATTTGAAAAAATCGATTTCAATGGTCTTGATACCGTGGTTCCGAAAATTTAACAATCATTTCAAAGGAAATAATTATTAATTTGCTTTTAATATGTAAAAACTTTAAAATGAACCAAATAAGTTTAGATAACACAACTAAACACCTCACGAATGATTTTAAGATTTCACTCAACACTCATATATTGGTGGGTATGTGTAAATCACTCAATGCCTAGTCATGATTAATGCTTTTTACCATAAGCTTGTATAAGTATCAAAACAAAGAAAATAAATTCATCAAAGAGGGCTTTTATTCGGGTTATAATGTTAAGGCTTCGGGTTTATAAAAGGTATGGATAAGGCATGGGATGGTTTATGAAATTGGTGTTAAAAGAAAAATAAAGTCAAGTCTAAACCTCCATGTTGCTAGCCATCATACGAACCACAATCCCAAAAATGATTATAATTTCCTCTTCTTCACATATCGATCTCCAAACATATATAACTCAATTTAGCTCATTGGCTAATCAATATTCTTCATATAGCACATTGGCTATAACCATTTTTTTAACAAGTTCCCCCACACTTAGTGTAAGCACACACCACAAAAATATACAAATGAGAAAGACGTCTCCTTCACCTTTGTTGGAGAATGGTACACATAATAGACAAAGCGTAGCTTCTTCATAATCATCAAAAACAATCTAAAACTCCAAACAACTAGCAACAAACCAATAGACATGACATGGGTTGGCTAAGGTTTAAGGAGTAAAATATTTTTGTATTTTTCTGGATTTAAACAAGAATGAAAAGATTGGCTCGAAGGATGTAACTAAAGATATCTAGTGCTAAAAATGAGCACTAACAACTGGGTCCATATAAGGTGGTTAACTAACCGATGTGGTTAGCAAAAAACATTAGATGTAAAATGGAAGGCCATTTGGGTTAAATCCTACGATGCCTCTTATCATTTGAACATATTTTTATCACTCGAAAGTGATTTTAACCGTAATGCATAATGATAACATCAAATAGTCCTGATTATTAAGTGTCAATTTCACCCGATAATGCTTGTAATTTATATCATTTATATGGATTTACGCTTGTTTTCCATTGTTTTCCACTTTCAGGTAAATTACGAGCATTGGAGCTAAAGAGACGTGGAACTGGAGAAATATCTAAAGATTTATCAGAGTATTCCACTTTGAAGAAGTTACGGCGTAACTCCACTCTCACATTACACCGTAACTATTGCGTGACTCATAATACCAACTTATCAAGAGGTTACGGCGTAACTCTTCCTAAAGGTTACGACATAACTACATTAGGTCAAATGAGGATCCACGCCACTGATACTTACGCCGTAACTACTACATCAATTACGGCGTAACCAAGTTTTATGAAGACTACGGCGTAACCACTTATAAGGTTACGCCATAACTAGCAGATCTAGTGCTATTACGGAGTAATTGGAGGTTACGGCGTAACTCTTGTTATAGTTATGCCGTAACCCAGATCTGGCCTATAAATACTCACGAATTCCAGCATTTCTAATCATCCCATTCCACACAAAAAAACCAGAGAACGTGGGAAAAAGCTAGAAGAAGGTCCAGAGGAGCATACGGAGCTATCTCCAAGGGAGAAATCACTCCCCTACGATAAGCATTAGCATTTCTTATTTCTTTTTCTTTTAATTCATGTATTTCGTACCTTTGAATATTGAATTGGTTTGTATGATTAATATGAGCGGCTAAGCACCTCTTGGTGCTAGCCTAGTTATGATTCCTTAATTGTTTTGTCTGTGTTTATATTACTTCCGCATAATTATTTCTAAGTGTATGCATGCATAGTTTATTGGTAGCCACCCTTGGTTTGGTAGATTTGAATGGCAGTAGAGGCCAATTGCCTAGGAGATATGACCAACTGACCCTAGGTGAGCGGACTGAGACGGGAAGGGTAAGATATGACCAACTGGCGACCCTTTCTACTTGTGTGATTTGACCAACTGATCACCTATCATTTGGATGAACTTAAGAATTAGGGGGTGCGTGTCTAAGTTCCTAACGGCTGGGCATTCACTATTATAAATCTAGCATGTAGTGGTACTTAATGACTTGGCTTAGGGGACCAGGAACAACAGGACTTATGACGGTGCGCCTGATTTCTTCTGTGGTGGCATCTTTGCTGATAGGTTAGGGCGAATTGACCAAATGTTGTCCTCTCGACTTTGACCCCACCTGAAGTAATTGGAAGTAAGTAGACATAGACATAACTAGCTAGGAGAATTAACTAGGTTAGCACCACTCTCCTCTATTGATTTCCCTTTACCATTTATTTGCTTTATTTACTTTTATTTGCTTTTAGTAGTTTAATTAATTAAATCCCTATCGAAACCTTTATTAATCTGTGACACTAGACTTAATAGCAATCCAACACACATAGCTCTTGGGACGACCTCGGCTTTACCGATTACTACACTACACGCGACCGGGTACACTGCCCATTAGTGTATTAGGGTAAACCATAGGTATAACAAGTTAATATAAATATTAAAACCTGGTCAGTAAAACCTGCATCACATAACAAGTACAAGTTCTAGAATCGACATAATCACAGGCACACTCATAGCAAATATAAAACAAAAGATATGTTTTATACAAAAAGAAACCTCACAATTAAGTGGAAAAAGGCTATAATGCGTGCTAGAAAATGCTATCAAATCCATAATGAATTACTTCCGTAAATTGGTTCAAATCAAAAATTTTCAAAAACCTCATTTTACCATTGAAATACCCAAGTTGTTTTTTTAATATATCTCAATAACGTGTGAAAACAACTAGACAACCACAGGCGATTTCCTGCTAATTACTTAAATCCAAAAATTTTAACTAAGAATCGAAAATAAGACTAAAAACTAAAAATTTAAAAATCGTATCATTTTTCCTATTTTCTTCCCTCCCACATACTTAAGTTTTGCATTGTCCTCAATGTAATAAAATTAACTTCAAAGTAAAGAAAATGGGAAAAAGAAATAGTCAAAAAGATACCACGGGATAAAATATGCAATCTGCATATTGGGTCATAAGAAAGCATGTGAGTTATCCAACTCCAAAATATTTGACCAACAATAAGCTTCCGTCACATCCATCCTGCAAACAAAAACTGCGAAAATACGCACAATACACAAAACAAAACAAATAAACAATCCAAACGCTACTTAAAAAAGAAAATAAACAAAGTATGATAATCATCCTAAAGAAATAGTTAAGAGATAGAGATAATTTTGTTCGACACACAATAACCATTGTTTTTGAAACCATAAATCAAGAATGATCCACTATCATTCGTCATCCTCACTCATCTCATCTCCTTCATCATCATCATCGCTTTCTGTTTCATAGTTCTCCTCCTCATCAAATATTGTGTAAACCTTCCTCTTCTTCTTCTCCTTTGCAACTCCCGATGAAGATCCTTCAACATCATAGCTAGATCCTCCAACCTCGGGTAATCTACCATATGGTGACACTGTGTCGGGAAATGGTGCATAGCCAGGATATGGATACGGATAGGGTCCAGGATAAGAGGTGCAGGGGAAAGGATATGGTGGAACATTGGGTGGGTTGTAGGGTGGCAACTCGTAATTGGCTTCTTGAGCCATGTATTGAAAAATCGGCATCGAATAATCGTTGATATAATTGTTCCTCAACATTATCGATTATCTCCAAACTTCCCTACACTCAATTTCATTCAAATGTTGGTTCCACTCTCCCCAACCTGAGTCAAAACTACTAGACGTACCCGTTTGCACGTTTCCCATCGATACGTTGCCCATCGGCACATTTCCTTGCTGATGTGGTGGTTGTTGTTGTTGATGTTGTGGTTCAATCCATGCTCTAAATGTTTTCTTCCTCCTATTCAAAGCATTTCCAAAACCAATTGCATTCAAAATCTCACAAATCTTTGGCTCTCCACACTTAGCCAACTCATTGCTATTGTAATACCCAAGATTCCTTGCCAAACTCGTCACAAAATGGCCTCCACAAATGTTGCTATTACCTTTGATTCTCGGGGCTCTCCTAGACAAATACTCGGCTATGAGCCAAGCCGCATTTCCATCCTTAGTTTCTTCCAATAACATTATAACCCACAAGTCCGGCTTATGACATTTGTCCCTGCTTCCAACTCTATGAAACGGCCCAGTTACTAGCAACTTGTGTAGCACTCTCATCAACGGATTCCTAATGGTTGCAGCATTCCTTCTAGTACAAGAAGGATCTCCCACGCGATTCCAGTAAGCAGGGATACTAGGGTAATCTTTTTCAAACCTCCTAAGCCTTGAAAAATGAGCTTCAAACAGTCGATGCTTAATTTCATTCGGTTCATACAAGCCAAGAGCAACAGCAAAATCCGGCAAAGTGTAGGCGTGATCCTGTCCACAAAGCCTAAACCAAACACAAACTTCTACAATGATGTTCCGAACATTGACCTTTCTTTCAAAGTACATGGTCGAAAAGAACTCTATACACCATTGACGATAAACCTCTTCATTTATGCTAAATGCTCTTTCCCATGACAAATCATCAAACGAATCCCCATCAATCGGATAGACATAAGACATCCGCATCATATGACGCAACTCATTTTCACACTCATATTCAGCAAACAAATCCCAATCAATCAACCTTGGAACCAAAACTTTCCTATTTTGAAACTTTGATAATCGTTCCTTGAAAGCATGTTTCTCTTCATTGGTGAGATATTTTAACTTCAAGTTTGCATTCCCTTCAGCCTTCAAGCTATACGTAACCTTTTTCCTTGCGTTCCTTTGGCAATACTTGACACCAATCGGGTTTAGTGGAACCCTTGTCGAACTTGAACAACCTACAACATTTCTCTGTAGAAATCATAAATATAAGTCAATATAAGAGTGTTACAACAAACAATAAGGTCTATAGAAGCCTCTAGGGTCTAGTTCAAAATTTTGAAAATTTCCAAAACAGGACGTGGAACCGGATCGGTTGAGTGGCAACCAGATCGGTTCCACTTGCGACCTCAATCCAACCGTTCGGTTGCGATACGCAACCGGATCGGTTACAGATCCTGCAAAAGGCATTGCCTTCCAATCCATTTCCTACTCGATTTCTAATTCCAATTCACTCCTAAGCTGCATTCTAACATCAACAATGATTCCCACATCCTCAAATTGCTCTTAATCTGCATTCATAACTTCCAATCATCACATGTTCATCTTGCTTAGAACTTAACAATCTAAACTTCAATTCTCAATTACTTGTTCTAATCAACAATGTGGCATCTAAAATTCATTAAAAGCGCATCATCTACCAACTAGGAATCATCAATTGCAACTTAATTTGATTCAATGGCACAACCTAATTATATCCGAAAATTCAATCATCTAATACTTATTCCATGTTGAGTCAATCACTACAATTCTTTTTGTTATGCATTCCTATATCAATTACCCACTTAATCCTAAAAGATTACAACTTAATTCGAATTCTATCAAAACCCCCCAAAATAGTGACCTAATTTGCAATTCGAATCAAATACTCTAATTAAACCTTAATTAAGTTAATTGATTGCAGGTGCTTACTTGCTTAGGTGCCATGATGATCTTCCAAAACTTTTACAAGCTTCAAACAACTTCTAATGGTCGAATTTTGTGAAACCCAGATGGAGGATTAGTGTGTGTGTGTGTGTTTTTCTGGAAAAATGAATTTTTGGTATATATACTTGCATGCAACCGTTTCAGTCATGGACAAAACCATTTCGATTTACATTTTTGCAAAATTTTTCTTTTTTCACTTTACTTGGGCATTTTTACCTTCCAAACAACAAACGTTTACTCAAAAATCCGATTAAAGATGCACACAACATTCATCCAACCATTTGCAAATTTCAACAATATCTAATCTCAAAAACTAAATCATCATACTTATAATCATAACTTAAACTAATACTCAAAATGCATCGATTAAATAACTTCAAATCAAAATAATAAGAAAAATAAAAAATCAAATGAAAAACAAGAATCCTAAATGCATAAAATTAAAAGATTCATCAAGAGATGAAAATCAAGCAAACAATCGCTTGTTATTATCGTATTGTGCTTCTCCTTATTACTCCTCAAAAATACTCATGCCTTAAGATGTCCTCACTTTGAAACTTCTCGGTTAATTCACGGTGTGTTTCATGAGTTTTGAATTTCCTTACAAATCTTCTCCCATCTGTGCATAGTATATCAAATTTGACGTGCCATTCCCTGTCTCCATCCTCTCTTTTGTAAACAATTGACCCCTCGGGTCCCCATTCCAAATTTTTTAAGTTGAACCGGTAGAGAACCTAAGAAATCTGTGAGTTTCTTGTAAACAAGGATGTTTTTGAATGGATTGTAGAATGCTTCTACCGCGAGTGCACGTTCCATCTCATCCTCAATATCAAAGTATGGTGGAGCTAGTGGTCCATACATCGGGTTTCCATGGACATCACGTCTAACTTCAAAACAAGTTAAGTCATCATCTTTATCAAAGAGTTCCAAATCTTCCATACATTCCAACATTTTACCCCTTGGCTTAGGATAATAGGTTTGTTTTGAGATCCCATCATCGATTGTCATCGTACCCCTCCCCATATCTATGATTGCATCACATGTGCATAGGAAAGGTCTTCCAAGTAGAAGAGGTAGACTCTTATCAACCAGTATGTCTAGGACTAGAAAATTGGCCAAGTAAGGTTGATAGCCAATTTGCACCCTTACGTTTTTCACCTCACCCATCGCCTTTGCTTTGGTATTGTCCGCCATGGTTAGTTTGGAGTGATTTGGTTGTGGTTTACTTAGGCCCAATGTCTTGAATAATGGATAGGGCATAACATTGACGCTTGAACCCGTATCCACCAAAGCATACACCAGAGTGGTCCCGTTAACTTTAATCGGCAAAACGAAGTTACCCGGGTCACTCTCCTTACGTGGCATACCCTTAAACAAGATCCTATCTCTATCATCTTCCGATAGATCTTTATCCTCTAACCTTGATCTTGCTAACATAACCGCATCTAGTTTCTTGCGATATAGAACATAATCTTGTAGTACCTCAATTACCGGCTTTTTCTCATTGAGTTCGAGAAATTTTTGTTCAAGGTTTTCTAAGATAGCTTCTTTTTGGTCTTGGGTTAAAGGTTTGAAGGTGTTTGGTGTATTGGGTGGTGAAGATGTGTAATCATGGTTTTTTTTTGTGGATGTGGTAGGAGTTAATTTATTGGATGAGGTTTTCTTTCTATTAGCCTTCCCCATCTTCACGATTTCCACATTCTCCTTCTCCATGTTAGAACATAACTCCACAAGCATTTCGTTCACTCCCTTATCCTCTTCCAAGTCAGTAATGTTGATCCTCATCTCTCCTAAAGCAAAATCCACATGACATTTGGTAGTCACAAGAAAATCTCGCCCAAAGCATACGTTGGGCTCATCAGCGTTTCCTTCCTCCAAAACAACAAAATCCGCTTCGAAAATATGACCATGAATGTTAACCCGAAGATTCTTAACCATTTTTCTTCCATAGGCCTCATAATCTAAGCGAACGTGGCCAATTTGATCGACAACTTTGTCCACAATATAATTTTCACCATAGGCCATGTTTAATTGTGCATCCCACGCACTCACCCCTTCGACACTACAAGGTGTACCGAACCTCATAAGTGGTGAATCATACTCCGTTAGTGGTGCTTGCATGAATACCACAACTCTACTCTTCTTAGGGACTCGAACCTTATTCCTCCCACTTCTTCCACACATTCCGTATCCATAGCCAATTCCTTCTTGCTCTCTTCCAAAATATTCCCAATCTTCTCCAACGAGTTTCCGGTGTCCTTAAACATCTCATCCAAGTTACGTAGGTACTCAGAAATTCCGCTTAAACTATCCATAACAATTATCTAACAAAACAAAACAAAACCAAAGACAAACATCTAAATCATTAGCGTTAGAGTTAGTAAAAATCAAAACAAACTACAGAAACATATACTAAAAAAGTAAAGACACTTATTAAAACTAAAAACACAAGCTAAAACTCAAAATATAAAAACTAGAAATTTTTTTTACCGAGAGCTCCAACCGGATCGGTTGGCCCTCCAACCGATTCGGTTGGTGGTAAACTTCCAGACCAAAAATGTCCAACCGATCCGGTTGCGGGTTGCAACCGAACGGTTGGGACGATTTTTCTAAAAAAAAATTTTTTTTACGGAAATTAATTAATTAAACCTACTAATTATAAATTAATTATAAACCATTTATTATACTTAAACTCTAATTAAATGTGTCTACTCATTATCCTTATTAATTGAAAATATTAACTATGCTAATTAAAAACTAAATTTACTAAATGAACTTAACTAATCATAAAAACTACTAACTCATAAAAACTGAAAATTAACTAAGTGTTATGAATAATTATGATTGTGGCTATCCATATACCTCAACCTCTCAAACCTTTCATCTTTTGTATTCTCACAATTATGATTGTACTAAATACTTTGATTATGAGAGTCCTATAAATTGAGGTCCATTTGTAGTTTGTGATATCAATCTCAATGAAATATATTGGTCTCGATTCTCTCTATTTTCTTCTTCCATGCATTGGTTATGTGTTATTGCTATTAGGCCGTTGTTTCACAACACGTTATCAAATGTGCTATGATACTCCCTAGAAATTATCATGAATAGATGCACTAACTATCTATCATTTTTCTTTTAAACAATTGATGCTTAATTGCTTCAAATCATGTAAAACAACGAGCTCTAATAGATTACTATTAAACCTTATTTTTTGAATATGCTCAAAAGTGTATGCGATAATATGATGATCACTGTAAGTGTCGTGATAAAAATGATAGTGCGCAAGAGGTAAAGTTGGCATCGAAAATATACATATTAATTGTGGATATGAGAACCATTTTTTTCTCTAAATTTCATTTATTAATTATCCCTTGTGGAGTAAGGAAAAAATGTGATGACCATAATTATTGTAAATTTTGCAATATTGTTGTTAAGGTTGTCACTGTATAAGGAATTTTAATTTGACTGAGATTATGCCATTGAGTTTTCTTTATATATACAAATTATTTAGGATGTGATTTTATTTGATTGTATATTAATTGATTAATGGCATATTAATGGCTCTCTATACTATTCTATTTTTATATAAAAATGTGCAATTAAAGCACGTGTGGTCATAAACTATAGTTTATGAGCCAGGATTATTTATTGGCATGACCGGTTGAACCATCCCGGATCAATAATGATGCGAACCATATACAAGAACCTTGAGTTCTTCAAAGGTTATTTGATTAGTTTTATTGTTCTCGATAAAAGTGCATTGTTTACTTGTTATCACCAAATTAAAGTTAGGATTTTGTCCTATGAAGTTTTGAAAAGAATATAAAGGGGATGTATGTAGGCCTATACATTTGTCATGTGGATCATTTTGAGTTCTAAAATCGATGCATCGTCAAAATGATCATTAAAGACGCAACTTAAGGTTAGCGTGATGAATGGCTCATCTTCTATACTATATAAAATGGAAAAATGGTCAAAGTGGAAAAAGTGAAAAATGTTGAAAGTTGAATGTTGAAAACATGGTCAATGGAGAGAGAAATAAATAATATAATTAATACTCTTATTAAAACACCCCATTACCTAAAAGTACAATAATTTATTCACATTGTACACCCAATTAAAAGCACATCTACCAAATTAAAAACAATCAATTGAAACCGATACCGGGTTGACCCGTTGAAACTGATACCGGGTTGACCGGGCGCTTCAAACGGCGGTGACCGGTTTAATTTGACATTTTTTTTACCCAACCTATCGGTTTGATTCGGTTTAAATCGACCTGTTTTTTATCGGAACGGTTCAACCAGTTGAACCACCGGGTGAAATCGGGTTTCAAATTTGACAAAATTATATGAGAAATGATGAAGTAGTTGTGGAACCCGTGACAATTTTTTTTAAATGAGAGACCAAGTAATTGTAGTTTTGGGTTTATTTTGCTTTGACACATGTAATTTATTTTAAAAATGTTGCTCTTGCACCATTTAAGGGACTAGCATATATGAATCGTCGGTTAAAAGTTAATATATATTGTATAGCCCTTTGTCCAGTGTATCAATAATGTTATGTAAGTTTAGTAAAATCACAAAAAATAAATAGTATTGTCATCTTTAGCGATAATTATTTGTACCTCAAACAAATAGCTTTGAACAATGCATAAATATCTATACAAATTGATAGTACAAAATAATCTTATATGGTGATATCCAATTTGCAAAGTTACAATTTTAAAAGCCACACACCAAATGATAAACGCTACACATGTAAAAAAAAATAGTTATCACTGCCTAAATTATTGACAAAACAAGAAAAAACGGTCACACATGTTGGCTATACCTATAAACTACAATATAATATTGCCAACTGCATAATACCGTTGCTTTTTGTAATGCTTGAATCTATTATTACTAAAAATCTTAATAACTTAAAACAATCCTATTTGAAAATATACTCACACACTTAGATCAACTCCACATAATTTTTTTAAAAACTATATATTTATGCTGCTATGCAACCACGCATCAGAATTGTAGTTATTCGAAAACGATTCTCTAATGCTACAAATATAGTTTGTTGAAAGAAACTTATGGGTCGTCGGAACTTTGCAGAAAACTAGACATCGCTGCCGCTAGGCGCGGGTACTCGTCTAGTCTTATAAAATGCAAGCATGGTTTTCCAAATTGTATCTTTGGAAATAGTGGTGAATACTTCCATATGTTGGGAAATTATTGGAATAAGTGTCGAACTTAAAAGTAGCCCATGTTCGTACGCGAATTGCTTTTGTTGAAACGTTCATAAAACGACATCAGTTGATTGCAAAGCCAATAATTGTGAGAACAAATCTCTTAGTTTATGGGGGCATGTTAAAATTATGAATTCGCATCTTGCTAACAATATATAATGAATTCTCCCCATTATAATGGTTTTGGTCACGAACCATATGTTTCCCATTAGAGTTTTGTGCAAATTTGCGAAACCTGTATTGATAATCCACCACAATGCACAATAATGGGATGTTGTAATTGATAATTCATTCAGGGGGAGAATGAGCAGCAAGAGATATGGAATGAATTATGATATAAATATTGATCCTCGCACCAATGAATATGAACTTGAAGGGACAATTTACATTCCAGATCTAGTAATTGCCAGACATGTTTAGTGACCTAAAGAAAGTGACTAGATCATATATATGCTGCTAGTGCTCCGTTCACAATGTGTGTCCCACCAGTAAAACCAATGATTGGTAGTAAGTCTATGGCACGTCTGCAGCGTGATAGACTAATCGATTCCAAATGAAAGTCCTCGAATGAAAAGATAAAATGGAGCAATAAAATGAAGATGGTCGAATCGAGGTAACAAAGACCCCATAATAATTCTCCTAAAGAGACACTAGACATGAAGGTAATTGAAAAAACCCCGGGTACTTGAAAAACTATGAGATCTCAATAAATGATATATTTCAATGTCTAGTAAAGTGTGGAATCGAAAATATAAATGAATCGACGTCGATGGAGATATTGTATACAATAATGTGCATGATAATGATTATGTAAATAAATATGATATCGCGATAATTATGGTGAGGATCATGGAAGCATACATGCAGGGAAGTCTGAGATGTATGATTAAGTAGCCAAAAGAAGTAAAGGCATAAAGAACTAATGAAATATTAAAGTCTCTTGTGGCGAGATATGGTTCTGGGACTTGAAGTCCGTACATATAAATGTGTAAAATTATTGGATATGCATGGTCATAGAGAAGCGAAATTAAACTATTGAAACTATTATACCTAAGGCATAATTGATGGCACACAAATATTTTCGCAAAAACTTAGCATATAGAGACATGATCTCATGTGGTAGATCCAATCATCTATTTAATATTTATAAGTATGGAGATTTGATAACTAATCGATATGATAAATAATCGATATGCGTCTAAAAGATAAAGGAAAAGAGCTCATGTAATGTTGAAATTTTATTATAAGATATAAAATGCAAGAAGCATGCTAGTGATTTTTAATGCTCAGAGCATATAAGAAAAGTTCTCGAGAACATTATTTGATTATATTGAATCAATCATATTATTAGGCATATATGTTATAATCGCCTTAGAATATACTAACTGAAAATTGTACCATAAAATAACTATGTTTGCTCATGTTACTTTATAAGAACACGGCCTTCAATATGATGTAAGTTTCATATAGTTTGATGATTTGAATATTAATGGAACTCCAGAATGAGCTTCAAAGGTGATTGAATGCTTAGAATTGAACCTTGAAAAAAGATAGTTTATCGATTTCTGAATTGAATATCTTGAGGATAAAATCCTTTAACATAATGAAAGCTAGAGAAAGATGCTAAATAAGTATATATGGTTAAATGACTCTCATGTTTATGAGGTCACGTGATGCTGAAAAGACCCCCTTGATTTATAAAGATGATGATCACAATATAGATTTAAAAGTGTGATACTAAAATGTGTATGAAACGATTGAAGTTCTCGCTTGTGGTCATACATGATATAATATATCATTCACTTTGAGTTTGTTGGCAATGAGTAACATATTAAGTATGATGATATATTTGCAAGAGATGTATGACATATGGTAATATGAATATGCGAGCAACATGTAGAGAATATTTATTCATGTGATTCTGTCAAGACACTTTAACGTGCATTTCACTGAATTAATGAGCTTAAGTGATGTGATCATTATGGGTTTGTATTATACTAACTCATCCGAAAGAAATCTAGTTGGTTTTGGAATGCTGATATATATCTAATCCATACCGGTCGGGTCCCAAAGCTGGATCGTTTTCACAAGTTTCTAGTCGCCATTCCAAGCGTTTTATAAAGCAATGAAGTGCTTAACTTCATCAAATCACAGAGATCTTTGCCATCCATGAAGCAAGTCCGGAATCGCGTATGGTTTAGAAGTGTGATAGAATATATTGAGAATCATGTAGGGTTTCTTAGGGCAGAGGCTCCAACAATTGTACATGAAGATAATCAAGAGTAGCAAACCAAGCATATTCTACGAAGTTCCTTTTCACCATGACGTGTAGAAGTGGTGATATTATTCGTTCAAGCAAAAACCTAGCAGACTTATTTACCAAGGCATTTCCTACTACAACATTCAAGAAGTTGGTTAAGGGCATTGGAATGCAAAGACTTCATAAACTTAAGTGATCTAATCATCAGAGGGAGAATATCATAATGCACTCTTTTTTTCCTTAGCTATGGTTTTGTCCACAGGAGTTCCAAGCAAGGTTTTAATGAGGCATCGTATCTAAGCGTATGAGAATTAATGATGGATAGCCAAGAGGGAGTGTTATGAATAATTATGATTGTGGCTATCCATATACCTCAACCTCTCAAACCTTTCATCTTTTGTATTCTCACAATTATGATTGTACTAAATACTTTGATTATGAGAGTCCTATAAATTGAGGTCCATTTGTAGTTTGTGATATTAATCTCAATGAAATATATTGGTCTCGATTCTCTCTATTTTCTTCTTCCATGCATTGGTTATGTGTTATTGCTATTAGGCCGTTGTTTCACAACACTAAGCTAATTACTGTAATAAAGGCAAGATTAATTAGAAAGGTAAATAAAACTAAAAATAACTTAATATCAAAAATCTAAAAATTACCAAGACAAGCATAAACAATCAATAAGACAATCTATAAAAATCGGAAATGACAAGAAATAAACTATAAACTATAAACTATAACACAAAACAATAGATAAATTAAAAACTTCAAAAATTGAAAATTAAAATTTTTCCGAGAGCACTAACCGTTTCGGTTGCTCGCGCAACCGATTCGGTTAGTCTCTAAAACCAAATTTTTTTACTTTATAATATTAAATCTTATTTTAATATTACCAATTTTTACAGAAACGAAATTAAATCAAAAATTACTCAAATCTCCGGCAGCGGCGTCAAAAACTTGATGTGCTTTTCGTGTTCAAGTTTTAAAAATTTATAAACACGAATTATCTGGTTATTACTAAAAACACATACGAGCAAGTATACTCGTTCGTGATAGCAAAGGTGGGTAAGTCGAGATCGTCCCAAGGGATTTGCGTTTGAATTTGTTTTCAAAAGATTGGTAACAAGAAAGCTTTGTCAAGGCTCTCTAAAAAATTATGGTTTTAGTGAAAAAAAATCAAGATTAAGAAACATATACTTGTGTGTAGTTTATAGGCAATCATAGTAAGTGTTCATGAAGGCTTGGTGTAAACTCTTGATGTGATGCACAAATCATAGGCAAATGATTTCCAACCCATGGTTTATGTTTTGTGAAATCATTTTAAGAACAATAACATGTAGGTAATCCTTTCGGTCCTTATCCTAATGATTATCCTTTAGAAAATCTATTTGTTTGTAAAATGTTCTTATTAAACTCGTTCCTATGAATCTTTCGACCTTTAAATGATGAAATGTTTCTAGTCTTGTTTTAATAAGTAAACATGGTGGTTGTCAATCACTATATCCCCATACTAGTTTGTCACTTAACTTTTTGGAATAAAACACAAGAGAAATCCTTTCGGTCCTTTTTCTTAAAATATGTTTTACCGACAAATAAAACAAGACTAGTAGTTTTCCGACAAACTCATTTAAACAAGATCATATACATGCATCACATATAAGAACACTAGTATGATTTCCTACATCCTAACACACAAGTATATTCAAGAACTACTCCATGACAATTATAACAAAACACAAGTAATAACAAAGTAATTCAAATAACTCAAGAGAATAGAAATTCATAACAAGTTCCATAGAATACCTAAACTTTTGGATTACAAGAATTAGAATTGTGGATTATAGCAACCACACGCCTCCAATCGTCTAGCTTAACCATATAACTCCGAATGATCAAACAATGGATGAGAATTTGTCTCTCCAACCTCATGGACGTTTTACAACAGTAACCAAACTTTTGGGATGAATAATATGAGTTGGTAATAGTTTTGGTGTAAACTATTACAATTTGGGTTGTGTCACAACTAGACTACTAAGTCTAGGTTCATTATATAGCTAGAGAGCCATAACTTTCTGTCTAAAAATGTTCTCTACAAGTAAATAACAGGAAATGATCGGACTCCAATGATTATGGGGAGTTAAGGCAACACTAAATAACAAAAGTTGTAACTCCAGTTCATGCAACCGGATCATTTGTGTCTTGCTCACTCACCCAACCGGATCGGTTGTGAGCTCCAACCGAACAAGTGGGCGCCTCTTGTACCTCCAGTTTTGACTTTTGTTGACTTTTCTTGATTTGCTTTTTTCTTTGTTTTATTGATGATTTCCAAGACTAAACTTGATCTTTACTTCTTTGTAGATACTTAAAGAAATCTAGCTTCCTAATCATTGAGTCCAAGAGCTTCCTTACTTGATTTCCTTCCTCGGGAATTCTCCAAATGTGTATGAAAACTTCATTTCTTCATCTTTTCTGGCTACATTCACATACACAATACGCATCTTTTGCACTTTTGCAGTTTATGAGAGTATGCGATTATCATACACAAAACCATCAATAACGCTACTAAAAACATGTTCATTGAGCGTTATCAGGGTCGTAACACGTCCTTTCCTATACATTTATTGCCTGAGATAGGTAACGTTGATATTGCCTCTAATATATATGCTTGTTTCTGGTCTTTAGCTAGTGATGGCGTCTTTTATGTTGGATCTACATGTCGTCTCATTGATGATCATCTATTGCCTTCTTTGGATCCTCCAACGACATGGGCTAAAACTTTACCTCGGAAAGTTAATATCTTCATGTGATATATGAGGTTAGATAGGCTTCCTCATGGTTAAACCTTTCTTCCGAGGTATAGAAATCTAGGAGATATCGTGTCCATCTTGTAATGATAGTGTGGAGTCTAGCCAACATATTTTTTCGAGTTTGATACTGCTAGGAGCATTTGGAGGCTTGTTTGTGCGTGGCGCGACATCTTTATGCCTTCATTCGTTTCTGACGATGATTGGAGAGATTGGTTGAGCTTGTGGCCTGTTTCCAAAAACAAGAAGCAACGTATATACATGGTCATTGCGTCTTTTTTGTGGTTAATTTGGCGGTATCGCAACAATATCACATTTAACTCTCATTCTGTGAGGAAATGTGACATTTTCGATAGTATTCATTTGTACTCTTTTTCTTAGCTTAATTTTCGAGGTCGTAAGCTCAGTAGTTAGACTGATTGTTTAAAATCTCTTATGTATTTCTAACATCCTGCCGGTTCATCTTTATATATAATATAATGGTGTTTAAAATAAATAAATAAATTTAAAGAAAAAAAGAAAAGAAAAAAAGAAAAAAACTCAAGTTCATTGCTTTTTCTTTCCCGTCATTTTCTTAATTCTTTTTTGAACAAAGTCATTTTCGTAATTAAACAAAAACAAACAAAAAATTTATCATACGAGGCTTCCCTCAACCCGTGCGATGCACGGTCTAGTGGTTGAGGGTGATGTTTTTATCCGTAATGTTGTATATGATGGTATTTAGATACCTATTAGAGAAGTTGGATTGTATGTATTATTTAGATGGCTAATAATGTTATTGTTACTTTTGTTTATATTATTTTAGTGGAATCTATATTTAGATGCCTAATAATGTTATAATTACTTTTGTATTTATATTATTTTATTTTCATTAAAAGTTTTTAATAACATAGTCTTTTCATATGTAGTATTTTAATTTGAGTAAGTTACATAAGTGTTTTGTTGCTTATTTATTTGTGACTTTTGTTATTTGGAATTATATAAATATTTGTACTCTTCAATGGCAAATTTTGAGTTGTTAGAGAATTTGATGAATATTTCAGGATCATCTAAATTGCATGATTGTATGCGCTTGTGGTTTGTGCAACAGGCATGTGAAGATGATGCATTATCAAAGTTGATTTTTGATTGTTTTCATCATGTGAGGCGTGTAATGGCAAAAAATAACACGATGATTTTGAACATGGAAACGTTAGGTCATCGTGGCGTAGCTTTAGATTCGATTGATGCTTTGAGAAAGACTCAAGAGAGGCATCGTGTATTGCTTGAAAAGTTAATTAATTTGTTTAACCAAGCTAAAGACGGTGTTCGTGAGGAAGAGTCAAATGCTAAGAAAATGAATGAGTTTAATTAGTAACTTTGATTTAAATATCTTTGATGGTATTTAAATTTTAAGTGTTTTGCTTGTTTTTATGATTATGAAAGTTTTAATAAACGAAGCTTTATAAATTATCAGCATGACTTTTAAGTTTAGGATGTTAATTGTAATGAATTGTGCATGTAGGGTTTGTTTTATATCAAATGTATAATTGAGGGTGTTATATTGCAATGTTGGACATCTTCCTAATTGCATTCCCATTTATGCATGGAAACTTCAAGTCTCCAGTAACACCCAAATTAAATGTTCAATGCCTCTTAAGTGTCTTTGTGTTGTTTTCTTTGCAAATTCTTATTCTGAACCTTAATTATTGTTTTTGTGTTGTTTTCTTTGCAAATTCTTATTTACAATCCTTAATTATTATGACCGCACAATTTCGTGTATATATATTGTCAATCCAAGAACAATTACATCTAACCCTAATTTTAACACACAACTCTATCCACCTTAATCCTAATATCAGAATGTCAGCCACACCAAACCTCGACGAACTGAAATCTCTTACTGAAACTGGAAAGCTTGCTGATGCTTTCAGGCTGCTGATAACTCACGACAAAGCAGAGGAGGAAGGTTTGATTGCTCGTATCGGGGAGGAGAGATCATTAAGGGCGATGATTAACAAAAAGGAGCAAACAATCAATGAGGCATCTATCAACTATTCTCGTTTTAATGTTGTGGCAGCAACTGGTCATGATGCTATCCTTGAAACACAATTGAAGGATCGCAGGAAGCTTGATCTGTTGGCTCAACTACTTGTGCTGTGTCGTCAAAGCTTGGAGGAGAAGGAGGAGATTTTGGAGAGGTTGGATGAAGCTGAAAGCTCTGATGATGAAAATTAGGAGCTGTTGGTGATTTTCTTTTGTGTTTTGATGTATGTAGTTGGTATCATGTATGGTTTGTATGAATGGTGGATATGTATATGGTTTTCTAACTTTATCAATGGAAAAAACTGATCAATGATCAGTTATGTTTATGTTTTAATCATCCATTATGTTTAAGTATTTACATTATTAATATTTTTTTATTTAATATTAAAAAGGGTAAAGTATCACCCGTTTGACTTTTTCTCTCACACCTCTCTCTCACACTTGGTGAAAAGATGCAGTAATACCTAAATAACATATTTAGGGTTTTTAATCGAAGGCAAAACTGATCAAAATAAATAGTAAATAATATAATTTTTTTGAGGGTTATGATAAAGGAGCTGATTATCTGTCGATTGATTCCAATATTTCAGGTATTCGATTTCATTATGATCAAATTAAAGCGTTCATCTTTAAATGTTTTAATTTATTGAGTGTTAGTTGCTTTATGATGTTTATTGATTTATAAATGATATTGGATTATTTTTGTTTCGATTCATTGGAACAAATAAGCATATGTTTGATATTTTGAAAGTCCAATTATGTGTTAAGAATGAGTATGACTTTCTCAGGCTAAATTTTGGTTGTTTTAAGGTTTATAGTTAATGGTAATTTGGGTATATGTTTCAGTCGTATTGAATGGCTAGTTTACTTGTCTGGTTATGTTGTTAAATGCGATATATGTAATCCATTTATATGTGACCGAGTGCATATCATGTGTTTCTTTTTTACATTATTCTACTTAATTTTTGGTGGCATCGTTATGCAGGTTAGATGGGTTATTGGTGATTAAGGGTGTTTGTGTTGAGACCCTGTTCAGATCGGAGGCTATTCATTTTGGGACATTCTTTAATCAATATCTCTTAATTAAGAGTGTTGTGACTCGTTTCCGCAGTCATCTTTATAGCACTGTAAGTTTATGTTCTTTCCTTTTAAGATTAACTTTTCTTTGGTCGAGAGGGTGCAAACGGTGTGACTAACTTCTTGATCTGCCTCCTTGAGAGGTGTGAATACCTGCTCTTGTCACACCCAATTCTCGGCAGTCTTGTTAATCTTGGGTGTGTGTTCTGTGTAATCCCTTAATTGTTGTTGTTTAGATATTGTCTTAGTTTCTGGCGATGAGTAGGTTAAGGGATTGAGAAGTTGGTGTTGGATTTTTGGTGGTTATTTGTGTTTGAAGGTGGTTGGCTTTGTGTCTATAGTTTGGTGTCTTTGACTTCTGAGACTGAGTGTATCATAGTAATTTTTTTTGTTTTAAGGTTTACAGTTAAGTCGTGCCTACTACAGTTTTTGGTTATTTGATTATAGAGTAACTGTGGTGCACTATGAATACATGTTAAGAGTCGGAAGAATACCATGCACATTATGAGTGTTCGTGGCAAATAACCAAGTAATAATTGTTAGGAATTGGAAATTCCATGTTAAAGAGTCGGTCACCCCAATAATGGTCTAGCATATGTTAGCTCGTAGATTTGTCGTTGTTTACATTATTTATCAGTTTATTAGTTAGTTATTAGTTTAGTTTAGCGTAGTGTAACACCGTGGAGGAAGGACGGGTCTTTACCCATTGTATGCCTGATCCACAGCCGATAGGAGTCGTATTTCATGTAACTATAAATACCCCTTCCATCCATGGAAGGGGTGGTGCTTCTTATTCAATCTAATATTCCCTTTGTGTAAACCTCTAGCAAGAACACCCTCTCTCTCTACTAACTCTCTAACTATGGCAAACATGTATTTTGATCATCCAAGACCACCCGAATCATCAACACAATAATATTTGGATCCTAACAATTGGTACCAGAGCCAAGGTTTTTGTGTTTTGATGATTTATTGTGGTGTTGTACGTGTTTATGCTGTTGGTGTACTAGTTTTATTGGCTGGAAAACTCTTTGTCATATATTTGTGGTTAACTGTTTTTACACGAGTTATTTGGTCATTGTCCAATAGTATCTACAAAAGTTACATCTGTGTTGTGTCATGGTCCAATAATCTATTTTTGTCCAACGAGTAGTCTTGTTACTATCATTTTTGTTGTTTTGTACCAAAGTAAAGATAAGTCATCATCTGGTCTTTTTGTGGTCAAAGCAGGTTATATTGAAGCAGTTTATAGTCTTATTTTCTGGGTAACTATGAAGATAGTCGAAAAAAGTAGTCGGAAAACTCGCCGGAAAATCTTAGCGACTTGTTTGTCAACGTTTTCTTCCTAGCGACTTGTTTCATGTTCTGGTGGCGACTTGTATTTACAAGTTGTCTAGATTCATTGTATAATGGTTAGCGAGTTGACTCTTGAGTCAACTCAGGTCATTAGCGACTTGACACATGACCTAGCGACTTGTCACATACAGGTAGCGACTTATGATAGCGACTTTACTCATAAACTCTGCTAGCGATTTGTTTTGAAAAACCAACATGACCTAGCGACTTCACAACAAAAGACTGTGACTTGAATGAAAATAAAAAAAAATAAAAAAATGACCTCAACCACATCATCAAAAACCATTTTCCTTACTCCTATCTTTGAACCAATACGTCAACAAAAACACATGATCTCAGATACTTCTTTCCTTGTTCTTAAACTTGTATATCTAGACTCAAGGTCTAAAAGGTGAAAGTAGCTTATCATCATTGATCCTTCGTTAAACAGTTTTGAATATTGATGTATTAACAAAACAAGATTGTCCTGCTCATCATTCCATTCGAGTTCATCATTGCATTAAAAGCATGTCAATATCCGAATGTGTAAGAGAAAGAAAATAACAATATTGTTACTCTCTTCTCTTGTATTTGTTCTAATGTTAAACAAAATCCAAGCTCTAATATTAAAACCTACCTGGGGTTTATGTTTACATCTTGATGCCTTCTCTTCATTCGACAAGCCATCCCTGTGGCAGTCACATTACACCTCCATGTCATCCCTGTGGCAAACGTATAAGGAGAAAGGAGCGGCAAGATGTCCTGGGGGATTGTTCTATTGGGGTCTAATGTGTCAATATTGTTGCTGATGTTGATCAATTGAGTTAGAGGTCAAATGATTAAAGGATGTGTATTCAGGTTTCTGATTTATGACTAAGAATGAATTGAGAAGCTGCGTTATTTTTGGAGATGGGGGCGGAGGAACTTAGATATGTAATTAGGGTTGATGGTGAGATAAATTAGGGATCTGGTATATGTGTGAGTATAATGTTTCTTTTATACAGTGAGACTTGTGTTATGTGGGTTGGCATTTGTGTTATGGCCATGGGCTGTGTTATCTTAATTGGATGGGAGTTTACTTGGACCATGTAAGTCTTGGGCCGTAAGTTATGAGCTGGGTGTGTATTGGACTGTTAAACGAAGATTGGATCAAGCTTTGGTTAATTGCTTGTCGTATTCAAATGACTTGGTACTTTGTCTTGATACGCTATATACTGATTCGTGGTTAATCTCTATACGTGGCCTCATGTTTAGTATCTTCGTGATTATATAAGGTTTCATGTGATACATATCAAATGTTGAAACATATGTTGGTTAATATGGATCGAATGTAGTTATGATGTCTGATGGGCTGCATATCATGTTGAATGTGTGTGAGGATAACTCGTCAATGGGCTTCTCATTTTAATACTTGGGCTCGTGCATATTTAGCTTTAATGGATTGTTTACATATTGTGATTGGGTTGAACCGTATGATATGATTATAATATCACTCACAATATCTTGTCATCCGAATTTTCTTTCAATATTTTGGATACATTTTGAAGAGTGGTATTTTTGGTATGATAATTTTCACGGAGGATACAAAATTCCCGGCGAGGAAATAAATTTTAAAGTTGACTACGGGGTTTTTGTACGGTATTATTAACGAGAAATTGAAATGACGTTTCACCGGTGAACTTCTTTATCTTTGAGACGTTGGTTGGTTGGATGCATGTCTCAAGATAACTTGTTGGGACATAACTATCACTTTGAGTGATTATGAATTGACAATCTGGTTATAACTGATGTAAGGATTTGCGTCGTCATGCTCACAGTGTATAACTATCACCTTAAAGAAGTTGAAATACTTAGTGTCACGCGGCGTTGTGGATTGTTCAAAAATATAGAACAAGCAGTAAGTCACTAAGTTGGGATGTCACCTTTCTTTTCAAGTTAGTCGTATCGGGTTATCTCCATATGTGGTCATTACTATTAGCCGTTGAATCAATTGAGGTCCAATTTAAAGAATTCCTATGAGATATTCGATGCCTCATAATGTTAATGATACTTCACAGTCTAAGCAAAATCTTTCAAGAATCTTCAGCGTCAGTTATGATTTTTCAAGATGTTTGCTTATGACAAGAACTTCTCGTGCAAATGGTCATACAAGTTATGATGCTTCCGATAGTTCGAAACCATCATGGGGGAGAAACGTGTACTTTGATGTGTTACGGTTAACCTCCAGGGAAAAGGAGTTTATACTACTTGACTTAGTATGGTTTGTGAAGTTGTCTACATTTGGGTAATGAATTGTTGATGATGGAGGAAGAATCACTGATGAACCGCTGCATGTTCTCCTAAAACAGATATTCATCGAAACCAAAGTTGTCATAACACATTCAAGCTGACATTGTTTACGGTTTTGTCTTGATTTTGTAAAATCCCGCGAAAGAACCTATTTCTCGGTTTAAATCACTGACTTGTAAAATCCCGTGACAATGGAAACATCCTGGTAATTGTAAAGTGCATTTCCGGATCTATCTTACGGTTTATTCTTGGTTTTGTAAAATCCCGCGAAAGAAATCATTTCTCGGTTTAAACCATAGAGTTGTAAAATCCCGTAATGATGGAACCATCTTGGAGAACAGAAAGCGTAATTCTGGATCTTACTTGATGCTGGTGCTACGGTTTCTGCTTCGAAGAAGGGATAAAAGGGTGTACTTCATGAATTGGATGTGTGTTTGGATATTCGTCATGGTAATTTGGTTATTACATGGTTTTACGGGGTTATGTGCTTTTAACCATGGTCGGGATGAAACCATTATCAAAGTTCACTTTTAATGTCAAAGGAGGCTAGATATGAGCAGTTCAGAAGATGTGACAACGGCGTTAATTTAGTATTATTTATTTGAGGTTGAAGTGAAATATCACGGGCGAGTGTACTTAGTATCTGAAGGTATCGGGGATGGATGGATGAAGATTCTTCAAGATCCTTGTTCGAGCTTATTATCAAAAACGAAGACTTGGAAATCTAGATATTGTTGGGTGTCTTTTACCTTTTCTTTTACCACTTGGGGGAATTGGGCTCATACTACCACAAAATAACTATCACTTAAAGGAGTTATGTTGTAGTGCTCAGTGTCACATTCAATTGTGGATTTTCAAGAGGTGATACACGTCTAATACTCGATGGTTGGTTGGTTGAAGAGTATAGAGTACTTAGAGATTCAAATGGGCATGAAGTCTCGGCACCGCTCTTTGTTACATATGTGCAAGTTTAAGTCACGAGTTCGGGTTAGTTTACTTCAGGGTCAAATCCATCATATTGGGTTTTCTCCATCAGCTGTCACGACAAAGGGCCTACTGAATGATAATGGGGTTGATTACATGTTTTGCTAAGAGAGCTGAATAGAGAGAGATTATGACGTATGAACACATCAGTTCATGCCTCATACTCTAAAGAAAAGAAAAGTGTACGTCTCAGTGTGCTTTATCTTAGAAAGAAGAGAAATCTTCTAATAACGTCTGTTCACATCAGTTCAGGCCTCGTACTCCAAAGAAAAGAAATGTGTACGTTTCAGTGCGTATTATCTTCTGAAGAAGAGAAATCTTCTCTATTATGACCATTCTCATCAACATGCTTCATACTTTTTCCATGCGCTTCAGTCATCAAGTGAACCGGGCTACCACTGATTGTTTTCTTATTCCACTTGCTCAACTATAATGACGATGGCGACATCCTATGCTAATTTTGCGAGGGAGAAGTGTGAATAGACTACATTGTTGAAGATAATCACTTGCTTAATCAAGAATGGCATCTCTGTGTGCAATTCTTGAGGGAAGAAAGAAGTATGATAATTCTGCATGGTTGATCGATATTTGAGAATAAATGGTCTTGGCTCTAAACTCATGTAAGAACCGAGCTTCTTCTTATCAGGTCTTCTTTACATGGCGTTTCTTCTAAGAGCCGTTAGTTGACATCTTCACAA
>OU343218.1:9549930-9602550 GCA_910596185.1 Chrysanthemum makinoi | reverse complement strand
GTACGGATATGTAAAAACACACAAAAAGAAGCCAAATCAGACGAAAATCCGAGCACGATAGATTAAGAGAGCTAAAGCTGAGCTGGAAGGTCAGAATTATGCATTTGTGAAGATTTCTAATCTCTGAGGATGATTTTTGAAGATTTGATCAAAGTTTGCAGAATTGTCAGAAACAGTCCCTGAACTTTGAGCATTTGGCAGAAATGACCCCTCAAGTTTCAAAAGTTGCAAATACAGTCCCTGGATTATTGAAGAATGACAAGATCAACCCTTGGATTACATTTTTAGATTTACACCTTTGACCCCTGAAAATTCAAAATTGGCAGTTTTGGCCCTTATGCTACATATGGGATTCAATATATATCCTAAGTCCAATATACTATCCAAGTCCAAGCCCAAAATCATCTTACCCGGCCCAAACTTAAATACTATACCCGGTCCAGCAACCTTATACCCATTTATCCCAACCCGTTCCCACTTAAACCCCGGTCAACGAGTCAAATTAATCGAAATATACTAAAAAAATCCTTGGCGCCAAATCTCACCCCCAATTCTGCAAATACATAAACCCTAAAACACCCTTCGCTTGATTGATCAAATTAACTACGGTTAAGGGCAAATTGGTACTTTCGACTGACACATTATGACACACCTGACATGTGCCTACTGCCAGGTCATCAATCCGCGTGCAACATCTCAATCTCTGCTCTCTGATTGGCTGTTGATGCGTGGCATGTGCAATCCAAGGGTTGAAATCATTTGGGATACGTGGAAGGTGATCTAATGGCTCTAAATGCACTCAAAGAAGCACAAATGAAGATTTCTAGATCCTTCCTTGGTTTGAGCTCGTGGCTATAAATACCCTTTCATTTCTTCTTTGTAATTCATGTAGTGTAGAATAGTTCTGAGTAGTGTAGCATTATTCAGTATTTCAATTTACTTTCTGTTTTCAAATTTCTGTTTGTATTCAGCTTTATTAATAAAAAATTATTTTAGCTTAATTTTTCATTTAAGTTTCAATCTCTGTTTTGTTATTTTTATTCGCATATTATTGTTATTGATAATCCTTTTAGCTAGTTTCCGAATCAATTTCAGTTTTATATATCTCTAAACAAAAATAACAAAAAAATAAGAAAAATAATAAAAAAAATAAAAAAAAATTCTCAAATCTGCTCATAAGCTGCAATCAGCTTATGTTTATGTTTCCTTAAGCTCTCTTAAGCTCATCTATAGCTTAATCAGTGCTTGCTTATTCTACTACTCAGTTCTACAATCAATTCACTCTCAAAACTCTCAACAGTCAACAGAAGTCAAACTGCAATGGTTAAATTGATCTAGTTTGCTGATATTGAGTTGGATTTGGGTTGATTCTGAATTGGATTTGGGTTGAGATCAGTTAGGTTAGTGGCTATTTGTTCTTTGGCAAGCCATAGTGGCTAAGGATTCAAGTGAGTTTAATTCTAAAACTGAATTATTAAGTATTCTGTTTATGTTATGCTTAATTGTTGTCTCTGCAGTTGTTAGTTAATATTCAGTAGTTAGATTAGAGTTTCATTACTATCATTGACTAGATTAGAGTATAGGTTAGAGTTAATTGCATAACAGTTAGTATAAGTAGTGTTTGGATCAAGTTGCAGACCTGTGTTTGAGGTTACTTTAGTGATAGAACTAAGTTGCTTTAGTCTCAATAAGTCATAACTCAGTCAATTCAGTCACTCTTTTGCACAATAAATCAGTGAAAGTCAAAATCAATTGTTACCTGTCTTAAATTCAAATCTGTTAGGAATTTTAAGGTCTTAATTCTTCATTTAGGTATAGAATAGGTTAGTCTAGCTTAAATTAGTTACAATTCATCATAATTTAGCAAAATCAGTTCATCATTTGGATTCAAATCTCACTTTAGTCAAAAATCCATTTCTGTGATAAAAAGTCAAAAGTGTAAAACTCAGTTTTTGCAAAACTTTATAGATTTTTCACACACTCAATTCTGGTTCAAAATCCTTGAAATTGTGGGATAAACAAGTTCTGCTGGTCTAGTTTTGAAAAGTCATTTTTGTGGAATTTTATATAAGCACTTAATAAGCTTGTGTTTAAGGTCAAAAATTCCCTGTGCATATTCTCAGCTTATATTGAGTGTGCACAGGTTTATTGCAGAGCCTATTGAGGGTTCATTTTAGCTTGTTAGAGGCTCAAATTTGGTATTTGTACTCTCTGGTTGGTTGTTCACTGAATACAAGTTCTTAATTTCACTTTTGCTCATTGGAAAAGCTAGTGCATAAGCTGAAAAGTAGGGGCTTAGAGCTGTTTTAGCTTATTTGAGAAATTGAATCAAAACCTTGTAGTGTGCATTTCATAGGTTTACAGTAGTTGATATTGGTTGTTTTTAAGTAGATTTAGCATACTTTAGGTTCTGTAATTCATTTGGTGCACTATAGCAGCTTTTAGCTTATTTACAAGTGCTTATCTATAAGCAGTTTCACTGCAGCTCCAATTTCCAGCACACTAGATTAGGTTTTGATATTTTTCATAGAATTAGAATATTATTTTAGACTTTTCCTGAATTTTTCATAATTTTTAGTTACTGTTTGATATTTTTCTTGATTTAAAACAATTTTTAAGGCATTTTAAATAGCTTTTATTACAAATAAATCAGAAAAAGTTCCAAAAAAATAAGTTTTCAATTTTCCTAGATTAAGAAAATTAATAAAATTTCAATTTTTCCATATTTTTCCTAGTTTAATTTGTAATTTTTAGAATTTAAATTAGTTTTAATTAGTTTTTAATTCAAATAAATTCCAGAAAAATCATAAAAATTAATTTTAATTCTTAGTTAATTTTCTAATATCATTTTTAGTTAGAAAGTAATTTTAGATTATTTTTAGGACTTAGAATAGACGTAGTTGCTTTTTATTTACGTTTCTTTTAATACGTTTTAGAATAATTCGCGTATTTAGGATTCCCCGTAGTATAATTTCCCTTAATTGTTTTCCCATTCCCCGTAGTTTTAATATAATCAAAAATCCAAAACATCGAGCATTTTAATAACGAACCAATAACGACGTTGCCCATTCACACCTCGTTGGGAAACGACTCGGATTTCCTAATCCGTATCACTATCACTCACGGGTTTTGATTCATTATCCTTTTTCCTAAAGGGATTTTAAATCACTACTTGTGGTTATTTTTGATATCGATATTGTGGTTTTATCCATACACACACCCCTAAACCTCAACGAATCAAATTTTGGCGCCGCTGCCGGGGCAGGTGTGTCGCCGAATCGTTAAAAGGTTTGACGAATGACTCGAGATCCTTCCTTTGTGAAAGTTCACTATTTTTTAGAACAAATCAAAAAAAGTAAAAAAAATATTTTCCTTTTTTTCTTTTTGTATATATATATATATATCATTTCATAAAAATAAAAAAAGATTTTAATCTCTTTTGTGTTTTGAGCTAAATAGAATAAATCAATTATATAAACATTCTCAAACGGAGGTTTATCATTAGTAAGTTTAATAAGATCAAAAACTTGCCTTGGTCGCTTTGCTTGAGTCGATTTATTTCTATTTTGTAAAACAAAACTGTGTGGTGGGATATAAGGCAGCCTGCATTAAAATAGCGGAATGAAAAGAAGGGGTTTTTTTAATAAGCTTCGGCGCTGACCTAAAAAGCTTTCCCGTCGCTTGTTGCGTTTGTCTTAAGAGGTGATTTATTCACTTGGGAATTGGTTAAGTTCCGTGTTTTCGATTCGTTTTACCTTGTTTTTGAAAGTGCATGCGACTGTTCTAAACTACAGATACAATTACGTACGTGAAAGCCGAAACAATTCCGGAAGGCGGAAATAGACGTGCTCCATTAGTCGAACCCGAGATTCGAACTAATTCGACTCCGCCCATTGTCGAAATGGCGGAGGAAAACCGATCTATGCTAGAGCAACTCCAAGCACCCACCGAGGGTTATGGAGAAGCCATCGTCGTTCCGGCAATCGTTGCCGATAACTTTGAGCTTAAACACGGATTGATAAATTTGGTTTCGTCAAGCCAATTTTACGGATTTGAGAGGGACGATCCTCACTCTCATATCCGACGATTCAACAAGCTCACGTCTACGATCAAGTACCGTAACGTTCCGGAAGAGGCTATCAAGCTACTACTCTTCCCGTTTTCACTTGAGGGGGCCGCCCGGATTTGGCTCGAAAAACTACCCCCTCGATCGATAACCACATGGGAGAATTTAGTGTCAAAATTCGTGAACGAATTCTTCCCACCGTCTAAAACAACAAGCTTAAAAAATGAAATAACAAAATTCACACAAAGATTTGATGAATCATTTAGTGAGGCATGGGACCGATTCAAAGATTTGCTTAGGCAATGTCCCCATCATGGTTTTACGGAATTACACCAACTTGATACATTTTATAACGGTTTGAATGAGACTGATCAAGACTCTCTCAATGCCGCTGCGGGTGGTAATTTGTTGACCCGATCAACGAGAGATGCCTTGTTGATTATTGAGAACAAATCTAAAGTTCGTACCTCACGTAGCAAATCGGTTGCTGCCCGAGTGAGTGTTACACCATCATCCTCGTCTTATGAAAATACGTCTAGCACCGATGCTAAGATTGATAAGCTTACGGATATGATTCAGGCTTTGGTTAAGATTAAGACCGCTAAGGTTAATTCTTCTCCACCCGCTCATGTCAAAGCGGTGGAATCGACTTGTACTACTTGTGGTGGCCCGCATGCCTACTACAATTGTACCGCCACCGATGGAAATCCTTTCGATGCTAATGCCGTAACCGGAGGTAACCAATACCGTCCTCAAGTTGAACCGAACCCTCGTGTTAGTAATCAAATGGTACCTCCGGGATTTTCTCAATCGAACAATCAGACTCGTTTTAATCAGAATCAAGTTCATGGACCAAATGTTCAAAACCAATTCAAAGCCCCATCAAATCAATACCCGAACCAAGGGGTCAATTACAATCAAGGATATCAAGCTTCAAGCTATCAAGCTCCACCTTTGCCCTCTAATGAATTCTCGAATTACGTTCAGAACAATAATGCTACCATCCAAACCATGAAAACCCAGATTTCAAGTTTGAGAAACGAGTTTCAATCTTCATTAACTAGACAAAGCAATGAGTTTAGGAACGAAATTCGACTTCAGAACAACAAGATGGATGCTTCGCAGAATAAACTTGAGAATATGTTGAATGCTGTTTTGTGCCAAATGAGTCAACCCTCGAGTTCCGGTTCTCTCCCAAGTAATACCATTCCAAACCCGAAGGGAGAAATGAAATCCGTTACCATTCGAGATGATGGGCCCTCGATGACTACTTCCTCTCTGGTGATGAGTGTAGCACGAGAGACCGAGGTGACAAAGGACCCGGTAATTCCTCTTGATAATGGAAAAGCCAAATACGTCCAACCTCTGGTTGCCCAAGTTCCCTCTATCTCCGTCATAATGCCAAGTTCTAACCTTACACCGTGCAAATCGATTCAATCACGGTTCGACAAAATGAAAGTTGTTTCCGGAACCAAGTTCAAACTTACGACTGATATGATTAAAGCTGCTGAAAAGATTTATGAAGAGAAATTGGAACAAATTTCAAAGATTTCAATTGAGCCTACACCGCCTAATTCTTCCTCTAACCAAGCTCCCGAGAAGCTTGGTGATCCCGGGAAATTTCTCCTTCCTTGCTCCTTAAATGATATTAAGGAATGTAATGCCCTAACCGATTCAGGTGCAAGCATAAGTCTCATGCCTCTTGCGATATATCATGAGCTTGGATTGAAGACTCTTATACCGACTCGTATGACTATCGAATTAGCTAATCGAACAATTGCTCACACGGTTGGTGTAGTCAACGATGTTATGGTACGAGTGGATAAATTCCATTTTCCCGTGGATTTCGCCGTAGTTGATATAGAGGTCGATGCCCGAATCCCTCTCACTTTAAGAAGACCATTCTTGAGAATAGCGAAAGTCATTGTGGATCATTACCAAGGAACGTTAACGATCAGAAAAGGAAATGAAAAAATAGTGTTCTATGCCGAAAAAACATCAAAACCTCCACCCGATGATCATTCGATTCATAGCATCGGTGTGATTGATTTTCTCAAGGAAGTGGTGATCCCATTTTACCATATGATCCGAATGATGTGGAAGAAAGTTGAACCTAAACTACTTTTGACCTCAAAAGTTGATCTTTCAAGATGATTTAAGAAAGTTGAACGATCAAGAGTATGTCGAACAATACAAGCCTGAATGAAAAAGAAACAAGAAAAGGAGTTTACAACGGTAGTGGTGGAAAATGCTAGCTCTAAGAGCACACCACTTGTCCCACCTCCGATTTCTAAGAAAATCGACCTTCCTTTGAGTGGCAATCCCACTCCTTTTTCAAATCATGAACCTTCTTTTGAGAAACCTTTCGATCCAGAATCTTTCAAAACGACATTCACGAATCCCTTGTTTGAATTCGATTCTGAATATACTCAAATTTTTGAAAATCAACTCTTTGACGAAGAAAGTGAGGAGTTCACCGATGAACTTGCTCCTACCGACTCGATTTTCTCTGAGGATGAAGAAGAATACGATGATCCGTTTTTTCCAAAGAAAGATAAGGAAGTGAAGTTGTCGACAAATGAACTTGTTGATCCTGAGGTCCAATATTATTTAGCCGAGAGTGATTCCTCTCCTCGTGAGGATTTTCACATAGATGACACATTGATCTCCTTCCTCTCTGAAGACAAGATTTTCAACCCCGGGATACGCGTTGATAAGTTTTATGCTAAAAATGTCATTCGAGATAAGGATCCTCTCTTGGATGCCTTCGTTGATGAGCCTTTGAGTAACACCTTTCTTTACCATGAGCTCCCGACTTCTTTGGAGTATTCTCTTATCGATCCTTCATCCCTTCGTCCGCCCGCAAAACCGCCGGATGATGGATCGTTCTTTCATATGCCTTATGTGAGTTTGGGAGGAGTCATTCCTTATGTGCTTGAGCCCGACATTTTCTTTCCTCCTAACCCACCCAGTCTCATTCTTTCGGGAATGAGGACACCGTTTTTGACCCTGGTATCTCTACCATTTTCTTCCCCAAGGACAAATGAATTCGGGGACGAGTCAGGCTAGCGACTCGGTGAAGAAAAACAGTAGCGCTTCGTGGGAGGCACCCCATGCTTATCCATCTATCTTCTTTCTATTTTCTAATAAGTGACGTGAAGGGGTTAGCCTCTTCGATTTCTCGTGTTTGGTTGTTTGTGATGTTGTCCAGGATTTTCCCGATATGAAGACTCTCGTGCTCGAAGTTTGTCATTTTCTCCACTCGAGTTTCATGATCGATGCTGATGGAAATCTAATATCCGAAATCTTATCGACTAACGTTTATCTACTGAGCATACTTAATAAACGGCTTTTAGATTTTCGTTGATACCCTTGCTTTTAAACATTGAGGACAATGTTTCGTTCTAGTCTGGGGTAGGGTAATATTCGATTTGATTTGACCGCACTTGCTTTATTTTCGTCGTGTACTCTTGCAACCCTATTTTTCATTAGAAAATGAAAAATTGTGCTATAAATGTGAAAAAATTTAAAATTTTTTAAGCTTTTGTTAAGTCTTTTTGATTGAAAAGTTTGCTAGTCTCTTAGACAAGAAGCTATAAAAAGCGAATTCTAGCTCACAAGGCCAAAGATTTTGCAAGTTTCCCTGAGTGATTTTAAATATGCATGACTTAATTTCATTTAGACAAAGCATTTGCTAAGTTAATATATGATTTGACACCTTGTTGACTTTCCGCTGGTGAGAGTAGGAATAGAATTCTGACTTGACCGGGCGTGTTGAGCCCTAGCTTGTTCCCTTAACCATAGATAATCTAAAAATTATCGGCTAAGCATCCGCGGATCTCATTATTTGGGATTTTAAATTTGCGGAGATCGAGAAATGATAGAGTTACTTATGAGTTTAGATGCTAAACGTGGAGTAGTTGGTTCTCTTTAGAACCCATCGAAGGTACTTATGGCTTTTTGTTCCCACAAAATTGTTTCACCCCATATCTGTTAAATAATAATTAGAGATGTTGAGTTTTTGGCGATAGTTAGTTCTTTGTCTTCTTTAGAAAATCTTTGCCCATGAGAGTTGGGTACACATCGAGGTACTGTCAGTGTTACGGTGTAATAGACAACTGATTCTTGATAGTTTGCTGCTATTGTTTCTATTGTTATAAAAGCCGTAGGGTTTGGAGTTTGGCACAAAAATTAACATGAAATAAAGCCCAAATGTTTTATAATTAAAAATCCAAAGCTATAAAAGTTGTCTTAGACTTCTATAAAAGCAGAGGAAAATCCAAAGTCATAATAAGACTTCTGATAAAGCGGTAATCCCATTGAGTTAGTAGTTTAAAAGACCAAGGGCCTGAATTGCAAAAATGCAAATGTGCTGAAATAGTGTTAAGCCAAACTTCGGATCCGAGAGATGTCTAAATAAAGCTTCTGTCTCTGGACTCGTAGATGAGTTGTCTCGGTCGCCATAAAAAAGATATTATCCCTAAATCGTGTGAAATTAGGACCTTGATGTGGACCTCATTCTTGTGTGCAATGGTTTTCGAGGGAAGGTGGATAACTAATTAGCGACTTAGCTTCATATCTTTATTAGAATAAAAGTTATCGAAACGAGAAACTTGAAGAAATTCATTTCTCACAAAAATAAAAAAATCTAGAGGAAATAGGAAAATGGGAGCAAAAGGTAATTACACAAGTAACTTCCATGGGTAGTGTTAGCATCTAGAGTCATTTGTAACAATGATTTCGATTTTACGCTTAGTTTGGGGACTTGTGAAAAATCAGGGACGATGTATTCTATCCGTATGGTCACTTCACGCTGTGTTGTGTTTCCTACTCCGTGATCCTAACGTGTTGATTGAAAAATGTTGGAGTTATTGATCGACATGAAAGTTCAACAAACCGTCACTCATAACCGGAATGTGCTTAATCATAATATCTACATGTGAATTAAAAGGTAAACGGGGCGTTTTTAGAATTAAGGCTTTCTTAATCTCTTTTGAGGAATCTTTGCTACTTCTTCATAGGTTTAGTAGAAAGAGATTGAAATCCTTGGTTTTAGAAGCGTGAGTTGATTGCATTGCGTGGGGACACGACAATGGTCTCGTCTGGGGTATTTTGATATGTGCTTAAACACATATAATTTCATTATCAAATCAGACCCAAAATAACCAAGAAAAGAGCCGTTTATTGCTAACATTTGCGTGTTTCTTGAGTTTTTGCTTGTGCAGGTACGGATATGTAAAAACACTCAAAAAGGAGCCAAATCAGACGTAAATCCGAGCACGAGAGATTAAGAGAGCTTAAGCTGAGCCGGAAGGTCGAGATTGTACATTTTTGAAGATTTTATTCTCTGAAGATGATTTTTGGAAGGTATAATCAAGTTTGAAGAATTGTCAGATTCAGTCCCTGAACTTTGAGTTTTTGGCAGAAATGACCCCTCAAGTTTCAAAAGTGACAAATTCGGCCTTGGTTATTTGCATAATGACAAGATTGGCCCTTGAAAGAAAATTTCAGATTTACATTTTTGGTCCCTGGATTTTCAGAATGTACACTTATGGTCCCTAAAATGCCTAATGGATTACATATCTAATCCTAGTCCAAATCAAAACACACAAGCCCAACATCTCACGGCCCAAAATTGTCCTAGCCCAACATCCTATTACCCGGATCTCTTAACCCGTTATCCCTTTATCCCAACCCCCATACCCGTTTTTACCCAAGTCAAACAAACCACAACCCGGTCAACACACTCAAAATAATATAAAAAATCACCTCGCGCCTTTTCACCCCCTTTTACCCATTCTGCAAATTACATGAACCCTAATTACCCCTTCGTCAATATGGTCAAATTAACAGAAATTAAGGGTAATAATGTATTTTCTCTGACATCCCCTGACACACTGACATGTGCCTACTGTGTCATCAATCCGCGTGCAACATTCCAAATCCTCTGCTCTCATTGGTGTTGATGCGTGGATGATCTAATCCAAGGGTTGATATCATTTGGGATACGTGGATGATCAAAGGGTTGATATCCACTCTAAGAAACACAGAATTGCATATTCCTAAGTTTCCAAGGCTCAAGCTCAAGTATTTAAAGACCCTTCACCAAAGAATTGAGACACCTTCTTCTTTATTTTCATGTAGTGTAGAATAGTTCTGAGTAGTGTAGCATTATTCAGTATTCAATTTTAAGTTTTAATTTCTCAGTTTGTAATTCAGCTCTTGTATTAATCAATTTCTTATTAATATAATTTCTAATTACTCAAGTTTTTAATTAGTTGTTTATGATCTTAATCTGTTTATAATTATTGTCTAAAGCTTATTTCATTAATCCAAATCTGTTTTCAGCTTATTTCTTCCTTAACTAAAAAAATAAAAAAAAATCGAAAAATATTGAAAAAATAAAAAAATATTTCAGTTCTTCTCATAAGTTTTCATTAATCTTAGCTTATGTTTACATAAGCTCATCTAAGCTTCTAATAGCTTATTGCTTGAGCTTATTTCCTTTCTCAATCTTAGAGACTCTTGTAATATTACTCACAGTCAACAAAAAGTCAAACTGCAGTGGTTATGGTTTGATATTGATTGAAATTTGGGTTGATGCAGAGCATGGATGGGTTGGATTAGATCAGTTTAGTGTAGATTTGGTATTGTTTGAAGTTGCATAATGGCTGGCTTTCAAGTTAGTTCTCAATCTCTTTCCATTTAAACTGATAATCTGCATAATCTGCTAGTATTCAATTCTGCTTATTGATTGTCTCTAGAGCAGTTTCATTTAGGTTTATTTTGGTAAATTGGATTTAGATTAGGTGATAGCTTAGCTTGATAGAGTGATTTAGTTGTTCTAGTTGCTTATCAGTTCAATCAAGGTGTTTGGTTCAAGAGTTGAACCTGAGAGATGAGGGTAAATTAGTGGTGAATATTTGCAACACTAGTTTCAGCTTAGGATGATCTAGTCTAAACTCAGTTCATTCATCCTGTGCCTTATAATACAAAAAGTCAAATCATATTAAATAGGATCTAATTTTCACATCTGTTAAGTATTTGAATATCAAAAGCTTGATTTATGTTTAGAATTCAGTAGAGCACCTTAATATAGTTTCACTTTAGCTTAATATATCATTCTTAGTTCAAAAATTGAATTCAAATCTCATTTTAGTCAACTTTTCAGTTCTGTCATAAAAAGTCAAAATTAAAAAAAAAAGTTTTCTCAAAACTTTGTGAATTTCTCATAAACTCAATTCTGGTTCAAATCAAGTGGAATTCTGGACTTAAACAACTGCTCACTGGTCTAGTTTATTATATCAATTTTGTGGAATTTTTAGAGATAGTTATAGCACTTAAAAAGCTGTGTTTTAGAGGTCAAGCTTTTGCCCTGTTCAGCTTATCATAACTGAGTGATCCATTCTTGCAAGCCTCTTGCAATGGGTGACTCAATATAGCTTATCTTAATCTGAAATTTGGAACTATTACTTTTTGGTTGGTTGGTTCTTGAGAACCATAGTTTTAGTTTTCACATTAGCTTATTGATAAAACCTGTGGATAAGCTCAAACATAGGGGTTAAGAGCTGATTTAAGTTAGAATCAGTTAGCATAAAATCTTGGTAAACTGCTTATTAGAGGTTAGGAGTAGCTAGATTTAGTTGATAATAGCTAGTTTTAGTAGATAATATAGTTTCTGCTAATTCATTGGTTATAGCAGCTTTTAGCTTATTTTCAAGTGCTTATTTGGTAGCAGTTTCACTACAGCTCTCAATTTCTCACACAATAGCTATAGTTTTTATATTTTTCATAGATTTAGAGTATTATTTTAAACTTTTCCTGAATTTTTCATAATTTTTAGACTTTGTTTGCTATTTTTCTTGATTTAATACAGTTTTTAGGTAATTTTAAATAGCTTTTATTGCAAATAAATCAGAAAAAGTTCAAAAAAATAAATTTTCATTTTTACTAGATTAAGAAAATTATAAAAAGCAAAAAAAAAAATTTTACAGATTTTTCCTAGTTTAAATTGTAATTTTTAGCATTTAAATTAGTTTTTAATAGATTTTTATTCATAGAAAATAGAAAAATCTTCTGAAAAATACAAAATTAGTTTTGAAAAGTCTTTTGAGTTATTTTAGATTTTTAGAAAATAGTTTATAATTTTCACTTTTGTTTTCATAATTTTTAGTATTTTTAATTAGTTTTAAAAGTTTAAAATTAGTTTTAATTCAAATAAATTTCAGAAAAATCATAAAAATTAGTTTTAATTCTTAGTAAATTTTCTAATATCATTTTTAGTTAGAAAGTAATTTTAGATTATTTTTAGGACTTAGATTAGACGTAGTTGCTTTTTATTTACGTTTCTTTTAATACGTTTTAGTATAATTCGCGTACTTAGGATTTCCCGTAGTTTAATTCCCGTAATTGCTTTTCCATTCCCCGTAGTATTAGATCATATTTCAAATCCAAAACATCGAGCATTTTAATAACGAACCAATAACGACGTTGCCCATTCACACCTCGTTGGGAAACGACTCGGATTTCCTAATCCGTATCACTATCACTCACGGGTTTTGATTCATTATCCTTTTTCCTAAAGGGATTTTAAATCATTACTTGTGGTTATTTTTGATATCGATATTGTGGTTTTATCCATACACACATACCCCTAAACCTCAACGAATCAAATTTTGGCGCCGCTGCCGGAGAGGTTGTGTCGCGACAATATCGTTAAAGGTTTGACGATTAGTGACTCGAGATCCTTCCTTTGTGAAGTTACTATTTTATAAAAAATCAAAAAGTAAAAAATATATTTCTTTTGTATATATAAATATCATATTAAAAATACAAAAAGATTTTCTCTTTTGTTTTTGAGCTAAATAGAATACATCAATTATATAACATTCTCAACGGAGGTGTTATCATTAGTAAGTTCTCGAACTAAAGATCAAAAACTTGCCTTTGTGTCGCTTGTGAGTCGATTTATTTCTATTTGATAAACAAACTGTGTGGTGGGTATAAGGACGGCCTGACATTAAATTGCGGCTGAAAAGAAGCGGGTTTTTAATAAGCTTCGCGCTGACCTAAAAAAGCTTCTCCGCTCGCTTGTGCGTTTGTCTTATAGAAGTGATTTATTCACTTGGGATTATTGGTTAAGTTCACTGTGTTTTCGAATACCGTTCGTTTTAATTGCCTTGGTTTTTGAAAGTGCATGCGCACTCATAACTACAGACCGATACGTGAAGCCGCTACAATTCCAAGAAGGCGAAATAGACGTGCTCCATTAGTCGAACCCGAGATTCGAACTAATCCGACTCCGCCCATTGTCGAAATGGCGGAGGACAACCGATCTATGCTAGAGCAACTCCAAGCACCCACCGAGGGTTATGGAGAAGCCATCGTCGTTCCGGCAATCGTTGCCGATAACTTTGAGCTTAAACACGGATTGATAAATTTGGTTTCGTCAAGCCAATTTTACGGATTTGAGAGAGACGATCCTCACTCTCATATCCGACGATTCAACAAGCTCACGTCTACGATCAAGTACCGTAACGTTCCGGAAGAGGCTATCAAGCTACTACTCTTCCCGTTTTCACTTGAGGGGGCCGCCCGGATTTGGCTCGAAAAACTACCCCCTCGATCGATAACCACATGGGAGAATTTAGTGTCAAAATTCGTGAACGAATTCTTCCCACCGTCTAAAACAACAAGCTTAAAAAATGAAATAACAAAATTCACACAAAGATTTGATGAATCATTTAGTGAGGCATGGGACCGATTCAAAGATTTGCTTAGGCAATGTCCCCATCATGGTTTTACGGAATTACACCAACTTGATACATTCTATAACGGTTTGAATGAGACTGATCAAGACTCTCTCAATGCCGCCGCGGGTGGTAATTTGTTGACCCGATCAACGAGAGATGCCTTGTTGATTATTGAGAACAAATCTAAAGTTCGTACCTCACGTAGCAAATCGGTTGCTGCCCGAGTGAGTGTTACACCATCGTCCTCGTCTTACGAAAATACGTCTAGCACCGATGCTAAGATTGATAAGCTTACGGATATGATTCAGGCTTTGGTTAAGATTAAGACCGCTAAGGTTAATTCTTCTCCACCCGCTCAAGTCAAAGCGGTGGAATCGACTTGTACTACTTGTGGTGGCCCGCATGCCTACTACAATTGTACCGCCACCGATGGAAATCCTTTCGAAGCTAATGCCGTAACCGGAGGTAACCAATACCGTTCTCAAGTTGAACCAAACCCTCGTGTTAGTAATCAAATGGTACCTCCGGGATTTTCTCAATCGAACAATCAGACTCGTTTTAATCAGAATCAAGTTCGTGGACCAAATGTTCAAAACCAATTCAAAGCCCCACCAAATCAATACCCGAACCAAGGGGTACATTACAATCAAGGATATCAAGCTTCAAGCTATCAAGCTCCACCTTTGCCCTCTAATGAATTCTCGAATTACGTTCAGAACAATAATGCTACCATCCAAACCATGAAAACCCAGATTTCAAGTTTGAGAAACGAGTTTCAATCTTCATTAACTAGACAAAGCAATGAGTTTAGGAACGAAATTCGACTTCAGAACAACAAGATGGATGCTTCGCAGAATAAACTTGAGAATATGTTGAATGCTGTTTTGTGCCAAATGAGTCAACCCTCGAGTTCCGGTTCTCTCCCAAGTAACACAATTCCAAACCCGAAGGGAGAAATGAAATCCGTTTCCATTCGAGATGATGGGCCCTCGATGACTACTTCCTCTCCGGTGATGAGTGTAGCACGAGAGACCGAGGTGACAAAGGACCCGGTAATTCCTCTTGATAATGGAAAAGCCAAATACGTCCAACCTCTGGTTGCCCAAGTTCCTTCTATCTCCGTCATAATGCCGAGTTCTAACCTTACACCGTGCAAATCGATTCAATCACGGTTCGACAAAATGAAAGTTGTTTCCGGAACCAAGTTCAAACTTACGACTGATATGATCAAAGCTGCTGAAAAGATTTATGAAGAGAAATTGGAACAAATTTCAAAGATTTCACTTGAGCCTACACCGTCTAATTCTTCCTCGAACCAAGCTCCCGAGAAGCTTGGTGATCCCGGGAAATTTCTCCTTCCTTGCTCCTTAAATGATATTAAGGAATGTAATGCCCTAACCGATTCAGGTGCAAGCATAAGTCTCATGCCTCTTGCGATATATCATGAGCTTGGATTGAAGACTCTTATACCGACTCGTATGACTATCGAATTAGCTAATCGAACAATTGCTCACACGGTTGGTGTAGTCAACGATGTTATGGTACGAGTGGATAAATTCCATTTTCCCGTGGATTTCGCCGTAGTTGATATAGAGGTCGATGCCCGAGTCCCTCTCACTTTAGGAAGACCATTCTTGAGAACAGCGAAAGTCATTGTGGATCATTACCAAGGAACGTTAACGATCAGAAAAGGAAATGAAAAAATAGTGTTCTATGCCGAAAAAACGTCAAAACCTCCACCCGATGATCATTCGATTCATAGCATCGGTGTGATTGATTTTTCTCAAGAAAGTGGTGATCCCATTTTACCATCTGATCCGAGTATGACCGACTCCGTCTCTCAACGAAAAATGACCCCATTTGTTTTCTTAATGATGAAGTTCCGAATTGATGATGCCTAAAACGCCTCAATTCGATCTTCGAATTGATCTTTCAAAGTTTACGATTAAGAGTATGTCGACAATACAAGCTGAACGGAAAAAGAAACAAGAAAAGGAGTTTACAACGGTAGTGGTGGAAACTGCTAGCTCTAAGAGCACACCACTTGTCCCACCTCCGATTTCTAATAAAATCGACCTTCCTTTGAGTGGCAATCCCACTCCGATTTCTGAAATCATGGAACCTTCTTTTGAGACATCTTTCGATCCAGAATCTTTCAAAACGACATTCACGAATCCCTTGTTCGAATTCGATTCTGAATATACTCAAATTTTTGAAAATCAACTCTTTGACGAAGAAAGTGAGGAGTTCACCGATGAACTTGCTCCTACCGACTCGATTTTCTCTGAGGATGAAGAAGAATACGATGATCCGTTTTTCCCGAAGAAAGATAAGGAAGTGAAGTTTTCGACAAATGAACTTGTTGATCCTGAGGTCCAATATTATTTAGCCGAGAGTGATTCCTCTCCTCGTGAGGATTTTCACATAGATGACACTTTGATCTCCTTCCTCTCAGAAGACAAGATTTTCAACCCCGGGATACGCGTTGATGAGTTTTATGCTAAAAATGTCATTCGAGATAAGGATCCTCTCTTGGATGCCTTCGTTGATGAACCTTTGAGTAACACCTTTCTATACCATGAGCTCCCGACTTCTTTAGAGTATTCTTTTATCGATCCTTCATCCTTTCGTCCGCCCGCAAAACCGCCGGATGATGGATCGATCTTTCATATGCCTTATGTGAGTTTGGGAGGAGTCATTCCGTATGTGCTTGAGCCCGACATTTTCTTTCCCTCCCAACCCACCCAGTCTCATTCTTTCGGGAATGAGGACACCGTTTTTGACCCTGGTATCTCTACCATTTTCTTCCCCAAGGACAAATGAATTCGGGGACGAGTCAGGCTAGCGACTCGTTGACGAAAAACAGTAGCGCTTCGTGGGAGGCACCCCATGCTTATCTCTATCTTCTTTCTATTTTCTAATAAGTGACGTGAAGGGGTTAGCCTCTTCGATTTCTCGTGTTTGGTTGTTTGTGATGTTGTGTTCAGGATTTTCCCGATATGAAGACTCTCGTGCTCGAAGTTTGTCATTTCTCCACTCGAGTTTCATGATCGATGCTGATGGAAATCCGATATCCGAAATCTTATCGACTAACGTTTATCTTTGAGCATACTTAATAAACGGCTTTTAGATTTTCGTTGATACCCTTGTTTTTAAACATTGAGGACAATGTTTCGTTCTAGTCTGGGGTAGGGTAATCTTCGATTTGATTTGACCGCACTTGCTTATTTTTGTCGTGTACTCTCGCAACCCCGTTTTTCCTTAGAAAATGAAAAAATTGTGCTAAAAATGAGAAAATTTAAAAATTTTTAAGCTTTTGTTAAGTCTTTTTGATTGAAAAGTTTGCTAGTCTCTTAGATAAGAAGCTATAAAAAGCGAATTCTAGCTCACAAGGCCAAGAATTTGCAAGTTTCCCTGAGTGATTTTAAATATGCATGACTTAATTTCATTTAGACAAAGCATTTGCTAAGTTAATATATGTTTTGACACCTTGTTGACTTTCCGCTGGTGAGAGTAGGAATAGAATTCTGACTTGACCGGGCGTGTTGAGCCCTAGCTTGTTCCCTTAACCATAGATAATCTAAAAATTATCGGCTAAGCATCCGCGGATCTCATTATTTGGGATTTTAAATTTGCGGAGATCGAGAAATGATAGAGTTACTTATGAGTTTAGATGCTAAGCGTGGAGTAGTTGGTTCTCTTTAGAGCCCATCGAAGGTACTTATGGCTTTTTGTTCCCACAAAATTGTTTCACCCCATATCTGCTAAATAATAATTAGAGATGTTGAGTTTTTGGCGATAGTTAGTTCTTTGTCTTCTTTAGAGAATCTTTGCCCATGAGAGTTGGGTACACATCGAGGTACTGTCAGTGTTACGGTGTAATAGACAACTGATTCCTGATAGTTTGCTGCTATTGTTTCTATTGTTATAAAAGCCGTAGGGTTTGGAGTTTGGCACAAAAATTAACATGAAATAAAGCCCAAATGTTTTAAAATTAAAAATCCAAAGCTATAAAAGTTGTCTTAGACTTCTATAAAAGCAGAGGAAAATCCAAAGTCATAATAAGACTTCTGATAAAGCGGTAATCCCGTTGAGTTAGTAGTTTAAAAGACCAAGGGCCTGAATTGCAAAAATGCAAATGTGCTGAAATAGTGTTAAGCCAAACTTCGGATCCGGGAGATGTCTAAATAAAGCTTCTGTCTCTGGACTCGTAGATGAGTTGTCTCGGTCGCCATAAAAAGGATATTCTCCCTAAATCGTGTGAAATTAGGACCTTGATGTGGACCTCATTCTTGTGTGCAATGGTTTTCGAGGGAAGGTGGATAACTAATTAGCGACTTAGCTTCATATCTTTATTGGAATAAAAGTTATCGAAACGAGAAACTTGAAGAAATTCATTTCTCACAAAAAATAAAAAAATCTAGAGGAAAATAGGAAAATGGGAGCAAAAGGTAATTACACAAGTAACTTCCATGGGTAGTGTTAGCATCTAGAGTCATATTTAACAATGATTTCGATTTTACGCTTAGTTTGGGGACTTGTGAAAAATCAGGGACGATGTATTCTATCCGTATGGTCACTTCACGCTGTGTTGTGTTTCCTACTCCGTGATCCTAACGTGTCGTTTGAAAAATGTTGGAGTTATTGATCGACATGAAAGTTCAACAAACCGTCACTCATAACCGGAATGTGCTTAATCGTAATATCTACATGTGAATTAAAAGGTAAACGGGGCGTTTTTAGAATTAAGGCTTTCTTAATCTCTTTTGAGGAATCTTTGCTACTTCTTCATAGGTTTAGTAGAAAGAGATTGAAATCCTTGGTTTTAGAAGCGTGAGTTGATTGCATTGCGTGGGGACACGACAATGGTCTCGTCTGGGGTATTTTGATATGTGCTTAAACACATATCTTTTTTTTTATCAAAACTGACCCAAAATAACCAAGAAAGAGCCGTTTATTGCTAACATTTGCGTGTTTCTTGAGTTTTGCATGTGCAGGTACGGATATGTAAAAACACACAAAAAGGAGCCAAATCAGACGTAAAACCGAGCACGAGAGATTAAGAGAGCTTAAGCTGAGCCGGAAGGTCAGAGATTGTGCATTTTGAAGATTTTATTCTCTGAAGATGATTTTTGGAAGGTATAATCAAGTTTGAAGAATTGTCAGATTCAGTCCCTGAACTTTGAGTTTTTGGCAGAAATGACCCCTCAAGTTTCAAAAGTGACAATTCATATAGTCTCGCCTGGTTATTTGCAGAATGACAAGATTGGCCTTGAAAGAAAATTTCAGATTTACATTTTGGTCCCTGATTTTCAGAATTGTACAGTTGGTCCTTATGCCTAATGGATTACATATCTAATCCTAGTCCAATCACATCACAAGCCAACATCTCAGCCCAAAAATAATGTCCTACCGGACCAACTTAAAATCCTATTACCGGTCCACAAACTTAACCATTTATCCCAACCCGTTCCCAAAACCCGATACACCGGTAGTCAAATTTTACCCAAGTCAACAAACCACAACCCGGTCAACACACTCAAAATAATATAAACAAATCACCCCGCGCCTTTTTCACCCCTCTTTACCCAAACCCAGAAATTACATGAACCTAATTACCCTTCGGTCATATGGTCAAATTAACAGCAATTAAGGGTAGTCTTGTACTTTCTCTGACACCCCTGACACATGGGGATGCCAGGTCAGCTATCCGCGTGCAACATTCCAAATCCTTGCTCTCTCATTGGTCGAAACAGCGTGGATGATCTAATCCAAGGGTTGATATCATTTGGGATACGTGGGATTTGATCAAAGGGTTGATATGCACTCTAAGAAACACAGAATTGCATATTCCAGAAGTTTCCAAGGCTCAAGCTCAAGTATTTAGAGACCCCTTCACCAACGAATTGGAGGACACCTTCTTTCTTATTTTTCAGTAGCTTAATATCATTTTGTATTCAATTTTAAGTTTTAATTTTCAGTTTATGTAATTCACTCTTGTATTTCAATTTCTTATTAATATAATTCAGTTCTAATTACTCAAGTTTTTAATTAGTTGTTTATGATCTTAATCTGTTTATAATTATTGTCTAAAGCTTATTTCATTAATCCAAATTGTTTCAGCTATTTCTAACTTAAAAAAAATACAAAAAAAAAATCAGAAAATGATTGAAAAATAAAAAATATTTCAGTTCTTCTCATAAGTTTTCATTAATCTTAGCTTACTGTTATAAGCTCATCTAAGCTTCTAATAGCTTATTGTGAGCTTATTCCTTTTCAATCTTAGAAATCTCTAAATATTACCACAGTCAACAAAAAGTCAACTGCAGGGATTCTTTGGTTTTGAGGATGAAATTGGGTTGATGCAGAGCATGGATGGTTGGATTAGACTAGTTAGTGTAGATTTGTATTGTTTAAAGTTGCATAATGGCTGGCTTTCAAGTTAGTTCTCAATCTCTTTTCCATTTAACTGTATAATCTGCATAATCTGCTAGTATTCAATTCTGAGGTTATTGATTGTTTAGAGCATTTCATTTAGGTTTATTTTGGTAAATTGGATTTAGATTAGGTGATAGCTTAGCTTGATAGAGTGATTTAGTTGTTCTAGTTGCTTATCAGGTTTCAATCAGGGTGTTTGGTTTAGTAGTTGAACCTGAGATAGAGGGTAAATTAGTGGTGAATATTTGCAACACTAGTTTCAGTTAGGATGATCTAGTCTAACTCAGTCATTATCCTGTGCCTTATAATACAAAAAGTCAAATCATATTAAATAGGATCTAATTTTCACATCTGTTAAGTATTTGAATATCAAAAGCTTGATTTATGTTTAGAATTCAGTAGAGCACCTTAATATAGTTTCACTTTAGCTTAATATATCATTCTTAGTTCAAAATTTGAATTCAAATATCATTTTAGTCAACTTTTAGGTTACTGTCATAAAAGTCAAAATTACTAAAAACAGTTTTTCTCAAAACTTTGTGAATTTCTCATAAACTCAATTCTGGTTCAAATCAAGTTCTGGACTTAAAAACTTCAAATGGTCTAGTTTATTATACTGTAATTTTGTGGAATTTTTAGAGATAGTTATAAGCACTTAAATGCTTCTTATCGTTTCCCTTCTTATCATAAATTGGATCAGGCATTCTTGTAGCCCTTGCACAGGACTCAATATAGCTTATCTTAATCTAAAATTTGGCATAATCACTCTTTGGTTGGTGGTCTTGATAACCATAGTTTTAGTTTTCACATTAGCTTATTGATAAACCTGTGGATAAGCTCAACATAGGGGTTAAGAGTGATTGGAAGTTAGAATCGATTAGCATAAAATCTTGGTAAACTGCTTATTAGAGGTTAGGAGTAGCTAGATTTAGTTGATAATAGCTAGTTTTAGTATAATATAGTTTTCTAACAGTTGGCTTATTTTGCTGTTTAGCTTATTTTCAAGTGCTTATTTGGTAGCAAATTTACACTACGACTCATTTCTCACACAATAGATATAGTTTTTATATTTTTCATAGATTTAGAGTATTATTTTAAACTTTTCCTGAATTTTTCATAATTTTTAGACTTTGTTTGCTATTTTTCTTGATTTAATACAGTTTTTAGGTAATTTTAAATAGCTTTTATTGCAAATAAATCAGAAAAAGTTCAAAAAAATAAATTTTAATTTTTCCTAGATTAAGAAAATTATAAAAAGCAAAAAAATAAATTTTATAGATTTTTCCTAGTTTAAATTGTAATTTTTAGCCTTTAAATTAGTTTTTAATAGATTTTTATTCATAGAAAATAGAAAAATCTTCTGAAAAATACAAAATTAGTTTTGAAAAGTCTTTTGAGTTATTTTAGATTTTTAGAAAATAGTTTATAATTTTCACTTTTGTTTTCATAATTTTTAGTATTTTTAATTAGTTTTAAAGTTTAAAATTAGTTTTTAATTCAAATAAATTTCAAAATCATAAAATTAATTTTAATTCTTAGTAAATTTTCTAATATCATTTTTAGTTAGAAAGTAATTTTATATTATTTTTAGGGCTTAGATTAGACGTAGTTGCTTTTTATTTACGTTTCTTTTAATACGTTTTAGTATAATTCGCGTACTTAGGATTTCCCGTAGTTTAATTCCCGTAATTACTTTCCCATTCCCCGTAGTATTAGATCATCATCACAAATCCATAACATCGAGCATTTTAATAACGAACCAATAACGACGTTGCCCATTCACACCTCGTTGGGAAACGACTCGGATTTCCTAATCCGTATCACTCTCACTCACGGGTTTTGATTCATTATCCTTTTCCTAAAGGGATTTTAAATCATTACTTGTGGTTATTTTTGATATCGATATTGTGGTTTTATCCATACACACATACCCTAAACTTCAGAGGCGAATCAAATTTTGGCCCGGTACTTGCCGGGGAGGTTGTGTTGCGACAATATCGTTAAAGGTTTGACGATTAGTGACTCGAGATCCTTCCTTTGTGAAGTTACTATTTTTATAAAATCAAAAAAGTAAAAAAATATTTTCCTTTTTCTTTTGTATATATATATATCATATTAAAAATACAAAAAGATTTTCTCTTTTGTTTTTGAGCTAAATAGAATACATCAATTATATAACATTCTCAACGGAGGTGTTATAATTAGTAAGTTCTCGAACTAAAGATCAAAAACTTGCCTTTGTGTCGCTTGTGAGTCGATTTATTTCTATTTGATAAACAAACTGTGTGGTGGGTATAAGGACGGCCTGACATTAAATTGCGGCTGAAAAGAAGCGGGTTTTAATAAGCTTCGCGCTGACCTAAAAAGCTTCTCATTAAACGTGGTTTGTCTTATAGAATTGATTTATTCACTTGGGATTATTGGTTAAGTTCACTGTGTTTTCGAATACCGTTCGTTTTAATTGCCTTGGTTTTGAAAGTGCATGCACTTTTCGTTCTAATAACTACAGACCGCTACGTGAAGCCTCTACAATTCCAAGAAGGCGAAATAGACGTGCCATTAATCGAACCCGAGATTCGAACTAATCCGACTCCCCCCATTGTCGAAATGGCGGAGGACAACCGATCTATGCTAGAGCAACTCCAAGCACCAACCGAGGGTTATGGAGAAGCCATCGTCGTTCGGCAATCGTTTATAACTTTGAGCTTAAACACGGATTGATCAATTTGGTTTCGTCAAGCCAATTTTACGGATTTGAGAGAGACGATCCTCACTCTCATATCCGACGATTCAACAAGCTCACGTCTACGATCAAGTACCGTAACGTTCCGGAAGAGGCTATCAAGCTACTACTCTTCCCGTTTTCACTTGAGGGGCCGCCCGGATTTGGCTCGAGAAACTACCCCTCGATCGATAACCACATGGGAGAATTTAGTGTCAAAATTCGTGAACGAATTCTTCCCACCGTCTAAAACAACAAGCTTAAAAATGAAATAACAAAATTTACACAAAGATTTGATGAATCATTTAGTGAGGCATGGGACCGATTCAAAGATTTGCTTAGGCAATGTCCCCATCATGGTTTTACGGAATTACACCAACTTGATACATTCTATAACGGTTTGAATGACCATGATCAAGACTCTCAATGCCGCCAAGCGGTGGTAATTTGTTGATCCGATCAACGAGAGATGCCTTGTTGATTATTGAGAACAAATCTAAAGTTCGTACCTCACGTAGCAAATCGGTTGCTGCCCGAGTGAGTGTTACACCATCATCCTCGTCTTACGAAAATACGTCTAGCACCGATGCTAAGATTGATAAGCTTACGGACATGATTCAGGCTTTGGTTAAGATTAAGACCGCTAAGGTTAATTCTTCTCCACCCGCTCAAGCCAAAGCGGTGGAATCGACTTGTACTACTTGTGGTGGCCCGCATGCCTACTACAATTGTACCGCCACCGATGGAAATCCTTTCGAAGCTAATGCCGTAACCGGAGGTAACCAATACCGTTCTCAAGTTGAACCAAACCCTCGTGTTAGTAATCAAATGGTACCTCCGGGATTTTCTCAATCGAACAATCAGACTCGTTTAATCAGAATCAAGTTCGTGGACCAAATGTTCAAAACCAATTCAAAGCCCCACAATCCCGAACCAAGGGGTCAATTACAATCAAGGATATCAAGCTTCAAGCTATCAAGCTCCACCTTTACCCTCTAATGAATTCACGAATTACGTTCAGAACAATAATGCTACCATCCAAACCATGAAAACCCATATTTCAAGTTTGAGAAACGAGTTTCAATCTTCATTAACTAGACAAAGCAATGAGTTTAGGAACGAAATTCGACTTCAGAACAACAAGATGGATGCTTCGCAGAATAAACTTGAGAATATGTTGAATGTTGTTTTGTGCCAAATGAGTCAACCCTCGAGTTCTGGTTCTCTCCCAAGTAATACAATTCCAAAAGGGAGAAATGAAATACGTTACCATTCGAGATGATGGGCCCTCGATGACTACTTCCTCTCCGGTGATGAGTGTAGCACGAGAGACCGAGGTGACAAAGGACCCGGTAATTCCTCTTGATAATGGAAAAGCCAAATACGTCCAACCTCTGGTTGCCCAAGTTCCTTCTATCTCTATCATAATGCCGAGTTCTAACCTTACACCGTGCAAATCGATTCAATCGCGGTTCGACAAAATGAAAAATGAAAGTTGTTTCGGAACCAAGTTCAAACTTACGATTGATATGATTAAAACAAGCTGAAAAGATTTATGAAGAAAAATTGGAACAAATTTCAAAGATTTCAATTGAGCCTACACCGTCTAATTCTTCCTCTAACCAAGCTCCCCGAGGAAGCTTGGTGATCCTGAGAAATTTCTCCTTCCTTGCTCCTTAAATGATATTAAGGAATGTAATGCCCTAACCGATTCGAGTGCAAGCATAAGTCTCATGCCTCTTGCGATATATCATGAGCTTGGATTGAAGACTCTTATACCGACTCGTATGACTATCGAATTAGCTAATCGAACAATTGCTCACACGGTTGGTGTAGTCAACGATGTTATGGTACGAGTGGATAAATTCCATTTTCCGGTGGATTTCGCCGTAGTTGATATAGAGGTCGATGCCCGAGCTCCTCTCACTTTAGGAAGACCATTCTTGAGAACCGTGAAAGTCATTGTGGATCATTACCAAGGAACGTTAACGATCAGAAAAGGAAATGAAAAAATAGTGTTCTATGCCGAAAAAACGTCAAAACCTCCACCTGATGATCATTCGATTCATAGCATCGGTGTGATTGATTTTTCTCAAGAAAGTGGTGATCTCATTTTACCATATGATCCGAATGATGTGAAGAAAGTTGAACCTAAACGCGTCTCAAATTGATCTTTCAAGGTTTACGATCAAGAGTATGTCGACAATACAAGTTGAACGGAAAAAGAAACAAGAAAAGGAGTTTACAACGGTAGTGGTGGAAACTGCTAGCTCTAAGAGCACACCACTTGTCCCACCTTCGATTTCTAAGAAAATCGACCTTCCTTTGAGTGGCAATCCCACTCCTTTTTCTGAAATCATGGAACCTTCTTTTGAGACATCTTTCGATCAAGAATCTTTCAAAACGTCATTCACGAATCCCTTGTTATTTGAATTGATTCTGAATATACTAAAAATTTTGAAAATCAACTCTTTGACGAAGAAAGTGAGGAGTTCACCGATGAACTTGCTCATACCGACTCGATTTTCTCTGAGGATGAAGAAGAATACGATGATCCGTTTTTTCCAAAGAAAGATAAGAAGTGAAGTTGTCGACAAATGAACTTGTTGATCCTGAGGTCCAATATTATAGCCGATTCCTCTCCTCGTGAGGATTTTCACATAGATGACACATTGATCTCCTTCCTCTCTGAAGACAAGATTTTCAACCGGGATACAGGCGTTGATAAGTTTTATGCTAAAAATGTCATTCGAGATAAGGATCCTCTCTTGGATGCCTTCGTTGATGAGCCTTTGAGTAACACCTTTCTTTACCATGAGCTCCCGACTTCTTTGGAGTATTCTCTTATCGATCCTTCATCCCTTCGTCCGCCCGCAAAACCGCCGGATGATGGATCGTTTTTTCATATGCCTTATGTGAGTTTGGGAGGAGTCATTCCTTATGTGCTTGAGCCCGACATTTTCTTTCCTTCCCAACCCACCCAGTCTCATTCTTTTGAGAATGAGGACACCGCCGACCCTGGTATCTCTACCATTTTCTTCCCCAAGGACAAATGAATTCAGGATTGAGGGCGAGTCGGCTAGCGACTCGTTTAAGAAAAACAATAGAGCTTCGTGGGAGGCACCCCATGCTTATCTCTATCTTCTTTCTATTTTCTAATAAGTGACGTGAAGGGGTTAGCCTTTCGATTTCTCGTGAGTGTTTGTTTGTGATGTTGTGTAGGATTTTCCCGATATGAAGACTCTCGTGCTCGAAGTTTGTCATTTTCTCCACTCGAGTTTCATGATCGATGCTGATGGAAATCTAATATCCGAAATCTTATCGACTAACGTTTATCTTTGAGCATACTTAATAAACGGCTTTTAGATTTTCGTTGATACCTTTGCTTTTAAACATTGAGGACAATGTTTCGTTCTAGTCTGGGGTAGGGTAATCTTCGATTTGATTTGACCGAACTTGCTTATTTTTGTCGTGTACTCTCGCAACCCCGTTTTTCCTTAGAAAATGAAAAAATTGTGCTATAAATGTGAAAAATTTAAAAATTTTTAAGCTTTTGTTAAGTCTTTTTGATTGAAAAGTTTGCTAGTCTCTTAGATAGAGAAGCTATAAAAAGCGTATTCTAGCTCACAAGGCAAAGAATTTGCAAGTTTCCCTGAGTGATTTTAAATATGCATGACTTAATCTCATTTAGGCAAAGCATTTGCTAAGTTAATATATGATTTGACACCTTGTTGACTTTCCGCTGGTGAGAGTAGGAATAGAATTCGACTTGACCAAAGGGCGTGTTGAAGCCCTAGCTTGTTCTCTTAACCATAGATAATCTAAAAATTATCGGCTAAGCATCCGCGGATCTCATTATTTGGGATTTTAAATTTGCGGAGATCGAGAAATGATAGAGTTACTTATGAGTTTAGATGCTAAACGTGGAGTAGTTGGTTCTCTTTAGAACCCATCGAAGGTACTTATGGCTTTTGGTTCCCACAAAATTGTTTCACCCCATATATAAATAATAATTAGAGATGTTGAGTTATGGCGATAGTTAGTTCTTTGTCTTCTTTAGAAAATCTTTGCCCATGAGAGTTGGGTACACATCGAGGTATCAGTGTGTTACGGTAATAGACAACTGATTCTTGATAGTTTGCTGCTATTGTTTCTATTGTTATAAAAATAGGTAGGGGTTTGGAGTTTGGCACAAAAATTAACATGAAATAAAGCCCAAATGTTTTATAATTAAAAATCCAAAGCTATAAAAGTTGTCTTAGACTTCTATAAAAGCAGAGGAAAATCCAAAGTCATAATAAGACTTCTGAGAAGCGGTAATCCCATTGAGTTAGTAGTTTAAAAGACCAAGGGCCTGAATTGCAAAAATGCAAATGTGCTGAAATAGTGTTAAGCCAAACTTCGGATCCGAGAGATGTCTAAATAAAGCTTCGTCTCTGACTCGTGAGATGAGTTGTCTCGGTTAAGCCATAAAAAGATATTCTCCCTAAATCGTGTGAAATTAGGACCTTGATGTGGACCTCATTCTTGTGTGCAATGGTTTTCGAGGGAAGGTGGATAACTAATTAGCGACTTAGCTTCATATCTTTATTAGAATAAAAGTTATCGAAACGAGAAACTTGAAGAAATTCATTTCTCACAAAAATAAAAAAATCTAGAGGAAATAGGAAAATGGAAGCAAAAGGTAATTACACAAGTAACTTCCATGGGTAGTGTTAGCATCTAGAGTCATTTGTAACAATGATTTCGATTTTACGCTTAGTTTGGGGACTTGTGAAAAATCAGGGACGATGTATTCTATCCGTATGGTCACTTCACGCTGTGTTGTGTTTCCTACTCCGTGATCCTAACGTGTTGATTGAAAAATGTTGGAGTTATTGATCGACATGAAAGTTCAGCAAACCGTCACTCATAACCAGAATGTGCTTAATCATAATATCTACATGTGAATTAAAAGGTAAACGGGGCGTTTTTAGAATTAAGGCTTTCTTGATCTCTTTTGAGGAATCTTTGCTACTTCTTCATAGGTTTAGTAGAAAGAGATTGAAATCCTTGGTTTTAGAAGCGTGAGTTGATTGCATTGCGTGGGGACACGACAATAGTCTCGTCTGGGGTATTTTGATATGTGCTTAAACACATATAATTTCATTATCAAATCAGACCCAAAATAACCAAGAAAAGAGCCGTTTATTGCTAACATTTGCGTGTTTCTTGAGTTTTTGCTTGTGCAGGTACGGATATGCAAAAACACTCAAAAAGGAGCCAAATCAGACGTAAATCCGAGCACGAGAGATTAAGAGAGCTTAAGCTGAGCCGGAAGGTCAGAAGATTGTACATTTTTGAAGATTTTATTCTCTGAAGATGATTTTGGAAGGTATAATCAAGTTTGAAGAATTGTCGATTCAGGCCCTGAACTTTGAGTTTTTGGCAGAAATGACCCCTCAAGTTTCAAAAGTGACAAATTCGGCCTTGGTTATTTGCATAATGACAAGATTGGCCCTTGAAAGAAAATTTCAGATTTACATTTTGGTCCCCGGATTTCAAATGTACACTTATGGTCCCTAAAATGCCTAATGGATTACATATCTAATCCTAGTCCAAATCAAAACACACAAGCCCAACATCTCACGGCCCAAAATTGTCCTAGCCCAACATCCTATTACCCGGATCTCTTAACCCGTTATCCCTTGCCCGTTATCTGACCAACCCGATACCGTATTTTTTACCCAAGTCAAACAAACCACAACCCTACAACACACTCCAAAATAATATAAAAAATCACCTGGCGCCTTTTTCACCCCTCTTTTATCCAAACCCAGAAATTACATGAACCCTAATTACCCTTCGGTCAATATGGTCAAATTAACAGCAATTAAGGGTAATAATGTACTTTCTCGACATCCCGACACATGGGGATGTCCAGTCATCAATCCGTGCAACATTCCAAATCCTTGCTCTCTCATTGGTCGAAAATGCGTGGATGATCTAATCCAAGGGTTGATATCATTTGGGATACGTGGGATTTGATCAAAGGGTTGATATCCACTCTAAGAAACACAGAATTGCATATTCCAGAAGTTTCCAAGGCTCAAGCTCAAGTATTTAAAGACCCCTTCACCAACGAATTGGAGACACCTTCTTTCTTATTTTCAGTAGCTTAATATCATTTTGTATTCAATTTTAAGTTTTAATTTTCGGTTTATGTAATTCTACTCTTGTATTTCAATTTCTTATTAATATAATTCAGTTCTAATTACTCAAGTTTTTAATTAGTTGTTTATGATCTTAATCTGTTTATAATTATTGTCTAAAGCTTATTTCATTAATCCAAATCTGTTTCGACTTATTTCTTCCTTAACTAAAAAAATACAAAAAAAATCAATGAAAATGATTGAAAAATAAAAAAATATTTTAGTTCTTCTCATAAGTTTTCATTAATCTTAGCTACTGTTACATAAGCTCATCTAAGCTTCTAATAGCTTATTGTGAGCTTATTTCCTTTTCAATCTTAGAGAATCTCTCAAATATTACCACAGTCAACAAAAGTCAACTGCAGTGATTCTTATGGTTTTGAGGATGAAATTGGGTTGATCACGAGCATGGATTGGGTTGGATTAGACTAGTTTAGTGTAGATTTGGTATTGTTTAAAGTTGCATAATGGCTGGCTTTCAAGTTAGTTCTCAATCTCTTTTCATTTAAAGTATAATCGCATAATAATGCTAGTATTCAATTCTGAGGTTATTGATTGTTTAGAGCATTTCATTTAGGTTTATTTTGGTAAATTGGATTTAGATTAGGTGATAGCTTAGCTTGATAGAGTGATTTAGTTTCTAGTTGCTTATCGGTTTCAATCAAGGGTGTTTGGTTCAGAGTTGAACCGAGATAGAGGGTAAATTAGTGGTGAATATTTGCAACACTAGTTTCAGTTAGGATGATCTAGTCTAACTCAGTCATTATCCTGTGCCTTATAATACAAAAAGTCAAATCATATTAAATAGGATCTAATTTTCACATCTGTTAAGTATTTGAATATCAAAAGCTTGATTTATGTTTAGAATTCAGTAGAGCACCTTAATATAGTTTCACTTTAGCTTAATATATCATTCTTAGTTCAAAAATTGAATTCAAATCTCATTTTAGTCAACTTTTCAGTTCACATAAAAGTCAAATTACTAAAAACAGTTTTTCTCAAAACTTTGTGAATTTCTCATAAACTCAATTCTGGTTCAAATCAAGTGGAATTCTGGACTTAAAAACTTCAGCTGGTCTAGTTTATTATCTTTGAATTTTGTGGAATTTTTAGAGATAGTTATAAGCACTTAAATGTCTTCTTTAGAGCGTTTTGCCCTGTTCCTTATCAGCATAACCGATTGTGATCATCATTCTTGTAGCCCTTGCACAGGACTCAATATAGCTTATCTTAATCTGAAATTTGGAACTATTACTTTTTTGTTGGTGGTCTTGAGAACCATAGTTTTAGTTTTCACATTAGCTTATTGATAAAACCTGTGGATAAGCTCAAACATAGGGGTTAAGATTTTGATTTAAGTTAGAATCAATTAGCATAAAATCTTGGTAAACTGCTTATTAGAGGTTAGGAGTAGCTAGAATTAGTTGATAATAGCTAGTTTTAGTATAATATAGTTTCTGTAACAGTGTGGCTTATTTTGTTGTTTAGCTTATTTTCAAGTGCTTATTTGGTAGCGGTTTACCTATCTCAAAATCTCATTTCTCACACAATAGCTATAGTTTTTATATTTTTCATAGATTTAGAGTATTATTTTAAACTTTTCCAGAATTTTTCATAATTTTTAGACTTTTTTTGCTATTTTTCTTGATTTAATACAGTTTTTAGGTAATTTTAAATAGCTTTTATTGCAAATAAATCAGAAAAAGTTCAAAAAAATAAATTTTCATTTTTCCTAGATTAAGAAAATTATAAAAAGCAAAAAAAATAAATTTTCCAGATTTTTCCTAGTTTAAATTGTAAATTTTAGCATTTAAATTAGTTTTTAATAGATTTTTATTCATAGAAAATAGAAAAATCTTCTGAAAAATACAAAATTAGTTTTGAAAAGTCTTTTGAGTTATTTTAGATTTTTAGAAAATAGTTTTATAATTTTCACTTTTGTTTTCATAATTTTTAGTATTTTTAATTAGTTTTAAAAGTTTAAAATTAGTTTTAATTCAAATAAATTTCAGAAAAATCATAAAAATTAATTTTAATTCTTAGTAAATTTTCTAATATCATTTTTAGTTAGAAAGTAATTTTAGATTATTTTTAGGGCTTAGATTGGACGTAGTTCCTTTTTATTTACGTTTCTTTTAATGATATTAGTATAATTCCAGTACTTGAGATTTCATTAGTTTAATTCCGTAATTACTTTCCCATTCCCCGTAGTATTAGATCATCATCACAAATCCATAACATCGAGCATTTTAATAACGAACCAATAACGACGTTGCCCATTCACACCTCGTTGGGAAACGACTCGGATTTCCTGATCCGTATCACTATCACTCACGCGTTTTGATTCATTATCCTTTTTCCTAAAGGGATTTTAAATCATTACTTGTGGTTATTTTTGATATCGATATTGTGGTTTTTATCCATACACACATACCCCTAAACTTCAGACGAATCAATAGACATAAGACCATGATAGACAGAACCAACACCAGTCCCGTAAAACCCAACCCGAAAATATGAGCATGTATTTTTAGACATGGAAGCTAAAGAAAGGTTCATATATCTACTAAACAAGTTAAAGTGATTTTACAGGGAGGAAAACAGCATAGTTCCCAAATAGTACATTTAAAGTAGTCAATGGAAATTGGTAACATCATATTTGGTAATAATTAGCCACTTTCAAAGGTTTAAATGCAAAATTATAAACTAAACAGTTAAACAATGTTAGTATTCACACCTGATTAAGTTGGTGAGAATTTGTCGAATCCTTAGAATGCACTTGATAACCGAAACCGTAACCATGATGTCAACATAAACATTCTCCAAAATAAGGGTTTTGGTTTTATTTAGAATGTTTCTAACCGTTTCTCCAAACGCAAATGTTACATAACCAATCATAATTTGAATTAAAACCTAATTACCTCCTCTTTTGCGATGTGTAATCATAATTCAATTATAAAACCAAGGAAGAAGATGATTCAGAAGCCCTAAATCAATAATTAAAATCAATAAATAAAATTCATAATTGCAAACAAAATTAATCCCTAAAATATCAACATCAAAATTGACGAAGTAACCTAATTCGATTCAATCCGAACACATTGAATAAAAGATTACCTCCAAAGATGATTATGAAGCGGTAGTACTTTTGAGTTGATTATATAGTCGATTGAAAGAATTGACAAAGTAACCTTTTTTGCTGATTCTTTTTGAATATCAAAGAATCACACAAAAAAAATTAGATTTAAAAATGGTATAGATTAGGTCAATTTGTTTTTGAATTAAATTATGCGTTTTTCTTTTTGGGGGGATTTCAATTTGGAAATGCCAGTGAAATAACAGAGGATGAGATATTGTTTGACTGACATTGAAGCAGAAATTAATCAAAGATATGATTTAGTAGGGTTTCTGTTATATGGTTCTTTGATAAGATGGAGGATGGACATAGTTTGGAATGAATACCAATTAGGGATAAAGATTTGTAGTACAAATTATAGATTGATCCACCGGTTGAGGCGCTCATATGTGAACTTCAAGACCAGTGTTCGAACCTTCCAAGGGACAATTTTTTTTTAATATGTAACCGGATGTAGTGCCATGGTGGCATTTCCACCTCATCATAGAGGCGCCATGTCATCATTAAAATGCCTAGTAAGCGTTATACATGTGGCATGTGATATGTATAGATATCTATCTTATGTATAAAATAATACCCTAAAATACATGATGACTATTATCTAACTCTAAATTACCCATTATACCCTTTGTTCTTCATCACTTATATCATTACCCTAACAAAAACTATGAAGTAGTATTGAAATGAAGTTTTACCAAGCGAAAGTTCAAACTTTAAAGTATAGTCTCACAGTTTTAGCATATATGGTGAAAATATAATTAGGGGTGAGCACAAAAACCGAAAAACCGAATCAAACCAAAAAAAGAAAAAGCCGAACCGAAAAAACCGCCCCATTTGACAAACCGATGGCGGTGGTTTTGAATTTTATTAAAACCGAATGTTTGGGGATGTTTTTGGTTTCATAAGAAAAACCGAACCGAGAAAATCGCCCCACCCCACCTTTTTATATGTTTTTATATAATTTTATCTATATAAAAAATTTGCTATTTAATTTTAAAAATTTAAGTATAAAACTTTATCTATTAAAAAAATGTGTTGTTTACTATCTATACATTAAAATTTGTTTTATTTATAGATATTATATCTTTGTTTTCAACAATAGTGTCTTTGAAAATTTCCCTACAATTCTAAAGCGAGCGAAAAGTGCAAAGCCGCAAAGGCGTGCATTTTATATTTTAGATTGATGTTTGGTTGTTTTGTATGTTTTTTCGACGCTTTGGATTAGATAATATGCTATTATTGATATTTGTTTAAATATTTTTGCTTGAAAACTTAGAATTGTAAACTTCATATAAGATTAAAACTTGCTTGTTTTCAAGTAAGAAAAACCGAATAAAACCGCAAAACCAGAACCGATTCAATGTCAAAAGCCGAAAAACCGAAACCAAACGGTTTGTAGTTTCAAAAAACCGAAATATACGGTTCGGTTTTTGGTTTTACCATAAAACCGCCCCACCCCTCCGCATGCTCACCCCTAAATATAATAATGCTACTTCAATTATAATTGATTAAAAAAATATGTGGACCAGCAATACAAGAACACCATCAACACCAATTTAAAGATACTGATAATCATAATATTAAACAAAGGCATGTTCAATTTTTTAACTAGTATGTGTGGCTATGTATGCAGCAAAGAGAAAAACCATTGCAAAATTAGTGATACAGGATCTTATAAACAAGCATCTGGGTTTCTTGAACTTTCATAGAAATGCAAGAGATGGATAATGAGGGTAGGAAAGTCAATGTTAATTTATTGTGTATTTTATAATTTTAATTATATATAAATTAACTATTTGGATATATTTGCAACATTTAATGCTTTGAAAAGATATATATGTAATTGAGGTTTATGTTGGATATATATGCAATTATTGTTCTTTAGAAAGATATATATGCAATTCCTCTTTAAAAAAAATTGCACCCAAATCTGTATGCGTAAATACAATGATCTCATTTTCATACGGTTATAGGTCCACCAACCGGTATTTACTAAATATCTGGTAAGTTAATGGTGACTAGCTTACTAAAAATCTTGAAATGAGGAAGATTTGAATAGGTTTACATCTCCATGTCAGTAGACATTCACGCTTTACGGCTAGACCTCCTCATGAGATAGCGAATCACGTATTATACTTAAAAAAATGTTGAATTAGCTTTATTTTATTCTTTAAACAGAAAAAATTTATATCAAGATAACTAGCGAGAAGCTAGGATTACTAAATCCATATCTATACTACCCTATAATATTTTTAGGATTTTCTAAAGATAGAAGTCTTAATTTTTTAAGCCTACACATCTTATTATAATTTGTAATTTATATAATTAAATTCTACACTATAATAATTGCATTATAATGTACATTAATGACACTTTAAATTTTATATTAAAATGTATTTTACAAACTTACAATAATAAAAATTTGTAGTTGTAATTTTTATAAATTCTATCATAAACATTCTAGTTATACAAAGTTCAAATGAGTATAAGTATGGATATCTATATTTGTGTTGATATAATTTACGAAAATTCAAATACGGATCTACTCTTTTCGAACTATCAAACGGGTAGACCGTCAAATACTAACTCTCATTGCATACCAATTAAAGATCTAGGTACGAGAAAAACAAACATGTTGGGTACCGCCGGTGCTTTGCGCGGTTACTATGCTAGTTTTCTAAAATACATCAGTTAAAACGCCACAACTAAAACAACGAGTACTTCTATTTAGGGGTGTAATGGAGCCAAGCCAAGCCCGAGCTTGACAAGGCTCGAACTCGGCTCGAAAAAAAAATAGGCTCAAGCTCGGCTCGATAGCTCGTCAAGCTTTAATCATCTAGGCTTGAGCTCGGCTCGATTCATTTTTTAGCAAAGCTCGAGCTTTGCTTGAAAAGCTCGAATATATGTATATGAATACATGATTACACATTTACACCCTATTCCAACTCCTGAACAAGTTGATTAAGGAGTTGAGACTTGAGACTCGAAAAGAAGAACAAATACAATACGGTACCCAATGAAGAAAACCATAAAAAAACCTTACAAAAGGGACATACACCTGAACCAATGAATCATAACTAGCTTGAACCAAATGTGACTAAATTGTCACCTGATGCCACACATTCAAGAGTCAAGAGTCTCCATATATCTTAGTTAAAACTTAAAACAAGTATGAAACACCATACTTAGTAATAAATTTCATTTGTTCATTGTAATATTAACATTCACTAATGCATGGTAATTATTTTCCAAGACAATAACTAACAAGAGAAGAAAAACACAGAGTCATTAGAATTAACACATACACATACATAAATAAAAGTCGAAGATATAAATTCTTTTAAATTAAAAGATTAACTATAAACTTAGGGAGTTAGTACATAGTAGTTGAATAATTAAAAAAGAGAATACCTGATAGCTGATGAAGAGGAAGTGATGGCCAAGAAGTGTGCACTGTGTAGATTGTAGAATACAAAACGTTAGGTAGGAATAATTAGGGTTTGAAGGGTATATAGTTAATTAATTTTTTATAGAGTAAGTCCTTATAATTAGGCTAATATTCAAATTAACCCTTATTTACTTAAAGCTCAAAAAAGCTCGATAAAAGCTCGAGCCGAGCTATCAAAAGCTCGAGCTCGACTCAATATATGTTTCGAGCCAATATATTGGGCTTGAGCTCGATAAAAGCTCGCCTCGATCAAGCCAAGCTCGAGTTACTTGATAAAAGCTCGGCTTGCTTACACCCCTACTTCTATGAAACAACCCACATAACTTACGCCAAAACAATGACTCAAGGAACCAACACCAAACACCATCGAAGTGTTGAATTAGCTAGACTTTCATAAAATGAGAGAGTAATCATAGTAAATTTTAGATGCATTGATCCCATTGCTAACACAAACATCAATCTATATTAATGCGATTAAATTTTCATTTACTTAGAATATTATCCATACCTTGCTTCCCAACTCAAAAGGCACCATTCTTAGTAGGGGTGAGCAAAACAAACCGAAAAAACCGAAACCGAACAGAAAACCGAAAAAACCAAACCGAAAAAACCGACAGAAACTAAAAACCGATGGTTCGGTTTTACTTGTTCGAAACCGAAAAATACGGATCGGTTTCGGTTTTCGTCCAAAAACCAAACCGCAAAAACCGAACCGAACCGAACCGGTTTTGTTATATAATAATATCTAATTAATATAATATGATTAAATAACTAAATAAATTAAATTTATAAATTCATATTCATTTTGTGATTGAATTTATAATATATTTATCTTAACATTTATATTTATATGTGTGTTTGTCGTGTCGCGTGTTTTGTGTGAATATATCAATAAGTATACGATAATGATTATTCTACGTGTATGTTCACTTGTATGTGTATGTCTCATTTATATGTTTGTAATTGTAGAATTATGCAATAAACATTATTATGCTTAGATTGAAAAAAAATAAAAATGAATAACTAATTTTGTACGAAAACAAGTTTGTTGGTATAATTGGCCATACCCAAATATTAACGGTTAGAAACCGAGAAAACCGAAAAACCGAACCGAAACCGATTACAAACCGAAAAAACCGAATCGCCAAAAACCGCACGGTTTCGGTTTTAGGTTCTACAAAAACCGAACATTGTGGTTCGGTTTCGGTTTTAGCCAAAAACCGACCCAAACCGAACCATGCACACCCCTAATTCTCAGGGTCTTCTCCATGTAAATTAATCTGCCTTTATCTTTGTCACTATACTACCATCTAGCAGATCAAGCAAAAGTAGTGTTTCCATGTATGAATGCACCAAAAATGAATACTTTTTTCCAAAAATCCCGGTTTCAGTAATGTTTTTTGTGTCAGGTTCATAAAGAGCTAGTGGCTATTTAAGATCGTTTTTACAGTTCTCTTGTCTTTCAATTAGAACTGCACCACTCTTTGTGAATCCTAATATTGTATTTAATGAAGTATCTGGTGTTTTAATGGTGCAAAACCGAGTAAAGGAATTTGGAACACCATTATCCAACATCCATATTGCACAATTTGTCTCCCACTAGTGATCATATTGTATTCAAGAACAACTAGAGACTCCCTTAGCTTCGAGATGGACAAACTTTTGTTTTTGAAACTCAGTAAACTCTCTAGGAGATGTATTTCTCTAAATTCTTCACTCTCCTAGATCAAATGAAATAATCATATATATATATACCTAGATCCGATATTCAACCTAACCATATCAAATGCAAGCCAATAGATAAACCCATCTATAACTACATGAGACTTTTCTAATCCAATGCGTTTCAATGATTTTTGTATGGAGTTCTCCCAGAAAAGAGAGCTTAATGTAAAAGCAACTTGCGTTAGGAGGCAAGTTACGTTTCATGGTTCCAGTACCGTGGGATATCTGTGGAATTGTAATAATCTTGGGTCAAGAGTAAAGGACTAACCCAAAACCTACAAGCTGTCTCGCAATATATCACACACACGGAAAAATTAGAGGCTACAGATTTTCTTATTGAAGGATTCGGATAAAAGCCATCATTGTTTTGAAGTACTTATGATAGGAAAAAGGCAATCCATGAGAACTACCGAGTTCTACTAAATCTGTAAGTGAGTTAGCAAACTGTGGAAGATGTTGGTGGGTATCTCTCGAAACGGGTTAAACAATCAATGGCGGTAAAATACCACTAGAGTGGTTCTGGATATCACTTGGAATCGGTGATCACTTTCCAAAGTAAACTATTAGACCCTAATGCACGGGTATCACGAATATATACTTGGGATAAGACCAAATGCAGTTAGAGAATTAGGCACAATTCTATAACCCTTTAAAGCTAATAAGTGTTTTTGTTTTCATTATTCCTTCATGCATTATCGGATCTCATTTATAGGAGGTTACTCTTGAGTTATTCCAATGGAATTATGAGTATTAATCGCCCATTAATAGCCTCATAATTATCCCCATTATAGCCGTTAGTGGTTACATGACCAATTAAGCGTGGTCATAATGCGATTTAGCCATTTGCGATACTTTCCATAAGCGTTACTTTCCACTAGCGACTTTCACTTGCGGTGGAAATCTCTGACTGACTCGCTGCTCGATTACTTTCATAGCACTAGCGTGGATACACCGCCCGTGGAAACAACGCCTATCGGGGGAAACTTCGCTTATCGCTGAAAATCACAAGCGATTACTTTCCACAAGCGGTAACTCCTCAAGCGATTACTTTCACGGCCGTGCTTTCTACTAGCACTACCAATCACAAACCACTATTAGAGTCGGGGTTCATGGACCTTATGGGTGTACACTTCGTACCTCCTAACCCATTTCAAGGTGTGAACTAATCCCACAAGTGCACTAAATTTTCCAACAATCCTCCCCAAATTTAGTTCACTTCCTTTGCATGAAAATAAACATCAACAAAACATGTGCATAAACGAAAATGTCCCGAGGATTGAATTTCCATCTTAGTAATTACACGTTCAAATATTGAGAATCGAGGTGTTCTAAGAATTGAACCCCCCTACCCCTTGAATACACGAAGATAAATACACACAAGTTTTCAAACACTTATTGACTCACGACACTATACAAGCCATGTGTCCATATCTAAATTCATAAATGTTGTAAAAGCTAAAAGTCAAGCTTCACAGGCGGCTTCAATTTACACATAGGTGGTTCCTCTTTATTCATGCTCCTACCAAGCACTTTTTCAAAGAAAATTAACCATTAAGAAGTAAAGACTTCATCCTCCTTCTGTGGGTTACGGAAGCACAACCTTGGGATGAAAATAAAACATGTGCTCGGTCCACTGAATGTTGACTTTCCACATTGAACTTCGACTCCCGGTTTCCTTAGGAGGAGAGTTGGGTGTCCTAGCATTGATGACTAAGTTGGACTTAAACCCCATCCCTTTAGCGGACTTTATAACCAAGTCTCTAGCGGACCATACAATGATGACTAAGTTACATTTGAGATCTAACAAACTCTATAGATACCACCCCATTCGTGATTTCGCGAATCATGCTATGTCTGACACCTAAGTGTCTAGACTTACCATTGTACATTTGGCTATAAGCCTTAGCCAATGTAGCCGCTGTATCTGCCGGATAGAAATAGGTGCTATAGGTTTAGGCCACAATGAAATCTCAAGAAGCAAGTTTTCAACCATTGACTTCTTTACGGTATTGCTAAAGCCCAGAATTGATTCCATTGTTGGGAGGCCGGTGATGCGAGTTTGCTTCTTGGATGCCCGAAATTGCACCTCCACCAATTGGAATACCCGACCCGGTAGGCGAATTGTCTTCGCATTCTTGATCCAACTTGCATCGGTAACCTTCCAACAGCGATGGGTAACGATATATGAGAGACTATAATCCATAGTTCTCTTCAAATACTTCGATTACCACTTTGAGCGCTTGCCCGGTGATGACACTAGGATTACTAGTATACTGCTCAATTTTCCCCTTTACCGAAACCAATATCGAGGTCTTGTACAAGTCATGGCATACATCGGCCAATTACCCTAGAGTACTCAAGTTGAGATACCTTGCCATGATTAGGCATGACTTCTGGTATCCATAGGTGTACTCGGCGGAGTACAATCAAAGTAATTGAATTTCCTCGATACCTTGATATAATGAGGTGAGAGATAGAAATTCTTTTACTTTCATGTTTAATCCTTATACCAAGGATAACATCATGTCCCCGTCCTCCTTGGAGAACCTTGATGACAAAAATTCCTTTGTCAAGTCAACTGATTTGGTGCAAAGATCAACATGTCCAGCGTATAGACAAATGATGACTCCTTTGCGGATTCATCAAATTTGCTATACACACATTTGTCAACTTGGTTAAGAACATAACCACTAGACAAAACCACTTCATCAAATTTTTGATGCCATTGCTTAGGTGCACCTTAAGTCCATAAAGAGACTTAATCGGTTTACAGCATGTTTTCATTGCCGAGCAAGATGAAGCCGAGGTTGGTTCATATAAACCTCCTCTTCCAATTCACCATTCAAGAAAGCTGTCGCCACATCCATCCGATGAATAATATCGATAGTCTATCTAGTCGCTTGTCTGGCCATAGGGGCATAAGTATCAAAATAGTCTATCCCGACTTTTGTTTAAAATACGAATAACTAATCTAGCCTTAAACTTTTCAATAGTTCCATCTACCTTCATTTTCTTCTTGAAAATCCATTTGCAAAGCCTAGGGTTTGCAACGAGAGTAGATCAACCAACACCTAAGTGTTGTTCCCCATGATGGAATCCATCTCATCATTGATTGCTTCTTTCCAGAAAGCAATATCCGGGACTTCTCATTGCTTCTTCAAATGTCTTGGGGTCATCCCAACAATGAAGCAATAGGAGTATTGTGCGAGACCTCATCCCTTGTTCCTTCAACTAAGTATAGTTGAAACTTCGAGTCCAAATGACTTTGGATTCTGACCCTTTTGCTCTTACGAGCCGCGAGTTGAGTTGTTGAACCACAACCTCATCGGGGACCACCGATGGTTCATCATCGAGGACCTCGATACACCGGTCATCAGAGTTCCATTAGGAATCCTCGACTTGGTCTTGGGGCTGATGAGAATCTATTATCATCAAAGTACGCATCCCTTGATTCAATTATTGAGTTATCTGAAACATATTCATTAGGTTCAATAACATAGAACCTAAAAGCCTTGGAATGCTCGGCATATCCAACAAAGATGCAGTCAATGCCTCTTTCACTCTTTGCTTTGGATCATGGAGTCTTACAATTCCCCTGACCCGGACCACGAGATAGTTGGAGTTGGGTTTCCTTTAGTCGAGTTCATAAGGGGTAATCTTGTTCCTTTTGTTGGGAACCATATTTAATAAATAGCAATTTGTTAACATAGCTTCACCCCAAAACCCTTGATTTCGATCCACGAATAGGACAACATGGAATTAACCATCCTTCAAAGACCTGTTTTTCCTTTCGGAAATACCATTTTCTTGAGGAGTATAAGACGATCGTTTCATGGATTATTCCAACAGAGAAAGTCACGAAATCCATCACTCCCTATCGGTCCTTAATCTTTTGATCAAAGACCCAAGTTGTAATTCAACATCAGTTTTAAACACTTTGAATTTATCTAATGCTTCATCCTTTGTATGTAACAAATAAACATAACAAAACCTAGAAGCATCATCAATAAATGTCACAAAGTACTTCTTATTCCCCAAAGAAGGTGGCATCACACAGGCCTTGTGAATAAGCTCCAAGACCTTAGTCTCACGACTAACACCCCGAAAGGGTTTCTTGGTTATCTTGGTCAACATGCAAGTTTTACACTTTTCGGTGTCCATGTCAAAAGCGGATTAAGCCATCCCTAGACATATCTTGCATCCTTTTATAGTGAACATGACCAAGTCTAGCATGCCAAAGGGTAGAATCGGTCGATCATATGTGGTCACAAAAGTGAAATAACACATCGATTGGTAATATTAAGCCTGAACATTTGATTACATAAATAACCAAAACCAATCAAAACACCACATTTAGAAAGAACAAATTTATCAGATTCAATAACTTGTTTATATCCATGATTATTCAAAACTCTACTTGAAACCAAGTTCTTCCTTATATCAGGAACATGAATAACATTAAACAAAGTTACAATCTTTCGAGAACTAAACCTAAGATCTACACAATACGACCATGCACCAATTTTGTTGACTCATTTCCATGTGAAGAATAGAACCATCATTCGTCACTCATAAGTCTTGAACCGGCTTCTATCTTTACACATGACTAGGAGTCTGACCCACGCATAACATCATCATCACGCATAAAGATTCAGATACATATGTAACATAATAAATCGGAAAAGACTTATTAAACATATTGACCTTTCGGTGGAGTTGGTGGACCACCACCACGAACCATTAGTACACGATCCATTGGCTTTACCACCAACTTTAACACCCTTGCGGTCCTTTTAATGTGACTGTTTGCCACATTTCAACAAGTAGGTGTTGCCTTCTTGTTTGGATGCGCCCTTGTGTTATCATGATATTTCGCGTTTGCCTTTGTTGTCATTGTACAGTGGTGGGTTGTTATGCTCACCATTGACATGAGATGGTCAATTGCCACTCTTTGGCTTGTCATTGTCCGCACCTTGAGAGATTCCTCAATGCGGATGACTACTACTCAACAAGGTTAACTCCTCCTTCATACGTTTCAAGGTATGCTTGAAATCTTTCCATGAAGGAGAGTTTCATCAATGACACACGAGATTTTGATAGCCTCATCCATGTTCATTTGGTGTTGTGTAAACCTTCCAAGTAAAAAGTTCATTGTATTGTCCATAACTGGTCTTGAATAAGTCATTTTGTAATTTGTGAAATTACTAACAAGGAACTTCTTACTTGATGCATCCTCGGCCATATATTTGGCATCCAAGGAATCCCACGGTTCTTTGGAAGATTCAAAGTTCTGATAAATATCAAACAAAGAATCGGACATACCATTGAGAATAAGACCTCTGCATATGTAGTCATCATTCTCCCATTTGCTCCTCCTCTCGATCTGCTCCCGTAGCATCATCACCATCATCGAGGAATAGGTGTGGTTAGCACATACCCACACTCATGCGACCAAGAAGTGCATCTTCACGCCACCTCCTAAAATCCGCCCCTTCAAACTTGTCCAAGCTTGGCAAAGTTTGAAGCCATTTTTTCATTCGGCCAGTTGCCATTGATTATCACAAAATAGTTTACTTTGATTGTTGGTGGGTATCTCCGAGCAGGGGTTAAGACAATCAATGACATAGCAATAACTAGGTAGTTTGCGGATATCACTTGGAATCGTGTGATCACTTTCCAAAGTAAACTATTGACCCTAATGCACGGGTATCACGAATATATACTTGGGATAAGACCAAATGTAGTTAGAGAATTAGGCACAATTCTATAACCCTTTTAAGCTAATAAGTGTTTTGTTTTACTGTTGTCCTTCATGCATTATCAGATCTCCTATTTATAGGAGGTTACTCTTGAGCTATTACAATGGAATTATGAGTATTAATCGGCCCATTAATAGCCTCATAATTATCCCCATTATAGCGGTTAGTGGTTACATGACCAATTAAGCGTGGTCATAATGCGGTTTAGCGCCATTTAGATACTTTCGCGTACTTTCCACTAGCGGTACTTTCACTTGCGGTGGAAATACGACTCTATCGATGGAAGCGCGCTTTCGCATAGCACTAGCGGTGGATACACCGCCGGTGGAAACCGCGCCTATCGATGGAAACGCTTTATCGGTGAAAATCACAAGCGGTACTTTCCACAGCGGTACTTTCCTCAAGCGGTACTTTCACGGTATTACTTTCTACTACTACCAATACAAACCACTATTAGAGTCGGGGTGTTCATGGACCTTATGGGTGCACTCGTGCACCTCTAACCCATTTCAAGGTGTGAACTAATCCCACAAGTGCACTAAATTTTCCAACGAGAAGAGTCGGGAAGACTTGTGTTGAGGGAAAGTTTCATCATCTATGATCGAAATAAGCCTATTGCGGGTACCATAATAATAATCATCTTTGTAACTTATTAACGGACGTTGCGGCTGAGCTTGGCATACATTGTAGCCGGCAATAAATTCAGAGCAATCTATCAAAGACTTCCATGGCTTTGAGACGGATCTGAATTTTATCAAAGGCTTAACAGGAAGCTTTTTAATGATTTGTTCTTGGATTTCAAACACAATGTAGTCTGACATTTTAACTTTCCTATAAACAATACAAAATAACACATGATTAGCAAATGGAAATCAAGCAATCAAATAGCTAATGGTAAAAGATATCATACCTTAAGTCCTTAACTAGGTTAGGAACAATGATGGTAGACCAAATCGACTGGCTTTTGCTGCAAACAAACCAACCAAGAAGCCTTAAGGTTTAACTTTTAAGGCTTTAGAATTATGTTTCTTGTTTTATACTTTATGTTTGGGCAAAAGCGGCTCTTTTCCAACATATATAGCCCGATTATTTAAAGCCCAGTTTGTTCGGGCGGGCTTAAAGACCTTTTGACCTTTTACCGGGCGCACATTTGCAACAACCCGGTTTTCTTTATATAAGAGTATTGGTGCTTAAGGAATAATGCTTGTGACCAATGTTTTAAAGCCCATGTTGACTAGGCCGGTCCAACCGGTTAAACCGGGAACTGGCTCAGAGACCGGACCGGATGCAATCGGGTTTTTGCTTGTTTGATAACTTGATTGAACCAGTGATTATTAGTTGACCATGGTTTACATGTTTAATAAACTAGGGTCTTATTTTTATCAAAAATCTAACAAAATTAAACTTTTTTTTTCACTCATCAATCTTTCTAAGTTTAATTAACAACTTAAAGTGGAAAGGAATAATGTTAGTTAAAATTTTGTAAAACAAAAAATTGGAGCTATCATCCATCTTAGAAACATCAACTAATATACTTTGAACATAGACTATTATAACTTACAATTATAAGTTGATTACTCTTGCAAGTATTTTGTATAATATTATAGTCTTATAAATATAGAACTTAAAAACAAAAATTATCGGTAGAGTCTCAATCTTTCATTGGTTCAATGGAATGTAGATACTAAAGTCGGATAAATCATGAGATCATGTAACACTGCATATTAAATTTTGAAAATATATACATATATAAGTAGGGGTGTTAATCGGGTCGGGTTGGTCGGGTTCGGGTCAAGCGGGTCGGGTTCAAGTCGGGTTGAGGCTAAAAATAATACTGCGAACCCGACCCTATTTGAACTTGGTTCGGGTTGGTCGGGTTGAGTCGGCGGTCGGGTTCGGGTCTATGCCATTTACAAAATCATATAATTTAATTTCTTTAATAATACATGTATAAATGACACATTTTTTCGATTGCATTTGTTTGTTACATATTTTTTTGACTATCAAATATAAGGTTTTAATTTATATATGTGTAATGCATGCATATTCAAATATAAGTTTAAATTCATATCAAATATAAGGTTTTAATTCATATATGTGTAATATGCATATTCATCGTTCATATAAATATTCTTAAAAATGCCTTGAAACATATTTTAAAACAACATTATTAGACTTTTAAAGAATACATTCAACAATTAAAATTAAATAAAGATTTAAAAAAAAAAATCCTAACTCGGGTTAGTCGGGTTGACCCCAAACAAGTATTTGAACCCGATACCGACCTAGTTAGTACTTCGGTTAAGCGGGTTGACCCACGATTATCTTTAGTCAGGTTGGTCCGGTGGGATGGTCTACAATTGCACCCGGTATATGTAAAGTATAAATAGATTCGACCAGAAGGTTCAATGAACCAATAATCTCATGAACCGGTGACTAAACCGTTTCTATAAAAAAAACGGCTTTTAAAACATTACTTGTGACAGTTGCTTGTTCTTGAAAACAAATACACTGTCTTAAAAATAAATCATGGTCCTGAAATATAATTTCTTACCATCTAAAAAATTATAAGGTGCCACGCAAGGCATTTGAGATGCCCACCACTCTTGTGGGTTAAAATATCGTTAGAGACACTTATTAAGATTTATTATAAGATATGTGGTACAGAGGTTGAAAAAATGTGACGAAAAAAACGGACAAATGCTTGGAAAATTTTGAATCAACCAGTGAAAGAAAAGGAACATCATCTCACTCCTTAAATTATTTCAACCAAATTTACTCTTATTTTGGTGTTTATCAAGGGACAAATCTTTATCATCCATCTAGTTTGATCTAATAGTGGGATAAACCTAAAATTTAATATAAAAACCTAATTCTATATTTTTTTCCCTCATTTTTCTTTGTCTTTTTGTCTTTCTTATTTATTAACATTTTTAATTTTATTTTTATTATTATTATTATTTTTGGATATCATGTTTTCATTTTAAATTCATGTTTTTTTTCTTAAGGTCACGTTTTTTATAATTTTTTTTAATTTTAAATTCAAGTTTTATTTATTTAAGTTTTTCGACAAATACGTTTTCATTTTTCAACGTTAAATACGTTTTTGTTCGTTTTAAATACGTTTTGGATTTCATGTTTTATTTCATTCCATCCATTTCATTCCCATTCCTCTTTTCCATCCGTTCATCCGTTTCATCCGTTCCATTTCATATTTCCATTTACCGTCCGTTTTTTCCATTTCCATTCCATTTCCATTTCCATTTTATGCATTCCATTTCCGTTCCGTTTCCTCCACGTTCATTTTCTTCGTTTTCGTTTGTTTTCCTTTTTATCAATTTTATTAGGTTTCATTCCTTCCATTTTTCGTCCATTCCTTGTCCGTGCTTTTCGCATTTCATTTCCATTCCATTCCATTCCATTTCCTCTTCCATTTCATATTTTTTCCATTTTATTTATTTCCTCCATTTTATATCCATTTGTCGTTTTTTCATTCCATTTATTTGTTTTCATCCGTTTTCCGTTTTCATTTTTCCGTTTTCATCGTTTTTTATATATATTTTATTTATTTTCTCGTTTTTTATCCGTTTCCAGTGCGTTTTATCGTTACGTTTTCATATTTTTGTCGTTTTGTTGTTGTTGTTATTCGATTTTATCACGTTTTACATCCGTTTTGAGGCGTTTTCATTTTGATATTTGTTGACACTTATTTATGATATTATATACTTTGTAAGGAAGATGAAAAGTATTACATTCTTCATCATCTTGTATTGCTCGGTTGTGATACTCAACTATGAATGTGATGGTTGTGTTTTTGAAAATATTTAGGAAGATTTTTGTGTTTTATGATATTATGAAATATTAGAAAAGTTGTTCAAAGCGAAAACAAGAGATGTTATATTTTTTGTTAGACTTGTGGTGGATTTTTCTATTTAATGGATACATTGTGCATGTTTGATAGGTTTTATAGCGGGATTTGAACATATCTCTTTGAATCGACAAACTAAATAAGCTATGGTTGAAGAATATACACATCTTTATAAACAATGCGGGAAGCTCAAACGCAACGTGATATCGCTCGCTTGTGATATCACGTATGATATCATATTGATAACACCGTTGATATCACATGTGATATCATGTGTAATACCGGTGATAGCATGTGATATCATAGTTTATATCACTTGTGATATCACGCTTGACGGAAGTATCTGGTGATATCACATGATATCCGCGGGTGTTTCAATTTCGGATGTTCTCTTAATGCGCTTGGTTTGCTAATTCAACCATAGATATTTTAAAATTCACAATATCCGTAAATGGTCTGCTGAAAGACTACCACTGCTATTTCACCTGCAACCATTTCTCATATCGATAAAACAAAAATCGCTCTAAAAAAATAATGATGTTTATTATCATTTCACCATATATACTTGGTAAAATACTAAATTTCTTATCACATTTGGTATGAATTTATTTTACATTCTTAGTTAGTATCTGGCATTCTTACATATATATATGAGGAGTGTCTCTTAATACTCTTCTGTTATATCTAGATATAAAGAATAATAATGTTAAAAATATCAAAATGAATAAAAAGGAAGCAAACTATGAAAATAGAGACTTGACATATTTTCAAAATCAAACAAGTGTTGCATTAAATTAGCATTTTTTGAACAAAATAAAAAATTCACCTAAAGGGCGTTAACCCTTTTATTTATATTAAGAGTATAATATCACAAGTGATAGATAACATTGGTTGCATTAAAAAAATATGTGCTTGTCAATTTAAGATGAAAGACACAAAAACTATCTTCTTGTAAATTATAAAAATATTAGAAAACACATAGGTGATAATATATAAAATATCTGAGCGAATGAAATATCGAGGTGATATTAAAAGTTAAAAACATAGTTGTTTGTTTATGAAATATCACAAGTGATTAGACATTAACTTCTTTATAATAAAATATCACAATTGATATTAGACATGTAATATAATAAAGTTTAATAATAAGCAAGAAAACATGAAAATATGTCTAAAAGCATTATAAAAAGCGGATGAAAACTATATGAAATATGAAACTACTAGAAGGGGGTTGAATAGTTTACCGGTTAAAACTTTTTTGAAACTTATTGAAAGATCAATTGATATTGATCTTAGATATATTAGTGAAATAATCAATACAACAATGTATATGTAATAAGGAAAAAAAACAAATCAAACCACGGGTTGTTTATAGTGGTTGGGTCTGACTCTTTTCCCTTGCCCTACTCACCAAGGTCTCACTCGAGAGTTTAACTTCACTAGTCAACAAGCTCCTTTCACGTGGAGAAACCTTTACCACTTACACACTATTTATGGCTAGATGTGAGGTTCTTTTTAAAGGTACAACCACTCCCACAATGTATTTTAATGACTATAATACTAACCACTCATACTCACAAGATTATGATGGTTTGATACAACAATGATGTATGAATCAACACAAGATCATACAACAATAAACAAACAAGACTTCCAACAACTTGTTGAAACTTGAATATCCCTTGATCTTCTTTGCTACAAAAGAGATAACTAATATATGGCAGGGGTTAGAAATGTTATAGAAGGAATGTATGTGAATATGATAGAAAGGATGAATAACAACTTGGTTCTTTGCTATTTATAGCCAAAAATGATGGCCGAGGCACCCGCGGACCTTGGATCCCTCAAAGGGTTCGTCCAGGTGTTAATGCCTGGCCGAGTGCGGCAATAAGATCAAAATCTTACCAAAGTCAACCATATCTATCCAAGATTGTGTAAGATATGTAGAGTCTATATCTACACAAAGTATCTAGTGAAATATTTTAAGGATTTCAATGATGCACTACATGATGTCATGTGTTTCTATTTTTAGAAATATGTTTTAAAATGTAAATACATATGTAATGTTTTGTTTTAAGAAACTAAAACAGAACTAAAAATACTAACATACATTATGGTTTAGAGTCATATCAAAATATGATAAATCAAAATGTAATTGCTTGAGTGATGAAGATATTATTTGAAAAGCTTGTTTTAATATATATTAAAACGACAAGCAAACTTTATAAAAATTAAATTTACTATTGTGCGTTAACAAAACTTAGGTAAAGATCATAAAATATAAATAGCGTTTGTGGTAGCGATATGTTATTAACAATCTCCCATTTTGGGACAAAATATAAATTTTATTTTTTATAAAAGATGTAAGGATTGTACAAGAGTTATAAAAATATTAATTTTAGAACTTGAAAGATAAAAATGATAATGCAAGTATGTCTAATTTAGACATAATGTTGACTTTTCAAAAAGTCAAAGTGTGCAGTTGACTTCTTATTAGAAAGTCAAAGTCTTCATTAGTTGTAGTATGATGTTGACTTTTAGAAAGTCAAAGTATATTGACTTATTATAAAGAGTCAAGTTTAACCAAGTTCTATATATTTCTCCCCTTTTTTGAGCCAAAAAGAATATGAAGGGAATGTAATGAGCCGAGGAGCCATTATCTCATTGACCATGCTCCCCTAAATTGGGTGCCAAGAGAAAGATACATGGATTGTGAAAAAGCTACAAAAAAAATTGTTAGTAATAAGCATCATTACAAGCATTTCCAACACCATGTAACAATCCACAACAATATAGTAAACACCAATAATTTGTTAAAATTTTTCATGATATGAAAATGTGAAGAACACAATGAAGTACAAAGTCAAGTCATAAAGAAAAAGAAATATAAAAAAAAAAAAAAAAAAAAAATCCTAGAAAAGTAAAAAATGCTTAAAGAAAATAAGCTATGACCCTCCTATTAAGGTGGTGGATGAGCAAAACATTGATCGCTCTAAAAATGTGATTGAGGATGAACCTCATTTTGTCTTGGCTTCGGGACCATCACCGGGTCCTTTATGTGCTGGCTGCTCGAATTGGTAAGAGTGTCTAGGAGGGTAGTATGGTTCATGTTGTTGTGGTGGTGGAATGGTAGAAGTATTGGTGTTGGTGGTTGGAGTGGTGATTATGGAGGCTAGCAAAGCACTTTGCATTTGCATGGTCTCACTAAGATGAGAGTCCACGTGGAAAGAAGTTGGTGGAGGTGATTGAGCTTCGACTTTAATCTCTTCTCTTTGGTCTAATGATCCTCCCGGATTTCTCAATGTCTATATGAGAGGGCATTGATGTAAATGATGGTTGATCCCCATACAAAGGACCATCGATTTCCTTGTGGATGTGATGGAAGAGAAGTGTTGCCTAGCAGGTCAAATAGATGGGTGAGGAGATTCATGAGCTATGCTCTCAATAGTACCAAAAGATTGTTGTGGTGGACGATTGGGCCTAGGAGGCAAGTCCTACAAGTCTTGATTTGGAGATGTAGGTGGTTTAGAGAACAACTCCAATGGTATGAGTGTTAGAGATTTTAGAGGTGATGGTGACTTTGATGTTTGGATAGGAGCTGGTGGTGGTGAGCTAGTGATAGGAGTTTTTGTTGGTGGTGGAGTAGTGACAATGATAGGTGATTGTGGAGTTGGTGTAGGAGTAGCCAAAGTGAGAGTTGTCTCATCTCTAATGGGAGATGAGATGGTTAATGGAGAGGACACGAAAGAGGAGCTTATGTTGACAAAGAAACAAGGTCTTACGCTCATTCTAGCGGTTCTTTTGCAAGGCTTGGTTGATGGAGAAGACTTAGTCATTTTGGCTCAAGTTTTTGCTAGTAGATGATAAGATTTGAGAAGGTGTGAGGATGATCATGGTAAAAGCTCTTAATTTATAGGATTGGAAAATTATGGACAAATGTGTTTGATTTGATGTTAAACCATAGAAGAGATGAGGTTCCTAATGATTTTTGAAGTGGGTTTAATGCTAGTCATATCACCCAAGTCAATCCATACAAGGAGGATGGAGTGAAGAGACAAAAATTTGCGTAAATGTGTTCTAATGATTATGGGATCTTTAGAATCGAACCTTGGAGGAACCAAAATTTTGGTTCCTTCCTTTATGCAAAAGGGTTCCTTGGGTGTATTTTTGAAATTTTTGAATTTTGGTGAGAAATGGATATCATATATGCCTAACTGTGTTAAACTAGTTCTAATAAGGATAAAAATTAGTAAAGACTATCCTAGAAGCAATGTATGGTAATTTGGAATGTTGAAATAAGCGAAATTTAGAAATTTACCTAGAGGATCCATGGCACCAAAGGTTTACATAGGCGGAACCCTAAAATGGTCTTTAGATCCCCGACGAGGTTTGGCGGTACAAATTCAAATGAGCCAGAATGAAAATTAATGGTGCTTGCGTCAATCGTACAATACGAGAACATATTTTTAGGTGTCGGGGACTTTTCGAAACCACAGAAATTTGGCTTAAAACATGTGACATTAATTATTTCTAGTTAGGAAAAGTCGATAACATATATATAAACATAGTAGAGCATAGACTTTGACCCGAGCTAACGATTTTCACATAAAAGTGAAAATGGGTAAATTTGATAACACATGTGCTATCCCCTCATAACCGATTAGCAACATTGTTTTGTTCGCGTCATATTATCATCACGCAAGTAAAACAACCAAATTGTATCATACACCATAGTTATCACTCAAACAACTCAGCCCTCACTTATCGACTTCTTGTAGATCTTTGTCATCATCCTTCCAAGGTACTTGAACATCCCCTTGGTTTGCTTGAACTCCGCTGATGCATTCTCGATCTCGGGGAGATGCATAATATATATATGGTACTCTTCCTCTGGAAGGAGATTTGGGAGGCGTCCTGGAACTATTTGATGATGATGATGAGGTTTGGGTTTTCCCTTTTTCCTACATAGTCTTAGCCATTTGGTCACTCAGGAAACCTATGTGAGGGATGAGAGCATAGTCAAGCCAGACCTTTGGGCTTGAATAGGTGCAATGCTCTATAGAAGAGTTGAGGAGCATCCGCTAGGAGGCGACCAATCCTTGAGTTGGAATGTCTACATTCTCCTAGCAATGTAGTAGGCCTAAATTAAATGGTTGGCAGGGTGGAAGAAGTTGTAGCATGTGACAAAGGAAAGAAAGATATGGATCTATTTCCTATAATGCTAATGACATTTGCTCTTAGGTTCCTCCTCCTTCTTAAATTCGGGTTTAAACTCATTGAACTCCATACCATAGATCTGGTTCCTTTCCCTTCAGGTTGGAAGGTGTGCCTTTTCGTTAAAAGGTGCTCATGGATGGCGTCTTTATCGCTAAAGGAGTTTGGTAGGGAAGAGAGAGGTCATTGATTACATCAAGGATAGTGAGTGACCACTTATCCAGTGACACTTGTACCTGGTTGGGAATTCCTAGCACTTGAGCAAATTGGCTTATGGAGATGGAGTAGTCGTTTTGATTGA